>JALBCR010004520.1:0-105423 GCA_030710515.1 Abscondita cerata
GGATTATAATACAGATACGCAAATTTTATGGTATTTATAGATACCTTATCTCAAAAAATAAAATAGGTTAAAGGTTCCCAAAGTTTGAATTGTTATCTAGTCATTCTACGTAGGTTCGTCTTGATAGATTGTATTTTATATACATATATATTTATTTTACATGTTAAATTTATTTATTTATTTATTTACCATTGCTGTTGTGTCTTTTATACGACGGAACCATCTTTCTGTTTAGAGTAAGTGTTAATTTTTACTAAATGTCAATCTGTAACGTTATAATTTATAATTCTTGTACTATTTTTATGATTTGTTACTCACTTTGTGTACTTTTGTTAATAAATAGAGGCCTGATGAAGTGTGCACTCAGCACGAAACGTAGCCGGAATAAACAATTGATTGGTTTATGATGCTCCTCCTTTAAGAAGTTTAATTACCAATTATATATAGTTACATTAAGGAGAAAAATAATTACTTAACAATATAATTTTTATAACCGCGTTTTGTCACTTTACCTAAGAAGATTAATTAAATCAAACAATAATTAATATAGATTTGAAAGTTGATACAGTTATTCCTTAAGGTGTCCAGATGAATATAATAAAAGCCCCGAGGGAGAAAAACACGAGCCGGTAGTGGGGAGGTTAGGAAGGATCTATTTTTCAAGTTTTTTACTTGTGACTCGAAAACTATTTATAATATCACTTTAGTGACTTCTACAATAATTATCTACACTAAATTCTCTATAAATTATGTTCAAACATTTTTTGCTATACGATCAATACTTTAGAAGATGAAGGATAATAAAGGTCATAAAAATAAGAAACAAAATCGTTATACCAATTTTAATTATTAAAAATTATAAAAAAAAAATTGCACGACTTATCAAGCAAACTGTGTTTCACCTTCATCATCTTTATCATCAAAAATCAATGCGGGCTCCATTAGTGCAAGCTAGGCTGCCGTTACAGATAAGACTACACTCCAGTATAATTGCAACGTTTTGCACTGAAAAGTCAATTCTTCTTCAGGCAGTGCTGAAATAAATCAATGCGAAACGTCGCAATGATCCGTAGGAATCAGCTTATGAACAAAATAAATATTAACAAATAAAGAAGGAAGACCATCTCTCCAAACAAGACTACACTTAATGTCCTCTTTTCGCCAATTGCATTTTCCAGAGCATCCACTTTTACATCGGCAAAATATTGAATTTAACAACGCGTCAGGAGCCGGAGGATCCAAAGTCTTGATTGGTTCTAAGTTTTCATCGACTCCTCGCTCCCAACTCCATATTTTAGGAAGCAGTTGGTTCCCAAACCCTGTCTGATGGAATACTCAGTGTTTGTAGCTTTCGCTTGAGTACTTTTTAGTGAAAAGAAAAATTATGATTGAAAAATATATTAACGAGACATACAAATACGACTTTTGTTAATTAATAAATTGACATAATAATAATAAAAAGGGTTACTACAACTACCAAAAAAAATGACAAAGATCTCAACATACCGCCGCCCTTGAAATAACGATTTCAAGACTAAATTTAGTTTATTGGAAGTACGCATAATTTTGTTATTGGGCGCATACACTCTCCACTACTTGTTAATACTTTAACTAAGCGCACACAACCATCTTCACTAATAAAAGTCTCTATTATTTGCCCTAAACACCACTTTGATGGAGGTAGGTTGTCTTCTTTAATACGACAACTGTTCCTACTTGAATGTTAGGGTTGTCGGATATGCCACTTACTTCGTGCTTGTAAGTGTTGCAAATATTCTTTGCTCCATCGTTTCCAAAACACTGCTTTATATGCATCATTTGATGGTACGCCGCTAATCTTCTAATAGGTTTAACATTTAAGTTACATTCTGGAAGACTGGATACATTTTGTCCAATAGAAAATGCGAAGGAGTCAAACAATCAATTTCATTCGTGTCGTTATTAAGTGGACACAAAGGTCGCGAGTTTAATATTCACTCAATTTGAATCAAAATCGTATTTAACTCTTCATAAGTTAAAAAGTTAGTCCAATTGTTCTACGTAAATGATGTTTTAAACTTTTCACTCCACTTTCCCATATTCCTCCCCAGTGAGGAACAAAGGAGGTATGAATTTCCATTGAATATTGTCTTTTGTCAAATTGTCGCTAGTTTCACTCGATTTTTTTGGATTAAGCAGTTGATACAATATATTCAATTCATTATTTGCCTCAATAAATGTTTTGCCGTTATCACTAAATACTTTACAAGGTTTGCCACGGCGGGATACAAATCGACTAAACGCGTTTAAAAATGATTTTGTTGTCATATCGGAAACTAGTTCAAGATGAATGCATTTGGTATTCATACATACAAAAAACAGAGACATAACCCTTACTAATTATCGATTTTCTAACTCGTGACAATTTAATTATAATCGGTCCCGTATAATCAATACCGGTGTAAAGAAATGGTCGACTTGATTAACCCTGTAATATGGCAAATTGGCCATTAATTGATGACACGTTTGCATTCTAAACTTACAACACTTAATACAATTATGTATGAGTGATTTAATGCATTTTACCGTTTAAAAGGCCAAAATCTTAATCGCAAATTAGATAAAACAGCTTGAGGTCCAGCATGTAACAGTCTTTCGTATTCACGAATTATTAACAATGTTGTTAAATGAGATTTGTGGGGTAAAACTATAATGAAAGCGTTTTGCAACCTACCACCAACTCTTAATACACCTTCGTTATCTAGAAAGGGATTTAAGGATTGCAAACACTTGTTTTCATTTTAGATACAAGTATCCCTTCTTGACAATTCTAAGATTTCTTTATGAAAATGTTTACGTTGTGTTTCTTTTACAATAAAATTAACGAATCTTGCATTTCTTTACATGATAGAGAACCTTTTCTCTTTTCATTGATATTTTTTTGAATTGTAAGTAAAACGCAGAACATGCGCAATTACCTTTTGAAGTTTATAAACGACGAAAAATTTGAAATAATTGATAAGAAATAAGTATCTCCGTGGGATGTGGCGGTGTTTATGTACACAGTTACATTTTTTTCATTTCAGGAATGATTTCCTTAAGACTAGATTTAAGATTAGTAGGCCACTTATCCTTACAGAGTTTTAAGAATTGTGGACCTTTCCACCACTGCTTACAGTTTTTTAAGTTAACACTTGGTGATAAAAGCAATTGTTGAATCAACCCACAAAAAAATGTCGTTAAAAACTAAGTGCAATGTAGTTCGCACTCTGTCTATTAATCGAGCAAGCAACAATGCACCGCATAACTCTAAACGTGGTAGAGTAATAATCTTCAAAGGGGCAATCCTTGATTTAGCAGAAATTAACCGAATGCATATGGAAGAGTTACACTCTGACCGCAAATATACAACTGCTTCATAAGCTTTCATAGAAGCGTCACAAAAGCCGTGCAGTTGAAAATTGGATGAACCATACGGAAAAATAAGTCGAGGAATATGAATATCAGTAACCTGAGTTAACAAAATGACAAATTTATCCCATTCCTTAACAATATCCCTAGGCAAATTTTCATCCCATTCCACAGAACGGGTCCATACAATTTGCATTAACATTTTGCTAAAACTGAAAGAGGAGCAATCAACCCCAACGGATCGTAAATAGCGGCAATGTAAGCCAAAATAGACCGTTTGGTTAAGTTTTCAAAGATGTAATTGCAGGAACTGATATCTGAAAAAATCGTCCATAGGCAACCAAACCAAACCAAACCTAATGTTTTTATTGAATTCTTGTTACCACATGAGAGTAAATTTAAGTTTTCACGCAATTCTACAGGAATTGTTTCTAGTATATCAAGACTATTTGAACACCATTTGTGTAATTCAAATTGACCTTTCTTTAACAACGAGCACAATTCAAATTGTAAGCGCTTAGCATCTTCAAGATTATTTGCTCCGGTTAGTATGTCATCTACATACGTATTAACAAGTAAAGCTTGCGATGCAAGAGGGTAAGACATTCCTTCATCAAGAATTAGCTGTTTGAGTACCCTTGTAGCGAGAAAACTTGCTGGACGAGTTCTATAAGTGACAGTGTTAAGCTGGATACAAGAAATATGATCGTTTGGAGAATCTCTCTATAAAATCCGTTGTAATTTTTGATATTTGGGTTTAATGTTTATTTGACGATACATCTTTTTCAAGTCTGCTGTAATGGCATATGTGTAAGTGCGAAAAAGAAGCAAAATATCAAAAGATCGGCCTGAATTACAGGACCTGCGAGCATTGTATCGTTTAAAGATATTCCTGATGTAGACAAGGCCGAAGCATTGTAAACTACTCTCAACTTTGTAGTAGAACTACTTTTTTTAATGACCGCATGATGAGGCATCTAAAATATAGAATTGTCAAATTTACTGTCAAAAGTAAGTTTAATTATTTTTCCATGACCTAAATCAATATATTCATGAATAAATGCTTTATATTGTTGAAACAATTCAGGATCGCGTAAAAAACGTCTCTCGAGTGCTTGAAAAAATCGCAATGCAAGGTGAAAAGAATTTCCTAATAAAGCAAGTTTAGAATCAATAACGGGCAAATCAACTTCATATCTACCGTTGCTCCATCTAGATACACTTTTGATAAACATATCTTCGCACATTTGTTCAGACAGTGAAATGTGTTCTTTAGAAAAAATATTTTCCAAAGACCAATATTTAGCAATGAGTGTATCTAAATCAGCTGCAGAATTATTTACGTTAGTAAAATGACAATTAAAATTCTTTAAATTGTTTAATGAAAAACTTAATGGTCCCACTACAATCCAACCAAATTGAGTTTCTTGTAAAATCGGTTTATTTATGCCTAAATCAATCGTTCCCTTCAGTAACAAGTTATAAAAGAGTTCAAGACCAATAAGCATGTCAACTCTGGAAGAAATATTAAAATTAGGATCTCCTAATTTTACAAATGAAGGCCATCTAATTAACGATTTAGAGAAAGACTGTGTGGGAGTAAAATCAGAGATTTCCTTTAAAATTCCAAATTCGGCAGTAGTTTTAAACTTAGAACATTTGGATTCTAAATCTAGAGTAATAACATCGGTTACGGATGTTGTTATTCCTCCTACACCACTTACTCGCCAATTACATCGGTTTCCTGTAACACCTAACTTTTGGAATAATTCTAAAGTGATGAAGATTTTTCGCTAGCATTATCTAGTAATGCTCTGCATGGGAATTTCTTATTAGCAACATTTATGTCAATTATAACTGTAGCCATTAGCATAGTTTTTGAATTTTCTATAATTGAATTTGAAATAAGTGTATGAGTTTGAACCATTACATTTTCGTTCAATGATTCTGATTGAAAATTGAAGGAGTTGAGGTTCGGCTACAATTGTATTTACCACACATGATTCATCAGGAATAGAGTTATCTTCTTCGCTGTGTAATAGTGAATGATGTTTTTCGCCACAACTTATACAAGATATATTTGAGGGACAAGTGCTAGAAGGATGAAACTTTAAACAATTAAAACACAATTGCTTTTTTTTAACAAATTCCTTGCGTTGGAGAATGTGTAAATTTTAAAACTTTTAACATCGATGAATTGAATGATACGGTTTATTGCAGTACGCACAATTTATGATTGACCTCTTTGAGTGGTAGCATGCGAAAGAATATGCCTTTCTTGTTTTGTTGGGTACTGAACATTTTGCTTACCTGCGCGTTCTAAAGCCGAAGCTCTTTTTTAAGATAATCTAAAAATGATTTCAAACTAGGAAACATCTCGTCATTTTGTAATTCAAAATCGCACAAAGTTTCACAATCTAATTTTTGAGAGATGATGTAAATAAGAATAGATTCTTCTAATGAAGGTAATTTTAAGGCTTGTAAGGAATTCAAATGCTGTGTGAAATCACTAATCAACTTTCTTAAACCTGAAGCAGAATTTTGAATTACTTTTGACATATCAAAAATTCCTTTCAAATGTTTGTTCAGAATCATCAGTTTGTTATCGTATCTTTCGAGTAAAGTAGACCAAGCGGCATCATAATTATCACCACATGAATCCAAATTTTGTATTAGCCTACTCGCTTCTCCTCTTAAAATAGATTTCAAGTAATATAATTTGTGAATGCTAGAAATGTCAGAATTGTCATGTATTAGATTAATAAACAAATCTCTAAAATTTGGCTATTCCTTGTAATCGCCAGTGAAAATTGGAACGTTTATTTTGGGAAGTCGAATTTTATTATCACTAAAAGCATTGCTAGAAGTAATTCTATCGGCTCTACTTACATTTTGAACGATTGAATGATTAAGCAATGTTTCTAATCTATACATTAAGGAATAATAATTGTTTTCCACTTCCACAAAATCATCAGCATGTGATTCGTCAATAATTTCTAATTCTAACTGAACATTGCTGTATTCTTTGAACAATTCGTTAAGTCAATCATTCTTAATTTTAATTTCAGTTCGATCTGCCATATTTAAAGTCAAATTGTCAAGATAATTAGCAATACGAGTTATGCTACCTTTAAAATTCTGCGTTTAGTTAGTAGCCGATTTGTATCAACTTCCGCCATTATGTACAATCAAGTAATACAAAAATATAAAAATACGTAACAATGTGAAATGAGAAAACTTTACAAATGTCAAAAAAAATAAATGTTTTCTTCACTTACAGTAGCAACTTCAAATTGGATTAATCACTCTTTTTCCTTGAGAACACAAAATATTTTCAAGGCTACCGCTTTGTTTGATCTATTCTCACCTCTGCTATGCTGGATAATAAAGTCGAATGTCACAATTGGGGCAAACCAAGGATTTACCAAATATGCACTGGAAAAATATCCTGCTCTAAGGACCAAATGTTTGTAGCTTTCGCTTGAGTATTTTTAGTGAAAAGAAAATTATTATTGATAAATATATTAACGAGACATACAAATAGGACTTTTTGTTAATTAATAAATTAACATAATAATAATAAAAAAAAGGGTTACTACAACTACCAAAAAAATGTCAACGATTTCAACACTCTGTAAGCGTGATGTTTCGCTGACCCTTTGATAGGGGAAGAAAGAAAGATCCGGTTTGGGCTTAGTACAAGATTTTAGAAAAACTGTGATTCGATATCTGTTAAGTTCAGTCTGAATACAAGGCGATCGGTATACTTCAAAAAACATTTTTTCTCCGGCTTCTGCTATAACATCCGGAGTTGACGTTGGGTCATAAAATACAGTTGCTATTTTCTTTCCCTCTTCCCGGTTTGACAACAAATATTTTTTTTCTAGAGGAGAAAGACTACAAGATCAACATCTTCTCCAATAACAGTGACTGCAAGATTGTCTACAGCTTTGTCTATTGCAGTGCGAATGATTGTGCAGTCAGCATCACTTGCAGCTGTTTGTGTTTCTATATTTGCAGCATGCATTTTTTTGTCGAAAGTTTAATCAGCTGAGTCTTGTTTTTTATTTCATAGAAAATGCTCTTGCTGAACAGTGACCTTCATCGAGAGATTTATGTTTATATCAACAGACGATTTCACCGCCCTAATTGCCACTTGGTACGGTGCAAAAGAAAACCTCCATGAATAATCGTCTCACTAGTTTTCAAATTTACATTAGTGTTGGATTTCGATAAAACATCATATAAAGCCGCTTTTTTTGGTTTCGTCACCATTCAATAAAGCCAATGGATAGGGAGCTAATTCGTATTCCAAATGTGATGCTAAATGTTTATCACTTTAATGCTCTTCATCTTCTAAAGTATGGACCGCACAGTAAAATGTTTAGACATAATTTACAGAGAATTTAGTGTTGATAATTATTGTGAAGTCACTAAAATGATATTATAAATATTTTCAAGTCCCAAGCAAAAACTAAAAAATAGATCTTTTTCCCCTTCACCACCGCCGTGTTCCTACCTCGGGGGCTTTTAGTATATTCATCTGGACACCTTGGAATAACTAGGAATAACTTTGAAAACTATATGTATTAGTTGGTCTGATCGACCTTTTGAAGGTAATTTTCTTAGGTTAACTAATTTAGTAACTGCAGTTACTTTGGATTTTTGCATTTATTGAAAGTTATATGTTTTACTATGTACATTTCAATTAAATTACTGAACTAAATGGTTAATCATTTTCAAACAATACCAAATTTTGTGAGTAGAAGGTACCTGCAAAAGATATATGTAAGAAAAGAACTATTTATGATTAAGCCATTAATCTTGAACAAAACACTCTGCATATGCGTTATGGATTAAACAATATAGATTACGTCAATTAATATATTCAAAAATTACTGATATTTTACTAACCATTTTACATTTTTTACCAAAAATTGCGAATTTTTGAATCATAAGATTTAAAGTTGTGTTTTACATGTAAATGTTTGAACTCACCAATACTCAAGTTGTGGTTAATTTAGGAATAAAATCTCCCTCTAAAACAATTTCCTTCTTAGCGCGACTAATTAAGGTGTAAGTATAATTTTTATTATTGCCCCACGGTTATTTAAAGTAAAAATTTTGGTTTATTAATTTATTATTTATTTATATTGTACATTTTATTAATGTATTGTGATGTAAGTGTAATGTATGGTGCTCCAGAAGATCAGTATAAACCTGTACAGTGTGGTGGCTAAACCGTGTACAATTCTGAATTAGTTCGTCTTGGCGAAACAATTGCTTCGAGGTTTAGGAAAACCACTAAAACCTAATCATGTCAACCCTTACTCATCTTAGTATTTATATGTAATATGGAGAAGTTAATTACAATGATAGAAGGTACACCCAAAGAAATAAATTAAAAATGGAAAATGGACACATGATGATACTTAGTGGAGTAGATGAAAGTAAAGAGTGGCGACAGGTATAGGCTGCATAATAGAAAATAAGATAGCGAGTAATATAAAACAATGGAAATGAAAGGATTCTAACAATAGAATTAAGAGAGTCAAACTAAAAATATTACAATAATAGCAGCATACGGAACAGATGAAAACGACACAAAAGAAAACAAAGACATGTTTTGGGAAGATTTAACAATAGCAACACAAAATAGCAAAAGAAAGATATATGTAACAGGAGACTTAAATACTAAAATAGGTAAACAAGACAACAAGGAAATAGAAGTAGTAGGAAAATTTGGACAAACGACAAAAATAAAATGGACAACGACTAATAGACTACTGTGTTCTAAATAACCTATTAATAACAAATACATTTACAAACACAAATATATAGAATTGACTACATTCTAGTAGAAAAGAGCAATAGAAGAGAATGAAAAATGTCAAAAACGGATGAAAGCAGAAAAAATCGCATAAGAAAAATTGTACATAGAACCATTAAAACATACAAACTAAACAACGAAGAAGAAACAAGCAATAGGTATAAAAGAAATTATAAAGGACAAACTAAAAATACAAATAAATGCAGAAAATAAAGAAATGGAAACAATTTTGGAATATTTTTTGAAATACTATAACAGAAGCAGGAATAGAAGCATGTGGGACTAGTAACATCACCAACAAGAAAAAAAACAAACGTAATGGTGAAACGAAAAATAAAAAAAAACAAGTAAAAACTAAGAAAGCTTTAAGGTTGCAATATCTAAACAAACGAAATGAACATTCATACCAAAGATATAAAGATCAACGAACATCAGTCAAAAACTTAATTTTACAAGAAAAACAAGCGTGGAAAGAATTTAGAAAAAAACTGGAGAAGCAAAGTAAAGCAACCAAAAACTGTTTTATAAAGTAATTAAAACATTAAGAATGGAAAACAAACGAAGAAGAAGTTATACATAGATAGAAGGAATATTTTTCAAGACCTACTCAATATTACTAAAACAGAAGAAACAAAGGAAGAAAATAAAAGACAAGACAATGAAGGAAAACAGGAAAAGAATGAGAAAAATAAAAACATGGACAAATAAAAATAGAAGAAATTAAAGAAGCAATCAAAAAGTAAAAATGGAAAAGCGCCAGGATAGAACAAAATATCACCTCAAATGATGAAACATTTAGGAGAAGAAGGAGAAAAATATTATTAGTATATACAACAAGGCGTGGAATGGAAAAGAGCATAACAAAAGAATTGTTAAGCATACCATACGAATGCATACTAGAGAAAACAGAAAAGACTTTATCACAATCACAAAATGGATTTAGAAAAGAGTATGTCGTACAAGAACATATATACAATAAAAGAAATAATAAACAAAACAATAAGATATAACAAAACAGTTTTCTTTGTGTTCGTGGATCTAAGTAAAGCCTTTTACAGAGTAAACAAAACTATCATGTGAGAGAGCTTAGGAAGAAGAGGGTTAACAAAGAACTAATAGGGATCATCAAAGTGTTTACAAAATAACACTAACTACGTAATAAATAGAAATATAATGTCAGAAAGTTTTAAGACGAACGAAGGACACAATATACATAGACGATGTTATTAAAGAATGCAACAATAGAACAAAAAACTAAATTTAGGATATAATAACTTAAAACCAGTACAAATAACAGAGTGCGCGTTTGCAGACGATATTGCACTAGTAGCTGACAGCGAAAGAACTTTACAATTAATGTACAGGTTTATACTGATCTTCTGGGGCACCACACATAACACTTACATCACAATACAATATTTGTATATTGTATCATACACATAAATAAATAACAATTAAATCTAAAAGTATGGAACGAAGAATTACAAAAATATGGAATGATTCTAAATAAAGAAAAGACAAAGGTAATGGTAATATCAAACACTCCATATGAAATGAACATCGAACTAGAAGGAAAAACGGTAGAACAGGTTACACATTTTTTGATTTTACGAACTATTTTTTCTGATGTTAATATTTGACTTAGAACAAAACCAATGACATTTCTCTATAGCAACTTTTCATGGTATTTAACCTGGCATTGTCAGTTTTTTAATCCGACGTTTCGTTTTGCGGAATCATCGTCAACCTTTTTTTAAATACGGCTTGTATGTTTTGATATCAGATTCTAAAAGCCTTTCTTATTTCAAATTCAACAATGTAGAACACTTTATGGTTTGATTGCATTTTAGTCTGTTTTTCGGCTTTCATCAAGAAAATTCCTATTACAGACTTTACACAGTTTTTTAATTTTTAAAAATAAATAATTAGTTATATCAATTAAAAATGCATGTAATTTTAAATGTTTGCTAATGGTAATGGCTCAAGTAATGCACTAATTTAAGGTAGTCCGGAACAGCTCTGAAATTACTTTTAGGTACTGAAACGTGCCACATATCAAACTTTTCTTTGTCAGGAAAATTGTTCATAAAAGCAAATGTAATTAATCCAAATCTTAGATCATATATATTTACATAGATACCAAGTAACCTATTTCAATGCATTAGAGATGGGAAAGCATATATAGTTACGACATAGTAATATATAACTATCTTTGTTACATGCTTTGATTTGCTAACTTGTATCTCTGTTTTGATTCAATCTGAAATAAAAGTAGTGCATTGCGCTTGATCATTCTTTTGACATTAATCTCTGACTTAGATTTGACAGATGTTTACATTGCTGGATGTAATTTTGTGTAAAATTCTTTAGAGATATTTATTACTACAGTCGATTATTGAAACTTAAAAATGGTGAAGTGTGTAATATGTAATTGTAACAATTTGAAACTATGGTTTTCACACCCAATAACCAAAGAACATGTTTATACATTATGGGATCCTTGCCACATGATTAAATTATGTAGTAATACTTTTAGAGAAAAACGTATTTTAATCGATTCTGATAATGAAGAAATTAATTGTAAATATATGGAAAAATTAGTCGATCTCCAAAAGAAGAAGGACTTCATGTGGCAAATAAATTAACACCTCGCCATGTAAATTATTTCAATGAAAAATGAAGGTTAAGCTGGCAGTTCAAACTCTACATGCATCTGTATCAGAAGCAATTACATTTTGCAACAAAAGGATAAACCATCCATTTTTCAACAATTCCTCAGCTACTGCTAAATTTTGTTTAACACTAAATAATGCTTTTGATATGCTAAATGGTCCAAGTGTGGTTGCAAAATATCCATATAGAAGGCCGGTGAATAATTCAACGATTATTTTTTACAAGAGAAAGCTTAAGAATTAGTATATTTCAAATTTCAAGGACGAAAGTGGAAATTATTAATTCATGGGAATCGAAAAACTGGCTTTCTAGGAATTATTGTGTGCTTGGAAAATTTGGTAAATCTTTACAACAGATTGCGGTCAGAACAAAGATATTTATTGCCATACAAGCTAAGTCAAAACCACCTAGAAATATTTTTCAGCGCGATCAAAGTAGAAGTGGTTACAATAACAACCCTTCTGTACGCCAATTTAAGAGATTACTTGTAAGACATCAAATTTCTGGCTCGGTAAATGGTAATTGTGATATACTAGAGCAAACTCAATATTATTTGCTAATAGTTCGTCAATTAATATAACAGATGCGGTTTGCGAATTTGATATGCCTGATGATGAAGAAGAATATTTGTTTAATTTTAATGCATTAAACGTTTTTCAAGAAGATATAGTTGAATACACTGAAGGATTTGTTATAAGAAAATAATGAAAAGCATGTTTGTGAGACCTGTGCAATTCAGTTGATGAAAGATAATAGAACACGATCTTCATACAATTTACTTTCGATAAAAAGAAGAGGAAAAACCATCTTCAGATGTTTTTAAAATTTGCAAAGTTGCCGAAATTGTTATTAGACAATTTCAAGACACAATTTTATGTCAAGAGGAATTTCATTTTAATTATGAAATGCATGACTAAATTGCAGGATGTGTTTGTAAATAATGATATGTTATTGCATATATTAGATCAAGATATTTTCAACAATCATCGAGACAATTTAATAAAAAAATTTGGAATTTTACATTAATATTAGAATGTATTACGAAGGTAAAAAAAATCAGTAAAGGACACTAACGTTAGAACGAAATATGCTCGACTTATTTTGTTTAAAAACAACAAATGCTTTGTTCTTCATTGTATCACTGTATTATAAAACTTTTTTTGTAATTAAATAATAATTTTGGTTTTTACAACATCTATTTGCAGTTTTTATTTAATTGTTAATGATCTTTTAATAAAACTATTATAGTTTCTTTTATATTAGGTGTATTGTTTTCTATAATTATTTATTTACTGAATTTTGTAGTATATACTTACATTTTCAAAAATTTTATATATTAAAATAGATACAATTATTTGCTTTTGTTTATGCTAAATTTAAATTAAATTAAATAATGATTGAATAAATAATATCTAAGCAAGAAAGGTATATACTTTTCCACCCTTTTATTACAGTTTTAAATTTGATTGATCGGTGATTTCATTAATGCATGTCTATATTTAATTTTAAATATTTCAAATTGCCGCCAACAAAATGCTAGAAATAGGACGTCTGCAACAAATGAGAGATGCAAAAACGAATATGTACGCATGCGACAAAGATAGAGTAAAAATACTATGTCGGTGCTATGTTGGTTATTGATATTTTTTAGTACTTGGTATCTATGTAAAATATATGATCTAAGATCCAAATACACCATTGTCGTCAAGACAATAGCATGCTCTGGAAAACAAATAAATGTTATAATAGCACATTTTCATTGACAGTAGTAAAGTTAAAGTTTTGACAATAGTTTGATGTTTACCTTATTGTTTAATACTTATTACCTTTTGTATTAATTATGTTTTCTAACGAAGAAAAGTTTGACATGGTGGCATGTTTCATTTTTCCCACCAAAATTGTTTAGTTGCGGAGGAGATGTATTTGCAGAAATACCACGAAAGGAGACAGCCAAATAAAAAGAACTTTTAGAAATTAGTGGGAAATCTGAAAGCGTATGGTACTTTTTAAAGAACCGGTAGCTTGTCGGCAAAAGACCAATGATGAGGAAAGAATAAATAATGTTTTGTTAGCTGTCACTAAAGATCCCAGCACATCAATCCGGCGGATTGAACAAAATATTGGTATACCAAAACCAACAGCATATTATATTTTACAAAAATAAAAATTACATCTGTACAAGTACAGGATTTGTAAGGACTTAGACCAGGTGATTTAGAACGATGTTGCTCATTTTGTGAATGGTACACAATAAAATGCCAGGAGAATATAAATTTTCCTTATCTAATAATATGGTCTGATGAAATTGTGGTGACCAATAATGGCATTTTCAATAGGCGAAATGTTCATTATTGGTCTGAAATTAATCCACGTGTAAATAAAACTTCAAAGCATCAACACCGTTTTGGTTTCAATATGTGGGCTAGTATTTTAAAGGCACAACAATTGTAGGACCATTTGTTTACTATCATAATTTGACATCAGAGCGTTATCTACATTTGCTGCAGAATGATTTAGAGGATGTTCTTGACAACATGCCTCTTGCGATAGTTGGCAACTGTTGGATGCAGCAAGATGGTGCACCTGCACTTAATTCCAAAGCCGTTCGGAAATACCTTTCAAGGAGATTTCCTGAAAATGTGATAAGTACGCATTCAGAACACCCTGGCCAGCACGTTCAACCGATATAACCCCGCTTATTTTTTTCGTATGGGGGTACGTTAAGAACTATGTATATCAGCAGAATTTTGCTACCAAATAAGAATTAAGGAGATTACTTCTGGAAAAATTTGCCAGAATTACTCAGAAATACTGACTTAGGGTGTTATAATCGACAGTGAGAAGGTGCTATTTATGCTTGAAACACAATGGTAATGTTTTTGTGCATATGCTTTAAACTTAGTCACTTTGTTGTTTTTTATCTTAAATTTTCTGTTAAATAAATTTTTGTTTCAAATTAATAGTTAATTTAATTTTTGTTCTTTGATAATTTTATTAAATTAGTGCATTACTTAAGCAATTTTTTAAATTAAAAAACTGTAAAGGTCCGTAATAAATTTCTTTGATGAAAGCCATTCAAAGTTTGGGGAATCAAAATCAATCAAAATTCTTTAATATTGGATTTAAAATTTGTATTCACAACGCCATATCAACCCAAATTAAATCCTAAATAGGAAATACATCACATACAGTAATTTACACTAAAAGTTTTAATTTTAATATTTGTTACAATCACCGTATGTGACAATACCTTCTGTATGTAGTTGCAGCCTATCTAGCATAAGACATTCAGATTCAATACGAAACCGAAAATACGTCGATCACTTGAATAAAATAACTATGTGACCTACGTTCTTATTACTAAGTATTCGTTTTCTGATTTCATATTAGGTAATTTAAAAATTAAAATTTGGGACACTTTATTTTAAATAAAAAATACAACCAAAAGTCAGATGATACAGTTTTATCTAGAAAATCTAAAAATGACAATAACTCATTTGCTAAAATTTCACATACGGTGTTCTTCCGTCGGTCGGCAGTATTGGTCGTTAGCTGTGATAAAATAATTTTTTTGTTGTTGTTTGGATGCATGGGAAAGTAATTTTATAATACATGGTTTATAGTTATCCTTCTAGGTGGAGGTAGAGTTAAAAATAACGGTCTCAAAATTATAATATGGCCGACGTTTTGCTCAAACCTGTGAGGGCTTTAGCGAGGTTAAATGTAAATTAAAAAACCGTGTAGGTCACAAAAATCCAAAATAATCATCAAAATAGTTGATGAGGATTAAAAATGATTAATAATTAATAAATTATATAAGAGAGTATGTACTAGACAAACGAACGAATAAATATAGGAGAAAAAATATTCTTAATTTTATAATACATTGTAAAACATACATTTTTAGTTATTTTTATGGGTATTTTATAAATTCATTTACTTTTTCAAGTTCATGGTTATGCCAGTTTTTTTTTAAGAATGTCACATTAACTTTAGGGTTATGCAAATTTTATGAGATCTATTAAATAATCCAATAACATTCAGGATGTCCTACTTAAAAAATTAAGAAAAAACAGTCCTTTAAAAGTTTTTATATTGTAAACGATTAAATTTTTATTAAATACTTCACAACTTGGCATTTGTGGTAGCAATAAGCTTCACATTTCTACACAGGCGACCGTAGTAGTCGAGGGCTTAGTGTAGTTATAGAAGGTGAAAATAATATAAATTTTGTATGTTCGTGATGGAAGGCATGTTTGAAAATTTGCCGAATGCAAGTTCGCAATACACTAAATTCAATATCCAAAGGGCGTCTGTCTAAAAGCGAGGTCAAAAAGGGTGGGTAGGTTAAAATTACAAAAATTGGAGGTAAAGATAGTTATCTCGACGACGAACTTCTACCTTGTCATACTAGACGCCTTTTTGGATTATGATTTTTTGGGTATAACAGATATCTGGTGTAAATGGCGTCCATGCCTTTGATGACGAGCTTTACCCCCAATTTTTATAAATTTAACCTTGGACACCATACTTTTGGTCTTGTCTGAGACAAACGTCTTTTAAAAATAGAATTGAGTGTATTGCAAACATGTATTCAGCAAATTTTCAAACATGCCCTTAATCATGTGGACATGAAAATATTCATTCTTTCACTCTCTGTATCTACCTGAAGCCGCGACTACCAAGGTCGCCTGAGCAGAAATTGGATGCTTTTTGGTACCGCAACGAAATATTGTATACTTGTCCTTGCCCCCGATCACGAGCAAAATCTAGCTCTAACTCTCCATTTTTGATGTTTTGCGCGTGTAGGTTAGCAATTTAGCTCATGTGTTTTGTATGAAAGTAGCTCCTAAGCAAATTGTTTTTTTTAATGTTAGTTTAATTTTCACAATTTACCCTTTACGTCAATTTTTCTCGGGTCTATTTAACTTCGTCCGATTGTTTTTAACCATATTTTTGAAAATAAACTGTGTAAGAGTTTATATAGTACGAACCCTTTAAGATTGTAACGAATATTCCCAATTTAACATTAATAATAATGCTGTAATTTAAGAAGATTTTAAAATTCAAAATATTGATTAGGCTTATTTTCTTTACTCAATTCAAAATCAATAGCCAATTTTCAAAAAACTTGTTCTTACTAAATACTTTCAACTTTTTGTTTGAACTTTGAATTTGTTTAAAATTTCAGGAAAATTAATTTATTAAATTTTTAAATAGCTTTGCTAATTCTAATTTTGTAACTGACCCACAAGTTGAACGGTAAAATTTAAAAAAAAAAAATCGTATTTAAAAAAGCAAAACATGTTTATTGCAATATAAATCAGTAATTTTATTATACAGAGTGTTTCCATAGAAAATTGAGTGGGGTATTTTTTTAAATGTGTCAAGATAGAGATCTTTGAATATGACCTACACTCCAATACTATGTTTTTAATATTTTTTAAAAATTTTCTCCTGGGGTGTAAGAGGTATTTTAATAAAAAACTTACAAACGTATTTTTATGTAGACTGTATTTAAATAAAAACAAAAAACAAAACTTCTAAGAAAATAAAAATAAATATCCACGACTAAAATTATTACAAGTATTCTTATTTCGTAATCAATTATTAAACCATAACTAACTAGTAAAACGCCACTTTTTACTCCACATCTTATAAAATAAGATGAGGAGTTATACGGCGATTTCCAAACCGAAAATTTTAACCTCCTTTTTTTCACTTTTTTCGACGAATTAGAGTTAGTACCTTATAATAAAGCAAAAAAATTATGTCCGACGGCCGGCCCTCCGTATATAAACAAGATATCAAGAAAACCAGCCGTTCGATTTTGTAGAAGGACTTTATTTATAATTTCGAAGATTTGATTAGTTTTTGAGGCAAATCTATGCAGCCAAAAGGGCTGTTGACCTACGCAGATTTTCAAATTTTGAAATATTTTGAAAAATATTCATTTAAATTTTTGTTTCAAATAAAAGTTGTTTATAATTTAATTATACATTTTTTGTTTAAACTATTTTTGATCCGATAAGGAATTACTGAGATATAACAATTACGTGACCAATATCAGTTTTACAAAAAAGTTAAAACAAAAAGTTGTTGGGAATTCTATTGTCTATAGCTTTTGTTTAAAACATTTTTTTCTAAAACGCAATTTTATTTTCGTTTATCCAGGCGATGTGGAGTTCTGAGGTAAACGCTTGTTTTACTAATTTATTAGCAATAAAATATTTGTTTTCTTCACTGAACAAAAATGGTTATTTGTGTATCAAAACTGAAAACTAGTTTTTTTAGGCGTTCTGATTGTTGATGGCCTAGGCGTTAACCGAAAAAAAACCTTTACAGGCGCTCTCTTTCTGTTTATAAAAATAAATTATGAAATTATAAAAATAATAAATATTAATTAAAACAAACTTATATTAGTAACTTTATTGCTAAGAATGTCAATAACAATCTGTCACTTTTCGAAAATCGTTCGAATCGCTATTGTGATTTTAACGAAACGGTCGTTTACTTTTTCTGACAGTTGAGTGCAAAAAGTTTTCCTTTACGGCCCCAAATGCGTATGTAAATGGGCTATTTTTAAGATGAGCGCCTAAATACAAATTTTTTTTTAATCTTGCTCTGCATGAGTATCCAAACAAAAAGTTATTCTAGTAAATTTAGTCACTGTATAATAAATTAACTATATTAGGGACATTCTGGACTGGTTATAAATAAGTTGAAAAATAATGTTAATTGTCGCATTATTAGCGATGACTTTTACTGGTTCAAAATAAGTAAATAGTTAAAAAAAAAACAAAATTCGGAATTTTATTATAATTTTAACTGTAACATTCATAATTAAATCAAAACAGAATATAACACAGAACATAACAAAAATGTAAGTACATGAAATTCTACATATAATACATATTAATTATTATTGTGAATATTTATAGTAATTTGCAAACAATTTTCCAACATTAATCTACTAGTTTGATAATACGTTTGCCTTTTGTAATCATAGTATAATTATTTTTATTTATTTGTGAACTAGTGATACAACCGACGATATTTTGTTCTTTGGGATCCGAAAAAAGTCTTTTACTAACATTTGTTTTTGCAGGTGTAGAGTCTTCAATATAACATTTGGCTATTGTTGATCATCTTCAACCACCATGTCTCTTTAACGTCTCTGCCCCAGAGTCCACCAACAATGTTGCAGAACTTCTGCGGAAACAATGCTCACTAAATTCTTGTGGGTTTTTAATTTTAAAAATTTTGCAATTTCTTCTGGCATTTTTCCAAATTTATGGATACCAAGTGGTTGTTTGTATGCCTTACCATTATTATATTTAAAAAAAAATTTAAGTAGCCTTGGCTAGTTTCAATGCCTCTGTCTTGCCTCGGCTATGAAATGCTAGTCGCGGCAGTAAATCTGTTACTTCTCTGCCTAGTTAAACAAATAACTGTTTTCTTCAAAGGGCATTAAAACAACAGACTCTAAAAAAGCTTTTACTGTATAAACTTAAAACCAACATTTCTTTTGTTTTCACAATTATTCAGGTTGGTACCTCGATTACGTCATATTATTACGAACCTGACAGTAAAGTACCAAGTTGATTCGTTGAGAATAAAAAGCCATTTATAAGACTCGAGAATCTCGAAAATTTGAGAACAACGTTTGAAAACCAGCAATAAACACTTGGAGTTCAACAATTAATTTGTTTAACTACTAGTAAATAATCTCAATATAAATGTTTTGGATTGTTTGTAATAATGTACCGTTTCAGAATTTAAATACATACCTTAGATTAAATGCACCTATAAAACAGTATCAATGAAAATTAAACATAAAAAAAAATATTTAACAGATGTAGAGGAAATACTTTTATCAATTGGAACTTATATTCTGTAAGTACAAATGTTAGAAATTTTAACAAATAGAGTCTAAGATTTACGTCGAATTCTATATAAAATCGTCTTTAATACCCACATACTATATATACTAAAATAAATGTTAAGAGTTTCAAAGCCTTTGTAGTGCCCATTGTGGATTGAATTACATATTAAATAGGCAACCTTAGTCCAAAATAACAAGAATCTTATCTTTTTATATTTTTACTTGCGTGACGCACTTTGTTATATAATATTAAATTCCAAATAGTAAAAGAAATTTAAAATAATTGGGGATTCCATATAAAATTTGCACAGAAAACATGTTCGAAAAAATCAATTTATTTTCTTTTTAATGTCATTTTCGCAATTTTTAATGGACTTAAATTTATCACGCCATTAACTTTTTACAACTAAAAAACTTTAAATCATTATTATTTGCTTACGGAAGAATTTTTATTCCATCACGAACAAAAAGCTTAAAATGCTTAGTTTCAGCGCTTTCAGTATTAATCTAGATATCTGGTGCTCAAATGGTACAATAGTTTTATTCTAATTTTCAAAATCATTTATGCCAAAATTTATTAAATTTGAGTACTTTAAATTTTAAATAGTATATTAGTTACAACAGAAAAAAATTGTAATCGTTTTTATCAAATTTAAACTTATTTGTTACTAAATTGTAAACGCCATTTATTCAAACTGTCACTTGACGTTGAAAAGTCATTTTAACAGGCTAGTAGCGTTAAATCCGTATGTTCACTATTTTTAATTTTGTTTTTTTTTTTTTTAAATTTTATTAAGTTTTTTAAAAATTTTGACTTTGATTGTTTTATTGTTTTGTAGTGCCAAACTCCCAAACTAAGCATAAATTTAAATAGTAAATACAAATGAGAAACGCAATACGGTACTCTAACTATATTCACAGTAAAGTTTTTCTACATACAAGTTACAATTGCGTGTTTTTCAAAATTTGTACATTAATTTTAAAACTATTTTGAACGTTAACACAATATTTCAACGGTTTTTTTTTTTTGTAAACATTCCTATTCACAGCAGACCAACTATGAATTTTATTTGTTCCTCACTTAAACAGGAACTTATCAACTCACTATAGTTACCTTGAAATGCCTCTTAACTAGCTACTAACTTGTAAAATATAACTGGCTAGCCTGTAAAATTTTACACGCGTCCTCATATTTTACCTTGTTATAGGTAATTTGAAATGACAGACAAACTCTCTAACGTGATTTATTTGTTATTAACATTTGAAAATTGGGTTTTATTACTATCGTATACATTAAATATCATGGTGCAGTAGCGATTTCCAGTAATATTGAAGTTTCCAGGAGATGATATGTCACTTGTACTTGCGCATATATTTTCTGTAGAAGTGGATGGCGTGGATTCTTCAAGTGGAAACATTCTTTTGCCAGTTTAATCTTATTATTAATCGAATCATTTACGGAGCTTTCTGCAATTTGTGTTGATTTCCATCCCCTGCACGCTTCAGAGCGAAAATATCACCACCTGCATCAACCACCATCGTTGCTCCAGTTCGTCGAAATGAATGCCCTGTATAAAATGCCGGTTCATCTAATTCCAAATATTCAGCAATTTTCTTGGGTATTGCGCCTACAGTATGTTGACATGCATTTAGGACGACACATTTTCCACTGCGGTACGTCAAGAACAACCGCAGAACTTTACTTCTTAGAAGTCGTAGGGCTGCATATTTCCGATAAAAAGCACAAGGTTTAAAGCTACACCTATCGTCCGTTATTGTAAACCTCCTTGTCGTTAAATTTTTAGTCTCTCTTAAGGTGACAACAATATATTTCTCCAAATCCTCCACGTCATTTACAGTGAGGATAGAAGCTCATCACACCGACAACATCCAAATATATCAAAAATGGTAATGACTTTGGCAAGTAACCACTTCTAGTCAGGAGCTTCAATGATAAACTTTACCACTTGCTCTTTCGTCAGAATCTTGGCTTTCTTGGGGACGTAGAGTTCATTTCGTCTTTTCAAAAACGCAACCACTTTATGAAATCTAGAAAATGACATATGTAACTAAAAACCTGACCAATTAATATAAGGAAACAAACCTGCAAACATCAATGTTTTCTCTAACTGCCAAACAACTCTTAACCATTGACCACTTCGATCATAAAGAATTCAGACTGAATTTGGCAGACAATTTATTGATATACGCTAATATAACGTCTTCCGTAACACCAGTTACGTTGTTTTCCCTTTGCCACTTTTTTGAACTCCGCGTACTCGTAGGGTAAAGGGAGGACAGTTGGACCACCTTTTAAAATAGACGCAACAACTTTTTTATTATTTAACAAAATCTTTTCAAAATAATGCCACAACATAGAGCAACGAATTGTTAACTTATATATTTTTACTAATAACCTAGCGAACAGTGTTATTTTAGAATAAAAGAAAATTAAATAATAAAAAATGGTCCATCTCTCCTACCCCTACGAGGAGATGGACTTCGTAGGGTAGGGAGAGATGGACCCTACTATATTTATGGTTTTGCTTGGTAAGTTTAATTCCGCAAGTTTGACAGGTATTTTTATAAGACGTGCAGTCCTCATGCAACCAACGCCGGCATATAGTACATTCTATCCAGGCAACTTTCTTCTCGGTAAGTCGATAATCTTCATTACATCCCACGCATTCGTTTTCTAGGTCGCTGAAATGTTCAGCCTCACTGGAAGTGTCGTTGAAAATCGGCTCATCTGAATCTGAAGAAGATGAGTTACATCTACGTTTTTTATTACTTTTTGAGTTTGTTTTCCTGCTGTTGTTTTTAGTTTATTTTCCTTGTCCTTTCTCTTATTTTCTTCTTTCTGTACCTTGGCTTTTGTATTCTTTTCTTGTTTTTCTGCTTTAGAGCTCTTCTTTTCTTTTTAGCCTTCCTTATTTCTTCTTTCTTTACTAGAGCTTCCTTTCGCTCTTGTATATATTATGGTGAATTAATAACACCACTTACTACTTTCTTACGTACTCTTTTAAAGCGGAAGTTATTATTGGCACAGGTGAGACCACCTCTAATGCTTTTCCAGGTGTTATATCTTCCTGTTCAATTACGTTGTCCGGAGTGATTGCCCTCCGTTGAACACCAGATGATCCAGCTTGTGGGGAGTTAGTTGTGTTACCCACCCGTTCTTGAGGTTGCATGTGACTTAGTTCTAGAGACTTTCCTCCTCCAACAAAAATGCATGGTCTGGAATTTTCTCCGAATTAAATGGAAGTATTCCAGTTGCTCTAAATGCTGAGACCGCATTGTCGACTGTTGCTGCTTTTCCCCAAGATTCACCTAAGAGCCTTCCAAACTGCAGCCTGTTAAGTTTCCTGTTTGGATTATTTAAAATCATGTGTCTGCAGGCTTCGTAAAACTTCTGTTTCAGTGATTTGAAGAAGGCACGGTCTAATGGTTGCAGGTAGTGGGATGTATGTGGTGGTAAACAGTACAAAATTACATCATTTTGTTCTGCTGTTTCTAGTAGACCAATGTTAGTAGTGTGCGATGAATGGCCATCCATTAAAAGCATAACCTTTCCAAGACTTTTCTAGGGAGAAAGTGAGTCGTGAACCAGTCTAAGAATATCTCGGAAGTAACGTACGCCGATTTTGTGACATTTGTATTCGCGCTCCGGGAGGCATGTCATCACACCATTCTTCTTTTCTATTTTTACCTTTAAAAATGCAGTAAGGTGGTAAATAGATTCCTTCTGCACTAATGCATGCGATTATACTTATGGTTTCTCTTTTCTCACTAGAGCTAATGCTAGGGACAGCTTTAGATCCTTTGGCAGCAACAACCTGTCCAGCTCTGGTATTCAATTGAAGGCCGGTCTCATCTGTGTTGTACACATTAGCAGGCTTATCAAAGAGAGAGTTGTCTTGAAGAATTCTTTCAAGGTTCTCAAAGTAATTTTTAACAATATCTCTGGACATGCCTCGGGCTCGAGCCACTGATGTATTTTCAGCTTTTCGGATAGAAAGCTCTTGTCTTCTTCTTAAAAGACTGCAACCATTTTTACCAGCCTTTCCTGTAAGTGGAAAAAACATAATGAAAAAATTTTACTATGTAAACCGGTTAGCTTAAAGTTTACCTTCACTATGGTTAAATTTATGTGGAATGCCTAGTTTATTCGCTAGTTTGTATGCCATTATACAAACTTCTTCTCTTGTTGGTGCAAAACCATGTTGCTGTAGTTTTTAATGTGATTGGCCAGTTTTCCTTCAGCATTTTCGCCTAGCATGGAATCAGGGCCTAGTCTTTGTTGTTTCTCAAAATTAGTTGTTTTTAGTCGTCGTTTTAATGTAGTTTTGGGATTCCAAACGTTGTAGCTGCCTCATTTACACCCAGTTCATTGGATATTACAGCATTTACTGCAAGATTTAAACTTTCGCCACTCCAACATCCCTTGGCGTGGTATTTCTTTTGCGAAGGTATCTGTTTGGCATTCTTATTTCGCCTAAAAATAAATAAGCTTCGTTAGTCTTCCCTATATTTTACTGGTCCATCTTTCCTACCTAACACTGGTCCATCTATCCTCAAACAAGAGGAGAGATGGACCAGATAATAACAGACAAAAAAATGCGTTCAAGTAAAAATTTTAAGGTTATGGTACACAAAAACTTCTAACTCGTCTTTATATTTATAAAAATGGTATTATCTTACCTAGCACACACAGGATTTGAAAATTTTAACCACTGACAAAAGTTTTAACACTTGAAAAAATATTATTTTGCTCAAAACTTTTAAACACACCACCATAGAAACAAACCAAACAATGTACCGTTACGAACTGAAGGTGGCTCCCAAACACCGCTTCACAGAGCACGCCTTGTTGCCAGACTTACTGAAATATCCGTAGTAGTCCATCTCTCCTCCTGGTCCATCTCTCCTCCCTTTACCCTATTCATACCTTGATGAAGATTTTTCGGGCAGTAATCTTGCAACTACACTTGCTGCTTTATCAATGATAGCTTCCGGGACACTTATTTCAGTAAATCTCACCAGCAAAACGTTCCGGAAACATGAAATTGAAATGAAATAATTAATCAATAATACAAGTGCCGTGCTTTCCAAAGCAACACGTCTAAAAGCTCACATGATTTTTCTCCGATTTTCGAAATTTTTAGAATTTTAATGGTTTATTATTCAATTATAATAACTTTTTACAAGTGAGGAACAAATAAAACATTCAACAATACACGCAAGGTAACGGGTTTTACTGGCTCCAGAAGGTGACAGACTCCTCTTCGACTCGTCAGTCATATCCTTCTGTCCGCCAGTAAAGACCGTTTTACCTTGCTAGTAATGTTAAATACTATAACAAGTTAGTAAAGAAATTTGGAAAAAAATTAATGTTTTTAACATTTTAACATATTTATATCTTCGTTTCATACAAATTAAAATGAAATGTACAATTAAAATTTTCGCTAATGCCAAACATTTCTGAAGCGGAAGTAAATTCTTCCGCCATTGAACAATTAATTGTAGAACTCTCGTGGAAGTCACATTTGTCGAAGTGAAATCTGTTGAGTCGTTTAGAAAACATTTTTTTTGCTTATATTTTTTTTATTGACAGAATCATCCATATAACCTTCCGCAATTGCACCGAATTTCCAACCTCCTGCACGTTTTGGTATGAAAATTGTTGTTTTTATTTTATTGTACGTGTATTTTATTTTCTTTTTATTTTAGTTTTAAGTGTTGTAGGTTTCAGCAATGATTTTAGCATAGTAGAATGAATCATACTTGCTTTGCTGCTCAGCAATCTTTTATTCTCCACAATAGCATACATGTATAACATAAATATACAGGGTTGAGCAAACTTCTGTCATCGGAGGATAACTTTAGTTGATGCAAAAAATATTTTCAAAACTGAATGCACATCTTAAAAATATTTTTGATTATACAGGGTATACAGTCGTTGCAACAAAACTTACATTTTTTGAATGGAACATATTTTCTTTAAGGTTAGAAAAGATCTCACCAAGAACTTTAAAAAATATAGCACGTTGATATGTTGTACAGGGTATAGTAACTTGAAGCTATTTGATTTTGAGAGCAACAATATTTCAGAGTAAATAAACCATCGTGCAATTGTTCACTCACACTCACTCTTACTTCAATGATCTTGCTTCTTAGGTTCATTTGACCAGATTCGATCAATTTAAACGCGCTTTGATTATCAATATTTAATATGGCTTCACATATTTACCGGTCAATTATCGGATAAGTCTTTTAATATATCTAAATTCTTTACAACATGCAGCAACAGCTATGTATTCCGCTTCTGTGATTGAAATAGCAACAATAGGTTGATTTTGTGATTTCCGTGAGACTGGTTGGGCTTCATACATCACTACTGGTGCTTCTCCTGTCATTTAGATCTTCAGCATAGTCTGAATCAAATGATTCTTCGAGTTTTATGTCATCTCTTTTTTGAAGAGAAATTAATACCTAAGTCTTGTGTTCCTTTCAGGTATCTTAAAGTTCTTTTAACATATTTCTTTGGATGTAACTTTCATAATTTATTACAGAAGTCATATCTAGTCTTGTTTTATTTGATATGTGCACTAAGATTCTTATAGCTACTCTAAAACTAAAATTGATATTCTCCTTTTTAATTAAAAGTAGTTTCCTCTCATTTTACTATTAGTATTAGTACTGATTTATAGTTAATCACGTTGTGTTTGTGAAGAATGTGTATTCCAACACAATTTCTTCTAATTTTATTTCAAGATGTAATATTAGATTTTTAAGTTTATTAGAAAAGTTTAATTCTGTTGGTTCTCTTCCGATTATAATTCCATCATCGATATGAATGGCTATGTAAATTGCATTGTTAAGATCTTTGAAAATACATTTTAAGTTGGATTAGATCTTCATTTTCAGCAAAATTTGTAAGTTTTTTGTTCCACAGTGAAGGAGCTTGTTTTAACCTACACAGTGAGTTTTTTTCGATGTTTAGCATAGAGTCTCGGAAACTAATATAGATAGAGATGGTTAAATGGGTATTTTATGAGGTCACTAAAATGTAATATTCATTCTTTCTAAAGGAATGATTCGTTTTGGTGTGTGTTGCTTTGTTATTATTTACTTTGCAAAAATGTATATAAAGAAAACTTTTAGGTATTTCTGTGGTAATTAATAAAATTTATACGAAATTTTTATTTAATGTATAATTTTTAGTTATGACACACACTTCCGTTTTTTCTAATGGAAACTATCGTCGGCTATAACTTCATAATACAGATGCATTTTCAACGATTCCAATGATATACTATGTCACAATTATTTTAATAAATAAACAAATCATAGACTATTTGGTTTAATTTTTAAACTGATTAGAAAGTAAAAACAATATCCGATGTAAACGTCATTTATTAATCAGTGGAAATCACTTATAGTTTCGATTTGTCTTGGTTAAGGTATCTAAAACCATCAATATAAATTTCTCTAATGAAGAAAAACGTGATATGATAGAGTGTTATATTTTGTCTAATAAAAACACCGTACAACGATATTTCGAGCTATACCATTTCATTATTAAACGTGACGCGTATGTTAGTGATCTCCCTAGCACACTATTGAAGCAGTTTCAAAAAATTTAAATTTACCATAGGTGATTTATTATAAAAATAATTATGACATTATGGTATATCGTTGGAATCGTAGAAAATACACTTTAGTATGAAGTCATAACAGACTATGATTTCTATTAGGAATATAGGCGTTTGCGTCATAATACCAAAAGTATACGTTAAATAAAATTATTTACCACAGAAATACCTCAAATTTTTCCTCTATAGATTTTTTGTAAAGTCAATAGTAACAAAACAATAAGCACCAAACGAATTTACCAAAAATCTTATTTTTCGAAATACTAGTTAGCAGTGCATTTTTTGAAAAAAACAAAGATCGCATTTTATTAAGCTCAAAAAACTACGTTTCTTTCCCTTTTAACCTTCTTTTTATCTGTATTAGTTTTAAATTAAGAAATTCCAAAAGTTAACTGTAACGGCAGATTGATTGTTATTCACAATATCGTCATCAAACTGATAATTTCATATGCGAATCAATCGTGTCGATTTACAAGCTAAGTATTTCTGTACAGTAGCATACACGCAGGAGAGAACACCTGATGTGTATTTCGCTGTTATTATGAGCTCATCAGAGGTGTATTCTTAAGTGCGGTATACAACTGTACAAGTAGGCGGTTGATCTTTTCAAACTTTCATCAAGCAATGAACATAAGTGAACTATGTATCTTAACGACATCTCGTAAATAAAGAACACAATTGAACGGCAATTGATTGTTATTTGCAATATCGTTATCAAAGTGATAAGTTCAAATGCGAAACAATTGTGCCGATCTACAAGCCAAGTTAAATATTCTGACATTATGTTGATTCTATATTTTGTCATTTTCACAGTATTTTGACGTCTCCCCACTACTTTATTTTTATATTACAACAAATCTTTTTAAATAAATAAGTTTTGAAAATATTTGAGGATTATACCTCATGTATTTTAAATATCCCTTAATTAACCCGATTACTAACAAAATCCCAACTTTTTATTTAAGCATGACCGGTACGCTCCCTAGTGGTAATTTTGGAGCACAAAACTATTTTCCAGCTACTTTTCATTGCCACTTTTCTCATAAAATGTTTTTTCCGTTCTTAGTTATCTATCCGGTATTCATTTCCAGTAACTCACAAAATGTTGATTATAAATATAAACATTTTAACATTAATTTTATATCTGTTTTACATATTCAACAAAATATCTCCGCCAGTATCCATAACCATTGTTGCCGCTAATTGGCAATTGCAATGACCTGTGTATAATTCAGGTTCTTTTAGCTTTAAGTATGTTGCAATTTACTATTAGAGTAGGTTAAAAAAACGTAATTGGTCTGCTGACGAGCACAAAGAGCTGTATATTTTCTGTACAAAACACAAGGTTGGAAACTACAGTCCTCATCTGTAAATCTTTCTAAAGACCTCGCGGGCAGTAACTGGAAGCACATTTATGACCTCTTTTTTGATTTTTCTAGCACGTTCATTTGAGAAAAAAATCTATACGAAAATAAATAATTCTAATGTTTTTGATTTATAACTATACAAGGGTAAAGTGAAAACTTCTCGGCCGGACACAGAGATGGTGCTGCAATCGGCAAACAATTATGTTTCCTACATGGGTGCATGTATCATTAGTTTGCATGACAAGTTTCAATTTGTTCGCTCAAGTTTGCACGAATTTTTTCAGTAGACATCAGTATTAAAATGGATAATAGTGAATATCATGCGTTTACAAAATTTTTCGTTTTGGATGGATTAACTCCTGAGGAAATTCTCTCTGCATAATGCGCAAGATGGGTGCCGCATTTGCTGAATGCAGATCAAAAGCAAATAAAAAACAATTTTTACAGAAATATTTGGAACGATTCAACAGGAATCCGACCAATTTTGTGCAGCGATTTGTCACCATGGATGAGAACTGGGTCTACCAATACACGCCAGAAACGAAACAGCAGTCCAAGCAGTATGTGGAAGACGGTGGTTTAGCGCCCTAAAAAGCGAAGTCGATCACATCTGTCGGAAAGGTCATGGCCAGCGTGTTTTGGGTTGCGAAAGGGATTCTATTAAACGCAGAAAAATTACAAGCAAATATTACTCCAATCTTCTTGAACAGCTGAATGCCAAAATTTGCGAAAAAAGACCGGGCTTAAAGAAGACAAAAATCATCTTTTACTAGAACAACGCACATGCACACAATGGTGTGTTGGTGATGGAAAAACTACGAGATTTGGGTTGTGATTTGATCAGGCAACCCCCATATCTTCCTTATTTGGCACCTTCAGACTTTTATCTGTTTCCAAACTTAAAGAAACTTATATAAAAGTATAATTCCTCCGGTATCAGTTTTATCAAATGTTATTAAATTGTTTAAAAGACAGTTTTAGGTTTTAAAGATGCCATAGGAGCGAAACGTCGGCAATACTCGATTATGTGTCTTTCTTTAACCTCCACCTTGAAAGATTCTTAAAGAAATTACATTTTGAAGAAATGTGTTTCTTTGAAGCACCTCGCATTCAATAAAAGGTTGAAAGAGCCGTAGTTGAAAATTTTTACAACCTTTCAAACTCTCACTTCCATGCAGGACTACTGATGTTAGAGAGGCGCTGGACCAAATGTGTTAGACTCAACAAAGATTATGTATAAAAATAAAATCATTTTCTAACTAAAAGTCATAGTTTTTTATTGTCAGGCCGAGAACTTTTCACCTTACCTTGTAGAAATATTTAGGATTTAGAAAGAAAAAATATGCAATAAACGGTTATATAATACAGGAAGTTTCTTACTGATACAGCATATTATTGAACCAAATTCAAGTATAAACAGTAATACGAACATATATCTTTACTTGTGAATATTTATTTATAAGCATTTTTGTAATATAACAAATTAAATGTAATAACAAATAACAGAATATTTACAAAGAATAATTTAATTCTTACCCTATCTTTGCACTGTATATGTCGTTTAGACTGATATATAATTCAAAATCGACTCTAGAAATTGGTTAAGTTTTGTATTATTTACTACAAATATATTTTTAAAGAGCTCATATAGAGTTTTAGAATTGCTTTTTCAACAATTAAAATTTGATATTATTTCCATTGTACTACATTCACTTAGAAAAGTTATTTTGATATTAAGTTGTAATGTAGAAAATAAAATTGCTTTATTAAATATTGAATACATATTTAATAAAGCAATTAATCATTCAACACAAACAATAAATATTTAATAAATATTCGGGTCGTTGCATACGCCGTATATTTTAATTGAGTTAAAATTAAATATTCGTAGTTCAAGCGCGTCATTTGATTAGCTTTACTCAATTTAAGCTTAATTTTAGATTTGTGTGATATTTTAACAGAATAATCAGAAACTTGTAAACCATAAAGTCTCTTTTGAAATTAATTGATTTTCACATTATCACTTGTTGTTAGTATCAAGGATTAATTACATTATATTAATTTAATAGCATTTGTAATTGTTTAAAGTTAATTTAAACATACGAAAATTATTGTCGTACTACTTATTTCAAATAGTGTAATTTAGTAATAGTTGTGAAACAAGCTTAAAAGCAATATACAAACGGATTCAGCAAAACGCAATAATAGCATGTAGGTTACTAGATAATGCATATTTTTCATAATTACGTCACAATTTCAGTGTATATAAACATTGCGATTTATTAATAAAATTATCATTCTCAAAAGTCTGGTCATTCTTAACTACCTTCCGTAGAACTTGACACGGTGGACGTGTTAGTTACCTCGGTAAGCGTAGATCAACAGGGTGAATTCCATCTACCCCCAGATCAAGCTGAGAAGAGGGTGATCGCCTTAAAACTTTGTCCGATAATCAACCGATTACTTGGGCAAGGTTTACATTGAAGTCTGGTCATTCTTAACTACCTTCCGTAGAACTTGACACGGTGGACGTGTTAGTTACCTCGGTAAGCGTAGATCAACAGGGTGAATTCCATCTACCCCCAGATCAAGCCGGATGAGGTGATCGCCTTAAAACTTTGTCCGATAATCAACCGATTTACTTGGGCAAGGTTTACATGGTCCTTCGAGCAGTTAAACGAACCAACGCCGTCGACAACATCACCAGACGTTAGCCGCCGGTCAAATACAAAATTACAACCACCATCCAGTCGACAATTAACTGCAACCACCATCCAGTCGACAATTAACTACAACCACCATCCAGTCGACAATTAACTACAACCACCATCCAGTCGATAATTAACTACAACCACCATCCAGTCGACAATTAACTACAACCACCATCCAGTCGACAATTAACTACAAACTGCAAGCGCCATCCAGTCGAAGACTAACTACAAACTACAACCGTCATCCAGTCAGCAACTAACAACAAACTACAACCACCATCCAGTCGACAATTAACTACAACCACCATCCAGTCGATAATTAACTACAACCACCATCCAGTCGACAATTAACTACAACCACCATCCAGTCGACAATTAACTACAAACTGCAAGCGCCATCCAGTCGAAGACTAACTACAAACTACAACCGTCATCCAGTCAGCAACTAACAACAAACTACAACCACCATCCAGTCGACAATTAACTACAACCACCATCCAGTCGACAATTAACTACAACCACCATCCAGTCGACAATTAACTACAACCACCATCCAGTCGACAATTAACTACAACCACCATCCAGTCGACAATTAACTACAAACTGCAAGCGCCATCCAGTCGAAGACTAACTACAAACTACAACCACCGTCTACTCGACAACTAGCCAAAAAAAAAAAAAAGACCCCGACAACAAAACACAACCCATCAACGGCAAACTGAGAAAACTACGAAGAAACCAGATAACAAGAAAACGTACAATAAACAAGGCGGTCGTACTTAACCAACATACAACTCACAACTGAAAACAAGATGGAAACAGACAAAATGAACGCACTAGCCAAGCAGTAATAAATGGTGGGACAAGAAACCATAAGATTGCATTCAAACAACAAAAAGGACTCAGTATCACGCAAGACACCTTCTTATATTTCAAAACAATTGTCAGGCCTAGAAACATTATGAGAGACGGCAGTACAAAACAAAAAATATTACAACATACTTATTTTACCACCAAGTACATCCAAATGATCTATGAAGAAGCAGTTAACTACCTAAAGACGTGCCCAAAACCAACTGAAACACCTCATTGCAAAGAAAATCAAACACAGGAGAAATCCAACTTGCCACCGCAACAAACAAGGATCAATTGAAACGGCTAAAATAGCAAGAATGGAGAATAAACAGCATGTAGAAGACATCAATCCTAGCCAATGGCCATTGGCCCGAATAACAGAAGTTCACCCCGGGACAGACAACAAAGTACGAGTAGTGACAATTAAAAAGCAGATGGAAACAGCTTTAAACGAAGCATAACAAAAATTAATCCCATTGCCGACAAACGTGGATGTACCAGTAACCCCTAAAGAAGAACTCAGGGTCAATACTAACACAATTCAAGTAAAAAGCAAGAAGAATCTTCGTATAGGACATACCATAATCTATCTTCTACTATTCCTCACATGTATGCCTTATAACAGTCGGGCAGAGCATGAAATACGCTATCCACAACCCGGGCTATATATTGAACACATAGGATGGGCTAACATCGAAAGAGGAACGTTTCGAACTCAAGTAAAATTCGAAAAAGGCAGGCTGTATACAGATGCAACTAAGGTATTCGCAGTGAACAAGCAGTTCCAAGATTTTGTGAGGAAACAAAATCATTGTCAGACGGAACCCAGTGCAAAAGCGTTGGCACACCATTTACAAGAACAAGAAGATGAATTTAAATGGATACAAACTGATATACAACTTGTAAGTCAAAAACGTCACAAGCGTGGCCTGCTAGGGATTTATTAACATCAATCTTTGGAGTCAACGATGAAGTCTACGCCAACATCAACTCCTTAGAACAAAATCAGCAGAAGTTAATCAAGAGTTCAAACCAACAAGCAAAATTGATGCTGTCCGCATTAGCATCATTCAACAACACAGAAATTAAAATCAATAACAAACTGGAGCGTTTTAGAGAGCGATTAAATGAAGGAATTGATGCCATCAACGAGATGAAGAAATGGTTCAAGACCGTAGATGAGAACAAAATAAGCATTCACATGCTCAACATTTATCAAGTCGCATCCAATTTTATATCTGAAGTCAACAAGTATTACAAAAGGCTGTTAAGAATCCACCACGGCAAAGGGTCGCTCATAGATATCTTATCACCTACTCAAATCAGTAGCATCATTGAACAAGCCAACTCTAAGCTAACACACAACTTACGAATTTTCAACTCTCCCATAATGCAAGCCACTATGGAACAAGATGAAGACTGCTTTCATGTTTATGGATTATTTCTTATAATCGACATCTCAGATTACGATATAATCCAAGCCACACCAATTCCAGTAAAAATAGAAAATGGATCCTTTTGGTCGTTAAGCATCGCAAAGGAACTAATTGCTATCGACTACAACTCTCAATTATATTTCACAATGAGTGACAACGAATTCAAAAACTGCATAACTGTATCAAAAACAAATTTATTTGTTCTCCAGCAGTGATAAAAACCTTGAAACAAGTCCGAATTGCATCATTGACGAAATTTACCAAAGATCAGATCCGGTTAAGTGCAGTGTTCAAAAGGGAAAAATAAACGACGGAATAGTATGGAAACAGCTATACATGCTCAACACTTGGCTATTTATTACTTCAGCCCCTACTAAAATAGCACTCATTTGCAATGGAGATAGACAAGATATCCCTATAAATCAAACAGGAATCATTAAAATAACTCAAGACTGCTATATACAGACAAAGCAAAACATATTGGCAGCTCATCAAAGAACAGTATTCCAGTCATAGCAAGCTACTCCAAGGCCATGTATATGCCCATTAATAACACGTTGGAGCTGTTTAAAGTTAATTTAAACATACGAAAATTATTGTCGTACTACTTATTTCAAATAGTGTAATTTAGTAATAGTTGTGAAACAAGCTTAAAAGCAATATACAAACGGATTCAGCAAAACGCAATAATAGCATGTAGGTTACTAGATAATGCATATTTTTCATAATTTACGTCACAATTTCAGTGTATATAAACATTGCGATTTATTAATAAAATTATCATTCTCAAAAGTCTGGTCATTCTTAACTACCTTCCGTAGAACTTGACACGGTGGACGTGTTAGTTACCTCGGTAAGCGTAGATCAACAGGGTGAATTCCATCTACCCCCAGATCAAGCTGAGAAGAGGGTGATCGCCTTAAAACTTTGTCCGATAATCAACCGATTACTTGGGCAAGGTTTACAGTAATACTATTAATTAAAAATGAGAAGAATGGAAGAAAAACAAAAGAACAAAAATATATGTTGATGAAGACCTGACTAGAAAGGAAAGAGATTTTATTTATTCGTATGATACATTTTAATATTGTATTATGATGTAAGTATTATGTATGGTCTCCCAGAAGATCAGTATAAACCTGTATAGTGTGGTGACGAAACCGTGTGCAATTGTAGATTGGTTCGTCCAAAGGTTTAGGAAAACTACTAAAACTTAAACATACCAACCTTTACTTACCTTAGTATTCATATGTAATAATATTAATTAATGTGTAAACATTATAGAAAGTAAATAAGAACATAAAATATAACAGCATAGCCATTGCATTGCGACATATAGTGGACCGGTTTAAGCACCAGTCACGACAATGACGGAAAAATAGTAGGGTAAGGAAATAGCAAACAAAATAATGGAAAAACAGATAATCAGGGCAGAGAATACAAAATATTGCTTAACTTTAGATGTCCTTCAGATTAGTAAGCCTTAATACAGCTTCGTCCGTTAAATCATGAATGTTTACAAACCCTCCTTTAAACTTTGTTAATTGACAATCCTTCACAATATGGTTTGTTTCCACAGTCACAATTTGGATTAGAAATTGCACCCCATTTAAACAACATAGAGTTGCATTTTTAATGGCCTATTCTAATGCGATTTATTTATTTTTTTTTTTTTTGATAGAGGAAATATTAATAAATAAAATTAAAACAAGTAACATAGTGTATAAAAGAAACAAATATAGAATACGCAAAATGATATAGGAGTATAGAAGGAATGGTGGATTGAGGAATGTAAAGCAACAAAATGAGAAATGGAAAAAGGCAAGAAGAAGTGAAATAAAGATGAAATAGGCATAGAAGAGTACAAACATTTAAGAAAACAACATAAGGATGAGGGACAAGCATGTATATTTATAAAAACAGAAGAAAAAAAGAAGAGGTAGAAGAATACAAATAGATGAAGAGAAATGGGAAGAATGCTGTATAAAACTTTTAGAAGGAACAAGAGAAAAACAAGTAAATACAGCATTAAAGATAAACGGAAAAAAGTTTAGAAAAGGAGAAATAAATAAGGAGGAGGTGGAATAAGCGATAAAGAAAATAAGAAAAGTAAACCAGAAAGTACAAAGATGGTACACAAGGGGAGCAGTGGAAGTAATAGAAGAAATGATAAAGGAAAAGTAAGACATTTGTTTAATAAAATATTGAAAGTAGGTTTTTCAGAAAAATGGAATGTCCAATATACAAAGGGGAAAAAGAAAAGAATAGAAAGTTATAGGGGTGTGAGCATAACAAAACATGTTATACAATTTACCGAGAGATAATAGAAACAAGATTAGAAAAAGAGATGGAGGAAAACAAATGTTTTGGTAGACTACCAAGCAGGTTTTAGGAAAGCAAGAAGAACGGTATATAACTTTACATTTTAAAACAATAAACAAAGAAATACAGGAAAGTATGGTTTTGTGGATATTAAGGCAGCTTTTGACAATGTGGACAGACAAATCATGTGGAGGTTGTGAAGGAAAAGAAGATAATTGAAGATTTGGTGAATGCTGTTAAGGAGATATATTAGGAAACGAAGAGTAGAATAAGAGTAAAAGAGATTTGGGTGAGTCTTTTGGACAAAGAAGGGATTAAGGCAGGATCTCCGCTGAGCCCGATCCTATTTTCAATATACATTGGTGATTTGGAAGACGAGTTAAAACGGAATAAAAGAGGGAAGTGGTGAAGGGTGGAATAAACATATGGTTACTGCCATATGCAAATGATATAGTGGTGATGGCAAGAAATGAAAAAGAAACAAGAGAAGTATTGAGATTAGTGAAAGTATACTTGGAAAGGAAGAAGCTAAGGGTAAATGCGTCAAAACCAAGACAATGAAGTTTTAAAAAGAAGAGTTAGTGGGAAAATAGAGACGTGGTTGTGGGGAGATGAGGAGATAAAAAGTGTGGATGATGGAAATATTTGAGTTATAGAATTAGATACGATAATAAAGATGAAGGACATATAAGGGAACTAGCTTAGAAGGAAAATAAAATATTGGAACAAGTGTGGGGTTGGAAAAAGAATGTTTGGAAATGATATGGGAGAAAGAGGTTGCCTTTCGATAAACTTGTAAGAAGTGTAATGATGTATGGGGCAGAAATATGAGATGAAAAAGAGTGGGAAACTTTAGAGAGAGTGCAAATGAGGTATTGGAAAAGGACATTACAAACAGATAAAGTTGTTTAGGATAAAACATGAACATAAAACATGAAAGGTTATACTATGAAAGAGTAAGCTATGCACGGAAAGAAGAGGAACGGCTTAGAGGAGAAGGGGAATATAAAAAGAATAAATAATAAAGAGGGATAAAGATGCCCAGATACAGGAAAGAAGAGCCAAAATACAAAACAATATAAAAGATGAATCACTACCAACGAGACGGAGATTTGTAGCGAAACAGTAAAAGTTTTACAAGTTTTGTCATTTTAGTAGTTTGCAGGTCGATAAATTTTACATTTTAAAATTATTTTAAAACATACAGTATGTTTCAAAAGTGTGGCGTATCAAAGCTATATTTTTTATGGAACACCCTGTACCTTATAGTGTTTTTGATTGCCCGTAAAAATAAGGTATATAATAATCCTTTATTACCCAACAGTTTAGAGTCAATTACAGAACAAGAAAGAGGTGGAACGGCTTAGAGGAGAAGGGGGAATATAGAAGAAGAAATAATAAAAAGGGATAAAGATGCCCAGATACAGAAAAGGAGAGCAAAATACAAAACAATATACAGGGTGAATCACCACCAACGGGACAAGTTTTGTCATTTAGTAGCTTGCAGGTTAATAAATTTTACATTTTAAAATTATTTTGAATTATACAGTATGTCCACGAAAAGTGTGGCGCATCAAAGTTATGTTTTTTTATAGAACACCCTGTATTTTATTGCGTTTTTGATTGCCCTTAAAAAAGTAAGATATACTTTCATGTAGGTTCTCTTTACAGGGTGTTCAGAATTTAGAAGTTAATAATTGGATTATTCAATATGTAATATGAGCCTTATTTTAAATGGAAAACCCTGTAATTTATTATTGCATATTGTTAACAAAATTCCTCTTTCGAATCATATAAGGGTGTACTATGCGTAAGTGTTACAGATTTTACGCAATTTACAATTTTTTTAAAATTAATGGTAGCGAGAGATTTTAAAACAAAAAATTCATACACTTAGCCATAGGACACCTTCAGACAGTGGCCCGCCAAAAATTGGAACCATATGGCAATTTTTTATTATTGTAGTTTAAAAAAACTTGGGGGCAATCACTTCTGCTTCTGAAATAACCTAAAATGCGCCAAGTCAAAGTTGACAGGTAACATCTGTCAATTGTCAAGTTTGTAATTTTGGAAAAAAATTAGTTGGATAGTAAAAAAATTGTTTTAATTAAAAGAAAAAGTTGAAAAACAATTTCTGATTTTTTTGAAATTTGGAAAATAATCCAGAGACTACCTCTTTTTTAGTTGAGAATATCAATAATCATCAAAACCAACTTACGTACGAATATTATGATCATAATATGCAATGGAATGGTAGCCTTTATACTGCTTTAAACTGTTTTAAATGTTTTTAAAGCAGCCAGTTACGGGGGTAAATAAAAAAATACGAAAATATGAAATTTATTGAACATCAAAATTTCTCTATCATAATCGGCACATGGGCATAAAATGTGATTAGCATCATAATTTCCTTGTAACATTTGTTGAAATTTTAACAAATTGACCCACTTTTAGGACATTTTTTTCCAAAATTACGAACTTGACAATTGACAGATGTTACCTGTCAACTTTGACTTGGCGCATTTTAAGTTATTTCAGAAGCAGAAATGATTGCCCTCCAAAGTTTTTTTTAACTACAATAATAAAAAAATTGCCATATGGTTCCAACTTTATGGCGGACACTGTATCATTCGATAGAACACCTTTTTTGTTAACGTTATTAATTTAAAATTAAGTTCATATTACGTATTGAATGATCTAATAATTAACCTGTAAATTCTAAACACCCTGTAAAGAGATGTTTCATATTTAACCATGGGATACATTCAGGTAATATTTAACTATGTAGATGTAAGAGTAAATTTTTATGATTTGTTGAATTAGAAGATTTTCAATTTTTTAATACTCTGTATTTTTAGGAGAAGTCGACGTAACTCAGAACGTTTTGTATTTAGGTATAGAGAACCTTTATAAAGTTACTTTAAATTTAAAGTTAGTTATTTTTTACGGGCAATCAAAAAACGCAATAAAATACAGGGTGTTCTATAAGAAAAAACATAACTTTGATGCGCCACACATTTTGTGGACATACTGTATTTTCTAAAATAATTTTAAAATGTAAATTTATCAACCTGCAAGCTACTAAAATGACAAAACTTGTAAAACTTTACTGTTTTGCTATAAATCTTCGTCCCGTTGATGGTGATTCACCCTCTAGTACATAAAGAAAAATAAAGGAATTAATAATTAAGGAGAAACCGAGATATCAAACGGATAAAAAGAATATACAACGAAAACGATGATAACGAGATTTCGAATGGAAATGAAGAGAGGGAGAATATTGGTTAGATGATGGAAAAGGAAATCCAGATTGTGTGTGGGAAGGTTGGCAAAATCTAAAACACATGAAAAGAATGTGCAAGTTAAGACCGGATGAAAGAAAAGGCAAGTGTTATTAGGTGAAAAGGAAAAAAAAACAGGAGACATGTAATTTAAGTTAATTAACAATTAATAGGCAAATTACCAAATCTTTTGTTTATTTTTTAAAGAACAAGCACACATTATCATTATTATTATTATACTATTAATTAACATTTAAAATATTAAAGAACTCTATTTCTGAATAATAAGCGTAATGAGTCTAACTTTGAAAACAAATTTTGGGGATATTAATAATCTACATCTAGAACATAATATTTTACACAAACGCGTTGGTTAAGCAAATTGTAAAAAATCTGATCAACGTGATTTAATCTTTGAAAGTGAGCTTAAACAGAAAGTTTATGATATTTGAATTTATGTAAATTCTGTGTAAAGTAGCTGTAGCTGAATTTGTATAAATCTTAGTTGGTGTGGCGCATATAAAGCAGAACACTTTATACCGTAACATTCATAAAAAAAGAGTGAAAGCAATAAAATTGACGTGCACATTTATTTTCTCAGGAAAAACGAAATTCGCCAAGATAAAAATAAAATTTGTGTTTATTAAATTTCGCTTTTACGCAATATTTTATTGCTGCATACATATTTAGTTACTTGTCAGTCTTCTTTCAATTCTTTTAAATATAAACCTTTAGTATGAAATTGGCTTACATAAATTCTAAATATTTATTGAATTCGTTTAAATATAAACGTCCAACAGCTGTTGTGATAAATAGATTTTCACTTTCAAAATCTTTAAGGGTTTTATTCAATACTTACAATTGATTGATTTTGGTTGTAAGTAAAATATCATAGATTTCCTCCCTATCAATTAGCACTATTTATTCATTCAATAATTGTATTTATTACCCACTAAGCTTTATTTTCATAAGTGAAGAAACAATGTCATTAAACAAAGTAATTGTATGCGTTCTTGACGACACGTGTAAAGCAATTTCAAAAAAGTGAAATAATTGTTCATTTAATAATTATATAAAATCAGTTAATTCATTTAGTAATATACGAATAATTAATCTTCAATTCGGAAGGCTACGTTTCATACAACATATGTGAACTTCTTCAGGGTCTATGAAACAAAAACAGAACCATTTTTTTTTCGTATCTTTATAAAAGTTTATGTACTGAATAGTGTCTTTACCTTTTTTCCTTTACTCTTAATCATTTTCAGGTTATTCGGACTTGGCCTTAATATTTTAAATTAATTAAATAAACTTTAAATTGATTTTCTTAAGTTTCTTGCTAAATGTCACTTGATAAATTCGTAACAAAATTTTTTGGATAAATTATTATACTTAAATTAAACAATACTGTATTTTTGTAGCCTGTTGAAAGATCAAACTGAATACCTGTTATTTGGTATTAAGATTACTAGCAGTAACAGTTATTGTCTTTGAAACTTTAAATTTGATATTTTTAATACCTATACTGGGATTTAAGTTAAACAGTAAGATATTTACAAAATAGATATTATTTTTCACTATTGCATATGAGGCGCCGTTTGTGCCATAATTAAATAATACAATAAAATATCAAATATCGAGACAATTTATCTTATTAGTTGTCAATATTTAAATTATGTCAATTATAGATTTGGTTGCCTATGCATTAGGCGTTTGGAAGAAACCGCTTAATTTGTTTTTGGGTTATCATTATTTAATATAAAACCAGTTCGAGGAGGTTACATTTTGTATAATAGGAAAAGCGGATTTATCAAAGGAAAATTTATAATTAATTAACGACTAATGCATATGCAACCAAACTTATAAATTGACGCATTACAATATTTTTCTTCCAACGTCAGTTAAGTATGCCGATTACATGGCCGTGCTGATAATGCTTAAATGTTACTTCATTGCCATGACACAATCGGCGGCGCTTAAGTACTTAAGTACTGTTGCGTTAACTGCGGCGCTTAAGTACTTAAGCTTTTTCTTTGCGTTTGAGGAAAAATAGTAAATTTTATGCGCAGCTTAAGTGGTTTTTTGTGCTTTTGCTGTTTTGGCTGCTTCTAATCTAAAATCCTCAGCCAAAAATAATATAATTAATATTTTATTATTTAGTTATTTTTTCATTATGCAAAACATTTATTTTAATAAATTAAAACCAATAAATTTAATTTTAACTAACTAATCTACAATTATAATAATATTGTGCAAATAAAAATAACTCACAGTTATCACTTATCAGGGTTCAAGCAAACATGAACAGTAAAAGGTGCTTCACTCAGCTAATTCGGGTACAACTGGGAAATTTCAAAATTTATCAAACACAGGTTTGGGTCTGTACTAAAAGGATAGGAATCAATTCAACAATAGAAATATAAAAAAGCAAGATTACCCACTATTATCACTTAGAAATAAATTTTGGTAGACTTATTTCCGGCCCTGCCGGAAGAAGGTAGTTGCTCATCTTGCCCTACACTCCCTTCCCATGAATACCTGTAATGCTACTATATTTTTATTTCTTATTTACTTTGTATTATGTTTACACACTTAATCAAAATTACCTACTACATACGAATACTAAGCTGGGTCAAGAATATCAGGTTTAGGATTTGGTGGTTTTCCTAAATTTTCGAAACCGCGAAGTAAATACTTTATCAAGACAAACGAATCCACAGTTGCACACAGTTTCGTTAGTACACTATACAAGTATATTCTGAACTTCTGGGGCACCATTACATCACAATACTATAATAAAAATTAATAATGTGCCAAACAAATAAATAAATAATCTACCTAATTTCCAAATGTATTAACTTATTAAGATTTTATGGTGAGATATTTGGCAAAGAACTTTTGATGTTTGCAAAGTACTACAATAAGTTTGAATTCCAGTACAAGTAAATACGTAGCGAACATATTTAAATACAACGGCCAGTTCATATGAGTGGTATTTCTTTTCTGATAGACTTGTCTTGTCACTGTAATAAATAACAGAAGATAGTTTATCATTATTGCAAAAAATTCCAACTACGTCTAGCTTACTAGTGTCAGTGAGTATTTGTTTTGGCATTACAATCATAAAAAATTAAGTGACAACTAAGAGTTTAAAAAACGGTTTTTTCTACTTGAGTCTATCACCATTTAGCACTCTTTCTAGTTAGGGTGGTTATGCCAAAATAGCGCACCATAAGCGAAATTGTGTAAAATATTCGGTAATACCCAAAACTTGTATAATTTGATTAATGTACCGAGGTTGTTGAGCAGCTGTAAATTTTCTTTTTCAGACCTCATTCCGCAGGAAGAACTTCAAAAATTCAAGTTACATTTTCACAAAATTAGATTAATCATTTTATTAATTCCACGATTAACTGCAACTTTACTAAGTTTTCCCCAATAGTGACTGTTGCAATTAAGATATCGTCCCAGTATACTAACGCTAATTTATCTTTCGGAGGAAAACCTTTCTTCATGTATTACCGAATTAGTTGAACCTGAAGGCATTTTTTAAGTGGTAAAATTCATCAGAAATAACAAAAGAAGTGAGATGATAACCAGATGTAAAGTCAAAACGAGTGTAGAGTGTCGCACCAGGTAAATGTTCTCTATGGTTTGATACATTCCAAAGTCAATGTACATTCGAGAATCCCTATTTGTCTTTGACACAATTACCACAGTTGAATCGTAAGAGAAATCTGGCTTTACAATGATGCTATTTTGTAACAAATCACTAAAAATTGTAACGTTTATGTTCTGTTTGTTTTTCTGAATTCCATATAGTCTATAAACAAATGGTTCTTCAACTTTAGTTTACTTACCATTTCAGTTGATTTCGCTGTACATATTGTCTTAAAATTATCCAAAAACATCCAGTTTTTTTTTTCAAAATTTTTAGAATTGATAGGTACTTTGCTAATTTTCATTTTAGAGTATGGAAGTGGTGGATAACTAACTATCCGGTTTTACAACTAATCCTCCTGCCAGGATGCAACTCTTCCTAATTGCCATGTTATTGCTAGAAAATTTAACCACTGATACTATATCTGGTTCCTTCTCATTTCTTGTCGCAAACATCACGAACATTTTTTACATAATCGGGTGTCTTGTGTAAAACGAAATGCCATTTTTATCTTAAACTCCTCATTTGTCTAGGGTATAATTACTTTTTGTTAATAAATTAGAGTTTCTAATCATAAATACACCGTCAGTTTCTGTAAATCATCATTTACAACTTAAACACCGCAATGTCTATTTTAACACTCACTTTTACATCACCAAGAATACTTACAACCGTAACCTCCGGCAAAAAAAGATTTTTGAAAATCAATAACTAAACCAGGTTTTTTGTTATGCTTTGTTTTCATGGTATTAACAGCAGTCCCAAAATCAATGTATTCATCCAGCTCGTATTTATCGTTTCGTAGGTAAAACTTGGAATTTCTTTCATCAGCTGTTAGTCGCTTATATGTGGTCTTGAGGGATCTCCATATATGAATGACTTTCGTTCTCTTACATTATTTGTGGTAATGATAGTTCTTTTGTTTTAATCAAAAATTGTTCACAAAACATTTGCTTAAAAATATTGTAAAAAAACTTCCTTCAGTTTTTGTTTAACCAATTTTGCTGAAAATCTAGGCAAACCTTTGTCATTACTGAAAATCTTTAAACAACTACTTCTTTTTGTCATTGTTGTGACTGTCGCTTGGACCGGTCCATTATATGTCGTTATGCAATGGCTGTGCTGTTATATTTATGTTCTTATTTACCTTCTATAATGTTTACACTTAAATAATATTATTACATATAAATATTAAGGTAGGTAAAGGTTGGCATGATTAGGTTTTAGTGGTTTTCCTAAACCTTGAAGCAAATGCTTTGCCAAGACGAAAAGTGCACACGGTTTCGTCACCACACTATATAGGTTTATACTGATCTACTGGGGCACCATACCTAACACTTACATCACAATACAATATTAAAAATGTACCATACGAATAAATAAAATCTCTTTCGTTTCTAGTCCAAGACAAAAATCAGATGACATTGGAATCTTATGAACGGTACGAGTTACAAAGTTAGTTAAATTTGGAAAAATAGAATAATTGAAATACCTTTCCATGGGGAAACTAACCTCAATTTTTAATTCAGGGAAATTTAAAAACAATCTTTAGAAGACGAAGACGAATGTCAAAACCTACTATGTTTACCAATAAATTTTCAGGCTTTTGTGCAATTAAACGATTTTTCTCAGAGTTGAATTATGGAGTTTTTCTTGAATAATTTCAAATAGTAACTTGAAAAAATTTAAACCATTGAAAATAAAGAACGTCCTACTGAAAATCTGTAAACTATATCGTGTACAGTTTAAAACAAAATAGTATTTTACATTACTTTATATCTGTTAAAATTTGATTGATATTTTCAATATACTGATATCTAAGTTACAGTAAGATATTTACAAAATAAATATTATTTTTCACTATTGCATATGAGGCGTCGTTTGTGCCATTATTAAATAATACAAGAGCAATAAAATTTAAAATATCTGCGACAATTAATTTTATTAGTTTTCAGTATTTAAATGATTTAGTTAATTTTTAAATTTTATGTTAGTATTTTATTTTTATTTGCACATTATTATTATTATAATTGTATATAGTTACTTAAATTTAAATTCATTGAGTTTTAATTTATAAAAAGTTTTGTTTAAATAAAAAAATAAGTAAGTAAATTAAAATACCATTGTAGTGTGTCAATTTATAGATTTAGTTGCCTATGCATCAGGCGTTTTAAGAAACCGCTTAATTTGTTTTGTTTTTGAGTTATCATTATTTTATATAAAACCAGTTCAAAGGAGATTATACATTTAGTATAATTTAAAAAGGGTTTTCCCAAAGGAAAATTTATAATTAATTAACGACTAATGCATATGCAACCAAACTTATAAATTGACGTCAGTTAAGTATACCATTACATGGCCAAGCTGATAATGCTTAAATGTTACTTCATTGCCATGACAAAATCGGCGACGCTTAAGTACTTTAGTGCTTCTGTTTTTAAGCCGCAAAGCTGTCAATTTATTAAATTGGTTTTGCAGCATTTGCCGTTACTTGTTCGATAATACTCCCTTTTCTCGGTGTAACACTGTACTATTTACCTTTGGTTTTCCTTCATACATCCCTTTCAACCGCCAATTCCTGAAACCTCTCCCACACAATTGACTATTATATTCCAGCAACAATCGACTATTTACCAGATTGAAGGAAGGTGTCCAAATACAAACTTAATATTTGTCGTACAAGAGCTATACGCGTATTGTAAACATCCGACAAAACTGAGTTATAACACTCCCGGGAGAGTAAACTAGTATTCAATTAAAATTGCCCTAAAAACCGATCAAACCAAATTCCGTACCCTTCATGAAACTTTTTATTACTTGTATAAAATCCGTCGCACACAAATCAATTTAAAATAAAGCAATTCCTAAAGCAATCAAAAACATTCAGTAACGTTTCATTCATATTACAGGTATTTCAAAGTCAAGTTCGCCTGGTTCACTGAACGACCAGTTGCCAGACTCTAGGAAGAAACCACAGATACCAACCGACCCATATGAAGAGGGACTGAGAAAGTACGATTAGATTTTTACACTACCTATTGATCTAACAATCAAAAGCAAAGTAAAGTTGCCTATACACTAGACGCAGAACAGAACGGAAGCAAAATTTATTAAACAAAAAGGAAAAAACGTCCCGAACTTCAAAGATATCTCAAATGAACCGGGCGGCGCAACGGTCACCAAAACTAGCAAAGAATTCAAATCCATCCATAACTGTGGGTTGCGAACTAACACTTATCGTGGAATCCTTAAGAATAGTAATATCTGTTATTCCACAATTTTACAGATGCCAGAAGTTTGTTCAAGTGCAAAAACAACTGACACCGAGACTTTAAACCCATGAAATGCGGCAACAATCACCCACATTGTGATTGTCCCAGACTAGTGACATCAAATCCCAAATACTGTAACTGCGGCGGCGAGCATCTATCAACGTCTACAAAGGCATCAAAACCCTAACAACCAAAATATCAGCAAACTCAAGGACACACCAGACTTCAAAAAATATATGGATTAAAAACAAAAAGAACTCAAAAACAACAAGCAGAATCAACTCCAAAGAAACCTGAATAAACCAAAGAATCTAGTAACAATGTAGCAAGCAGCAGTATTCCAGACAAGATGATTCCCAAAGTTAGTGAAATACTAGGACAAATGTTTTTCGACTTTGTCAACACTAAACCTACCGTAGCTCAAACGAGAAGCTTCTTCAACAAAACGATGAACATCTCAAGAGCAATCAAATAAGGAAAAATCAAAAGAAAAGCAGGAGATGATCTGCAAACAAAAACCAAAAAAAGTTAAGTAGTCTAACTTGCAAAAGTTTGCAAACAAATTAAAAAATAAAAAAATAGGAAACTGGAGATGAAGAAAAAAAGAAAGAAATTTCAAACCTGATCAAAGCAAAGAATCGCAGAAATTGTCAACGACTATCTATAGACCCAAATTGAGACAAAGACTGCATTAATTCTGTAATTCCAACATTTTGAAGATTTCTTAGGTCCACTATATGGATTTATTAAGTTTCAATATTAACTCCACTCTAAATGTAGATAAGAAAATTCTTCTTGTGTTTTTATAGTAACCATTTTTTGAAGTATTCTTGAGAAAACGGCTTTACAAGGAGATGTTAATACTAATTGTCTAATGTACTTTTTATGACTAATACAAACAGTGATAGGAATGCCTAACTACAAGGTACAAGATTCACTATGATCGATACCATAGTTAGGTGTAAACCCGTTATTGATTAGCATGGTTCGATGTTAAGACTACAGTTGCTTTCAATTTTTTTTTTTGAAGACCCTGATGAGTTTCTACGCATTATTTTCTTGAAATAAAGGTTTTTAATTCTCTGGTCTTGATAACGTCTCTGAAATACTAATAGGGTTAGTTTGAGTACATATGACATTTTGTCACCGACATAACACAAAATCTTTATTTATTTTGGTTCAGATGTTTTTCGTATTGGTTGTTGACGGAATGTCTACAACCACCTTTTTGTATGTAGGGTAACGTATCTTGATTGATATAATATTTAATAGAAAAAAATATTATTTCATTTTCCACTAAATTTGTATTTTTAAAATACCAATCCTCACATTTCTGCTGTTTATTATTCTTTTGTATATAGGTTGTTTAAACGGCGTATCTTGATATTTTGTTATAGCTTACCTGGATATGTTTAATCATCTTCCCATTCCTGTCTATTTGTTTCATAGTCGATTGCTAAATATCCATAAATAACTTACTCTTGGTTTTCTTTATTCCAAAACTCAAATAGCGTTTTTGTTACACTATACATCTGTAATAGAATGTTAATACTTAGTGATACAAGCTTTGCGCAAAACGTATCATCAAGATTGATAGCATTTTTGGTTTGGGTGTCAGTATTCATTATTAGATGAATAACACCAAACTTATTAATAAAATTTTAAAGCATTGGATGTTGTTCGACAGCTCTTGTTGATTCAACTATCGCCCTGTTGTAATTTTTAAGGTACTGTTGCGTAAATGTTTGGTGATAATCAACAACACCGCACAAAATCTGTGGTAAGCTCACCAAAAGCAATAATCCAACTGACTCTTCATCTTGTAATTCTTTTTCTCAATATCTGCAACATTGCTGTTTTATGGTAACACAATTTGTTCACAATAACAAATAATGATGAATTGAGAGTCAACATAATTTTTCTTTGGTCTTATCAATGACGACGATATCTTTTCTCTTTTAAATGCATTTGCTCAATTTTACAAGGTCGAATGCAAGTTACCAAACTACAATCTTCCTTTGATTCCCTATTATTAATTGCATACTGTAATACTAATCAAATGAAAGCCAAATTTAAGACATTAAAACAGTGTGTTAAGTCACTTTTTCTGTTGATCAAACAGATAACCCAAAAATGATATAAAATGTAAATATCTCACTTCTTATGGTTGAGTGTAAATTCTCTGATAAATAGCAAACCAATTACAACAGTATTTCTGTTGGCAGTGAATCCTACAAGCCCTCATCATGAAAAAATGAAGTCACTTCAAAATAGTACACTCATGAAATTTAAAACTTGGACACCACAATTTCTGTAAACAAAAGTTTGCACATTGTGAAGCGGGCTTAAGGGTATCATTTACAATTCTAACAGCAGGTAGTCTCAGCAGGGGTTATCTTATAGAAGGACTGTAGAATGAATCATTACACTAAGCACGTTTTAGAAAATAGGTAATTTACGTTGCTTACTTAATTTTTTCTTTAAAGAATATATTTGAAGGTATCGCTAATTAAACACCATAGCTCGATTAATTATCGAATCAAAATTTTGTTTAGGAAATGTTTACAAAATAAAATTAGAAATAATTTTGATTTAAAAACGTCTACAAGCAATAACTTTTAAATTAAATCAAAAACTAAACATGGTTATTTGGGTTGACTGATTATTACTTATTTTTAAATAAATCTAACCTACTAATTATTGTAAGTTATTAAAAAATCATTAAACTCTCTATTCATAATATTTAGTCCTTACAAAATGTATATTTTATGACGTTTCATTTTTTCTGTAGTTAATATAAAAAGTGAAAATAAAAACTAAGGCAATTCTTATTGTCAACGTATATATTTAGTTTTTGACAAGAATTTATTACATAATTATAATTAAGATACCAAGTTATAGTTTAAAATTAAATGAAAACTTTTTTTAAATAAAGGTATTACTATATAAATAAATATAAGAAATCAATAATGGGTGTGACCTCCATTATTATTGATACATTCTTGGAGGCGTCTGCTCATTGACGCTATCAAGGTATCAATATAATTAATATTAATCGTTTCCCATGCGGTATCAATGGCTGCAATTAGTGCATTACGGTTTACTGGTATAAAATTTGGCCCTTGTTGTCTTCGGATAACAGCAAGTATTCGAGCCCAAACATTTTCGATAATGTTAAAATCTGGGCCAGGGTAACAGCTCCAAGTTATTTTCTCGTATCCAAAATTGCGGTGTCCAAGTTTTAAATTTCATGAGTGTACTTTTTGGTGCAACGGAATGTCATGTCATTCGAAGTACCAGATGGCTCAATAGAAACGAAGGCTTTAAATTTGATGGCCTATAAAAGAAAGCATCCAACGTCTTCATCGAATTACGTAAAATTTTGTTCTATTCTTAAGTAAAGTGTGTAAAACATCACTTATCGTAATTTTACGACCCATTAAATTTGTTACATTTGTTAAACAATTAACTGTGACTACTTTGTATTAGTTTGATTTATTATTAAGGCACCCTCTAAGTACACAGCCTGACACAAACTTGGCAATAGACAGTACTAACTATTTCCGGTTTAATGATCTATGTTTTACTTAAGTTTTCTAAATTATGCCTCGGCAATTAATTCATTCAGTGCAAAAGTTTGAGGATCTAAGAGCGAACATTTTAACCACGAGTACTCAAACAAAATCTAATACTGTAAAACATTATCACCAATATTCTGAAAAAAAAACAACATGTGTCGTATAAAACTAAAACAAAAGAGTAATAAGAGGAAGTAATAAAAACACGTGCAAGATTTTAGTCGCCAGATAAATAAATGTAGTGAAAGCTGTTCTAAGAAAAATCGCCGGATGTTTACAACTAAAATCTCAATAAAACTAAAGAATAAGTTTAATAAATCTTAACATTAAAAGAAAGAGACATACGTCTCAAATATCTTTATTCTCTTTTAGTTACAATACATTAACAAGCATTCAAATAATGTAATCATATATACGCAACCAATTTATCAGTCAATTATGTCACACTCTATACAATTTGACATTACTGCACATTTTCACAAAATTTTAATTGTTGACACTGAATACGCATATTTTATTATCGACTGAATCAATTAAACAATATTATTTCAATATAGACAAGAACTTTGTAAAATGAATTGGTATGAAACACGCCTGTTGAATATAAAACCAAATTAATTTCCTCTAGATACGTATGCTTCAATTCTTTCACAAAAAATCAATTCTGATCAGGAACCTTTTAAGGAGATGAAATAATCAACACAAAGACCGCACTTCATATTGAAATTTGATATATTTTGGAAACTAGTAAGACTAATGAGTTTCTCCTCTTATCTTATAAGTAAACACCTTCTTTTATACAAGATTGATGATTTAAAAGTGATACAAAATTTATTCTAAAGCATCGAAAAAATGCGTATACGCCTTTAAACTTTAGTAGTTTCGATGGAAACAAAATATTGTAATCGCCAAGAAATTGAAAAATTCTGTATACACAACAGACACTTTTATATTACCATTTCATCGAGTTTTTAAAAATAATAAAAAACCTTGACTTGAATTTAAAAAAAAACTTTCGTTGTTAACGTTTACTTACTTTATAATGGATTGGTAGGTAATAATAAATGTCTGCTATAAAAGTAGCAGTTCTGCGTTTTAATATTTTGCATCAAGAGCACGTTTAAATAATAAAATAATTAATTTATTTTTTATAGCTTTAATAATTAGATAATTGAGGTTGATGAAGGACGTTGCAAATATTTTAGTAAATTAAAAACTGTAAATATCATTTTGATCCTAAGTTGAAACATTTTTTATCAAAATTGATTGCACAAATAAATCCGGCTTAAACGTATTAACTCGACGAACATAATTTATTAGTCTAGGTCTAGAAAATATAAAGACGATTTTTAAACGTTAGAATATTTCACACTACAGAGAAGACAATTTATTTTTAACAGATTTATGTATAGTGCTTTCTGTGCTTAACTATGCGTATGTGTTGTCCTTACCTGTTTATAAACGCAATTTCATGTGAAATTGCAAACATAGTAAGGTTTTAATTAATTTTTTGTTGGTAATAATTTGATAAATTACCCACAAAGAACATTAATCAAACGTCACTCGCCTAGAATAATTAGTTTAAGATAAGGCTTAATTAATACAAAATTATTAAAATTTAATAATTATTAAATTAAAACCGTTCTAATATTGATTTTGTTGTAGTCCTGATTTTTGAGGTTTGTGGAGATTAAAATTTTTTCTCATTCTAGGCCAGCAAAAGAAAGACTCAGAGGATATTTTCGATTTAGCAACCGCAAATGCGACAGTCCTGTGAAGCTGTAATTACTGCCGCCGGTGGTACGCCAGTCAGGAGACCACGGGCAAGTTCTCGGCAAGGAGATCCTTTATTTCGACGTTGTGAAGATGGACATTCTGATAGTAACAGTTTTCATCAAGATTTAGTTTCTTGATTTACATACAAAACGAATTCGGTAAGTTAATAAATATTCCTACCAAATTTTTGGTTCCTCTATTTATTAGACGTATACTACTGTAATTAAAAAGAAAACTGTTTAAAACGATACAATTTACATTATTTAATTGATTTATTTGGGGTACAAATTTCATGTGAACAGTTTAGATATAAGTTTACATTGGAAAGTAAATTTGGCCAACAAATTAAATCTTCAATATTTATTTTGAAAAATAATGATGTATTTAGTTATAAATTTTATTTTTAATTTTGGTTTATGTATGTAAACCATTATGCAATAACAGTCAAAATAGGTTAAACAATGAAGTCTTCACAAACAAACAAATATTAAATTAAACGGTAAATAAAATAAGCGTAATAGATACAATTAAAAAAATATATAAACTTTGAAGCAAGTCTGCTAGACAGCCACTCAGTACAATATTTTATGATAAGGTTCGTGGTTATCTAATAAAACACTAGGATTATTGACAAACTCTGGACTTTCAAGGAATTCGGAATATTTAGCACATCCAGACAATGTTTTATCAAGTCAGTAAGTGATCTAATTTCGTTATAAATTAAACTCAAAAACTTTAGATAATTGTGGAAGAAGAGATTGAACGGTAGTTTTTTAAAAACATGAATGAACCAGTTTGTATAAATTAGTAAAATAGTATGTCTCTTTTAAAGAAAAAACTCCTAAGTGAACAAATGATTCATTAATTCTAATTTCGATTAACATTGTTCTTAAAGAATTACTTAAATTAAATGAAAAACGGATGATTATGATAGTCTGCTAAAGAGTTTTCTTAAAGAGTGTGCTAATGTTATGGAATTAGAAACTTTCTAGCAGACTATCAAGTAATTCTTTAAGAACTCGCTCGCAGACTAGAAGCGGATATGATGATGGTGTTAAATTCGTAAAGCTAAAGTATTCGGCAAAAAAATAAACACCATCCTTAGAAGATTTCAGTTAACAAACTATGTCTGCTCCAGAAGAAACAGCGAGAACCATCTTAAAAGGAAGTTCCTATGTTTGTACTGGGTGAACAAATAAGAATGCAAAATGTTATATCTCAGGAACTACTCATCGTAGAGACTTGCGGTAAAAATTTCATAATAAAAGTGGCCATAAGAAAAAGCTGGAAAATATTTTCAAATTATTAAGATGGCCGCTAGGGGGCGTAGCCGCCATCTTGAATTTAAAAATTTGGATTTAGTCGGGTTTTCGCTATATTAACACAACAAATAAATAAATGCTTTTTATAGTTGAGGAAAATTCTCATCTTTTTCATTTAATACTTTTTTTCCTACCCTAAAAATAAAGTGAAGAGGGGTCTTTAAAAATGCTTGTAAACAAATGCCAACAATTTCAAAATGGCCGAACATAATTTAATGAGCTTGGTGTCGTTAAAAAGAGCTTTCTTTAGGTTACAATTCTGACCGTATTTATGGTTATCGTAAGTTGGCATGTTGCCGCTAGAGGGCATTTTCCGAAATTATCACGGAAATTGCTATTATTCTCGGAAAACTTAAATGGAACGGTATCATTTTCTTATCATAAAAAATAGTAAAATTAAGCCCAAATAAGATGGTAAAACCGCACCTCGATATCTTATTCCTAACCTAAAATATCTATATTTCGGTCAGATTTTCAATTTTTTTCTTAAAAATTTTGGATAAAAATACTATATTCTGAAATTTATTCGAAAAGTGCGATGAATTGCAAGAAGAACAGAATAAATCTCATCTTCTTTACCACGACAAGGTCAAAAATCAGTCGATTTTTGAATAAAAAATAACAACGGACAAGGGTTGTTTTTTACGAGTAACTTTATTTTCTCTATCAAACTCAAAATCCGTAAAAAAAACATAAATAACTTCGATAGTCATCAATTTAGTAATTTTATTGAGTAATTTTCAGTATAATTTAAAGGGCATAATTTATGCTTGGCACATATTAAAATTAAACTAGATAGGTAGGAAAAGGTAAATAATAAGTAGTAGGTCATGAAAAAGAAAAAACAAAAGTTGGCAATATTTCAAAGAAACGTCAAATTTTATTTAGAGGTGTTACTTGCCCGCGTTACAAACTTTAGGTAAAATGCCTTTTACAAACGACGAATGCGTTGATATGATTGCCGTTTATTTTGAATGCTTTCAAAATGCGGCATTAGCTCAAAGAATTTATAGTGCTCGTTATCCAAATCGGCGTTTTCGCGATGCGAGAATTTTCCTCGCTTAGTTCAGCTTTTGCGTACCACTGGTAGCTTTCGTTCCACATTTCGCAGACGTAGCAATGGAAAAACTGAGGAAAATGTCATAAACGTCTTGGCCTACATTGAATTTAATCCGCATATTAGTACGAGAGCTTTATCTACCGCCTTAGGCATATCTCGGTCTACGGTTCAATATATTTTGAAGGATCATAGGTAAGTTCTAATGTATAAAATAAATAACTAAATAACAATAAGTGTACTACCATCTAACTACCATTACTACCTACTAACTACTATTAACGAACTACTACTACTATAAACCAACTAACTACAAAAACTACTAACCCCTATTATTAACTACTACTATAAATTAGTTATGTTAGACCATATTGAAATATACTGTTTTTGTTTTTAGACTTTGACCCTATCATTTAGTGTTACACCACAGTTTAAGTGAACAAGATTTTGATTATCGATTAAATTATTGCCACTGGATGTTAGAAATGCTTAATGAAAATAGACAATTTTTGTCTCAAATTCTTTGGACTGACAAAGCCACATTTAATAGCAACGGCAAAGTCAACATACACAATGTGCACTACTGGTCCGAACAAAATCCCCATTGGCTTCGTGAAGTCCAACATCAAGCGAAAACCCAACTAAATTCAAATTTTTTAAATTCAAGATGGCGGCTACGCTCCCTAGCGTCCATCTTAATAATTTGAAAATAATTTCCAAGTTTTTATAATGGCCACTTTTGTTATGAAATTTTTACCGCAAGTCTCTACGATGAGTAGTTCCTGAGATATAACACTTTGCATTCTTATTTGTTCACCCTGTACAATAACCAAATTACAATTGCTTAACAACTTGAAAAGATTAATGGTATTTGCCTTATGGAAAAAGAAACTACAGAAAAACCGTAAATTGCGGAAGAAAGTCGATGGTTACATGTCTGATGCGCCACATGAAAGAGTTTCAGCAGCGTGGGAAACTCTCTTACTATATTCTTGTATAGATGCTCCATAAACCTCAAATTGGACTATGGAAGACCAGCTTTATTTGCGGAGAGAAGCCAAACAAGTCACCTTAGGCTCAGTTTACCTTAGTAACTATTTCTCTCAACATCATCCGTAAACGAGAAGAATTGTTGTTTATCGGCAACTTTTTGTTAAATACCAGATCACACTATACTAGTATTTGTCTAGTACTTAGGACAAGTTGTATAAATGGCGTCGCCAAATGTCCGCCATACTTGTCAAAACATGTCACTTTTTTAAGACGGACCCGGATTATGTGTTTCACGTTATTTTTAGCTGAAATGTGTTTAGAACTACTTACACTGCAAATATGTCAATGTCCACAATCTGCGCAAAGGTTCGATTTATGCCATACCAACAAGACTCAGAATAAATATTTTACGATAAGAGTCTGCGTTTTTATGGGTGGCCGATACATAAGTATTCGAGCAGCTTATAATTGTTAAGAAAAAAATTATTGTCAGTAAAACGATCAGAAATATCGAACATTAAGGTCATTTTTGGAAATACTAAAATAACTTGAGAAAAGACAAAAAATTCTATATCGAATGAGTGTATTCCAATTTTTTTTTTATTTTGAAACACTTCGGAGGAGATAATAAACAGACAGACAAAGATTTCAAGGAAATTATATATATAGATTATTGAAAATCAATTAAAATACTATGTTTACAACTAGACGTAAATACAGTTTTTGAATAGCAGTATAAATGAAAATGTTATTTAAGTTAAATGAAACCTCAAACAATCGAATAAATGTTGAAAGAATAGTAACTCTAAAGAGGTATATTTTTAAATTTATGTTGACGACATAATTTTGGCAGAACTCGATTTGGAGGTGATTCAAAATATTAAATCGAAATTAATACAATTATTGAAGATGAAGAAAAATGAACTTCAATTGAATATCTGTTTATGTAACAAATCCATAATCTTAAAAAAGACTAGTTTATAAAGAAACACATTATGGCAGAAAAACTATATCATAAACAACAAGTAGTCAACCGGTAAAACTGGGCAAAATAAATTATGACAAAGATAAGGGAATTTTTGAAATTAGTCAGTCAAAATATTTAATTCGAACACATTTCACCTAAAAACGTACAACTTATAATCCGGGTCCACGTTAAAAAGTGATATGCTTTAATAAGCATATCGGATATTTCGCAAATCGGTATATTACGTTTCCGTATCTTAGCCATCTCCTAATTAATGTACCAAAGTATTACCTTGTGGCCTATGTATTTTTTAAACGTTTAAAAAGTCTCTGCAAAGGAAAGATTACACCTGAAGACCGTCATACTTGACCTTTGTAGATGCGCGGCGTGATTTTAAACAAGCACATTTTCCGAATATGTAGAACCGATTTAGTTTCTACGCATGGAAGGGCAACCGCCAGGAGATCTTAGAAGTATTGTAAGAAATATTACTGGCTAACTTTTCCAAGAGGGTATGTGGGGTAAATTATACGACAATTTTTCTGCTAGCTCCTGTCTAAAACTCGGTTAAATTTAACCGTAGGTTAAATACAATGTATTTAAGGACTAACCATAGCAACGATTGTTTTTAACCTACGGTTAAATTGAACCGAGTCGTGATACAAGTGGCTCCTAGTAATATTTTATCAAGTTTAAAAATAAATAGATCCTTTCCATATTAATGTAGCGCCAGCCGATAGTCTCATAATAATTTCCTGCAACTGTAGACCCAAATTAAAACATAATTGTATAAATGAAAACGTCGACCATGAAATGACTCTGACGAAAAGATAAATAATGGCTCAACATTACAGTTAAAAAAACCGTTTAGACATTCCGAACTTTATTGAGAACTATAGATTTTAACACATTCAAAAGTGAAATTTGATGTTCTATCTACTATACTTACCTACTGTAATTTTTTGGGTATTTTTATAATTTTAGCGTAAATGTCTAATTTTGTGAACTGTTGCAAAGTAAATATGTGTTCGCTTTCTTTACAATAGTTTTATATGTTTGTCGAAAATGATGGAAAAATCAAAAAACTACACTAGATATAGTTGATACAGTTTAAATTAAAATCAGGCTAAAATGGATGCGTAACTATAACCGTTTTGTAACTGTAACAGTTTTTGTGAATAATAATGAATTTTAAAGTTATTTCTGGTCTCTTTTTTTGTCTAATTTTCTCGTAAATCTCGTAAAGTGTTGGGTTTATGAAGGTTAGTAAAATGGCAAATTATAGATAATCTAGTGTACTTTTTGTCATAAAACATATAGTTTTAAAATATTGAACAATAATTGAAAAAAATCAAAATTTAAACAGTCCTATCCAAATAGTGGCAGTTTTCCAACTCGGACAGTTGGAGATATTATTTAATACTAGCTGATTCCAGGCCCCTAGGAGCCTCACGAACGAAGTAACACTGTTCCCTCAAGTGCGTTGCCTATCCTACCAATGCAACAGCACGCCGCGATATACTGAACAACACTGGCCCAGTACTGGGTATGCTTGTTTTAACTTATATTTTCAGTTTGGTGAAATTAAATCTTCTACAGCTAAGCCATTCGAAAATTTGCAAAATTAAGAATCTTATGTTTTTTTATTCATGTTTTTATGTAATATGGTTCCGGAGTTATAAAATGTAAAAATTACAGAATTTTGTATTGACAATGTAAAATAGCTTGAAAAAAATTTTTTTAAAAAGAAAAATTTTATTACACTTACACATTATGCGACAGGGGCACAAAAGAATCTTTCTTAAATAAACTCTTTATTTATCAATTCTAATTTAGAAATTATGGTCATTTTAGTTTTCTATTGAATTTTTCAGAAAAGTTTTTGCTTATAACTTTTGAAAACAAACAAGCGTAAGATTCTTTTGAATTTTGAAAATCGGTCCGAAAATAAGCCAATTATGGGCAAATTACGGCTCAATTAATTTGAAAGTTTGTTGACTATTTTAAACATTTTTTTTAACTTCCAAGATACCCTCGAGTAGTAGCAATGCGGGCATTCAGCATCAAAATCAATTGTCCGATGTAATTACTCTCTGTACATGCAATTATACTAAGTACACGCGCGTATTTGCATTTGCGAAGATCGGTTGCGGGGCGTACATGCTGTACCTGCATGCTTAGTACATTTTCAATTACTTTCGGTACTTGCGCGAGCATTCTGGGCCAAAATCAATTGTTCGATATAATTACTCTCTGTACATGCAATTGCCACCAAGTACACGGTATGTACTTGCATGTGCGAAGAGTGGTGTGGGTGTACATGCTGTACCTGCATGCTTAGTGCATTTTCAATTACTCTCGGTACTTGCAGAGGGTGTAATTAAAATTACATACATTCTCTCTGTACGCAAGTACATGAAGTACTTGGTCTCTGTACATTCTCTCGGAACACGAGTACATAGTACGCACGTACATGAAGTAATTGGGTTCGGTACATTACGCTAATTATGCGGATAGGAAAGAATGTGGACGGAGGTACAAGACCCTCGCCGGGCGCCAGGTAGAACAACCCTTCACCATAAGGTTGTAACCACCTGTTAATTTTTAATTACCGCTTATTACACATATTTACACCCATTTTGTCGAGGATCTTGCTTTGTTAAAAATATTTGAAAACATGTAGTTTATTTGCGCCATCCTCCACCACATGATTTCCATAAATAATGACTTTTGTATAATTAGGTGACAATGAAAATTCAAAATAACATACTCGATGTACATATAAGATGGCCTTCTTGCAAGAAACCACACCCGTCCAAGATGGCGTGTATGTAATTGAATAATTGCTAATTAAAACCGCTAATTACACGTAATGAGTGATATACACACATAAATAAAGTATTCAATTTCTATTTTAAATTATGTATTACTGTAATTATTGTTAATTATTATTACATATATTACTCATGTTCTTTTAATTATTTCTTTTGAGAATATTAATATAGGTAAATGCATTTATTTCCGATGCATCTAAAAGAATGCGATTGGCCGTGAATGAATGGTTATAAAAAGTTTGTAGGAATTAAGAATCAAAATATAAAAGAAATTGAAGGTCAAAATGTGCTTTCTATTCTTTAAATGATTATTAACGAGATTATTAAATTGTCTATTTATATTTAAATTAAACTTTGGCACCCCTAATAAGAGTTAAAATAAAAGCAGCTGATTAAGTCCGTTTGATACCGGCGTTGCCGGTCAATCTTACTTCTAAATGCTACATACATACACAAGCGTGTTATTCCATAATAATTTTAAAAATATGGAAGCGGTAAAAATCAGATATTTAAACGGGAATTATAAACATGACTGTAATTTTACCGCAGTCAATTCCACGGTACAATTTAAAATTATTGATGTGTTTAATGTAGTTGAATTACAGTATTTTTTATAAGTTAAAGTGCGTCCAAATACGTGACTCTAGTCGGTTTTCGTTGTTACGTCGCTGAAAAGTTTCTACAAGAAATTCTAACTCTTTTTAACACATTTGGTTTCTCTCTTACAACAAACAATGGCATATAGTAAATGAAAGCATGTGGTGGGTGCTTTGTACTAGCCAGGTAAAATTAGGAGATCATTCAACAAAATGCGACAAACGCGATGGGTCTCTCGTACAAAAAAAAAATTAAATCGAAAAATAAAGACACATAATTCGTAAACTCGAAACTTTTTTCGAAACGAAAATATCTCGAGCCGTTTTAATGCAAGACGAATTTGAAAAAAGGTCGGTTTTCGCATCGAATCTGTTTCTAGCAACGTGAACAGCGAACCGAGGTGATAAGAAAAATATAAGTTAAGATATTATTCTAAACATGTTCTCTAATATTAAGGTTATTACCAATTTTGTTCAAATCAAAACCTTATTGTATTGAACTGTACTGTATTCAGAGGTAAAATTCATTGGTTTATACAAAATAAATTTTCAAAAAAATTTTCATTTGTAAAATGGACAATTAGTAATTACTTAAGAGTAAAATCATTTTTGTTTTGAATGTTCCTATCGCATAAGAATTGCAAAATGTTTATGCTAAGCTCGTATATTTAACTGCTTCTACATGAATAAATTATAACAATTGTCTTGCAACTAAAACGTTAAAAAATATTCGTGTATCATTGTCAACTTATTTTTATGACAAATTGTGCAAAATGTGAATATTTTTATTTTTTATTTTGCGGATTGTTGCCACATAACCTAATTGTATATAGTTTAACTATGAAAATTAATAAAACTCAAAAGTATCAATAATTGAATTGCCTTAATTAACATTAACAGTTACGCTTAATTGCTTTTAAATCTATTAAAACATTATTACAAACAGGCTATAAATAATAACACTTTATTCAAAACTTTTATATTTGATATAAATCATTGCAACGTGAATTATACGCGCAATATGACGATAAAATATTACATTGGCAACTGTAGCAATAAAATTAAAATTTTCTAAAGTTTTCCAATAAAATTTATATCTATATTACTTTAACGTATTTGGTTCAGAACAGATTCAGGGCTTTTATACGCACATAATTTATGTGAAAACCAAAACTTAAATCTGCTACAAGTAAACATATTTCATTTATTTTGAAGCTCTTATTATTACATTATGTTTATTTAATGTTTACATGTATTTTCCATCTTATTAATGATAACAAAATTTCGGTATTCTTATAAGATTATGTAAACCATTCTGCTATTAATTGAAATAATTTTTAAAATAAAATTAACAAAATATCAATTCTATAATACTTACTTTTAAATATCATTTTATAATTTTTAAACATCAATTCTTCAATTATTATTGCCGACTAAGTATTGGTTTATAAAATAATTTTCTGAACAATATACAGAACAGAATCAAATTTACTTATAAACTTTTATTATCAATGAAATTCATTTATGTACTGCCAAACAAATTTAGGCTTATTATTTACCTTATTTTAGGTCATTGTACCTTTACTGAAAGTATGAATGTATTGAAAAAAACACTAGTTACTGGTTAGGCGACGTTTTGCTCCCAAAGTGCGTGCTTCTTCAAGGCGGGTGATCAATTCAACGAATTTTGCCGATAAAGATTAACATTTTTTTGTTTTATGGACGAGTTTCATGAAGTAGTTAATTAATAAAATTGCAATTAATAATGTATGCGTAAACAAAAACTACGATTGTATCTTCCATAATGAATTCAGGATCCTATCCTCAATACGTCTCTCGCTACAATCGTTTAAACAAACTTTAGCATTTTTACAATTGTTTTTAGTTTTTCTGAAATTATTTCATTCTGTCGATGTAGAATACGCTTCGAGTTATGGGACATCTACGTGGTTAAATATTCAACTATAGGAATTTTGTTTCCTACTTGATTCCATTGGTCATTCGAAAAACGGATGTTGGTGGTGCTATTGTTTCTTTATATTGACGTTTTCCTTAAATTTTTTCTACCGTCTTCAACTTATTCTGAGTACTAACTTTTATATAACCTTCTGCAATTGTACCAGATTGTTAACCTCCGTGTCGTTTTAATTGTGAAATATTATTACCACAATCTGCAAGTAACGTAGCGGGAACTTCGTCGCACACAATCTCTCTAATATATAAGTTTTTAGTGTAGGAGCCCATTATAAACATTTGGGTCAATCTATTTTATAACTAATTGATATTGAAAAATATAGTTTACATACTGCCCAATACTGAGCGCCTTTCAGCCTAACCCGTACCCCTGCGTTATATGTTATAACAAATTATTAACACATAGAAATGTTTGCCGCTCTCTATCAATCGGTTTATGAAAAATTTCATCAAAATTTGTTCATCCAATGCTTCTGAAATTAATTTAATTTTTGATTAAAATTAAAATATCACTGAATAATATCACTGGTTTATTGCAAAAGAGACCTGGTGATTTTAAGAATAGTTTGTAAAATTACAAATTTAAACAACTTTGGTTGGATTTCTGTGTTTAATGAAGAAACTTGTGTTTGACCACAATCTATGGACAAAAAAAGGTATAAGAAACAACTGCGTGAAGTGTCAAAAAGCAACGAATGCGCGCGGTAAACAAAGGTTCATAGGTGGCTTTGATCAAAAAATTGTGTATGATTATATATATATAATCAATACCTTATTCTACCCCTTAAGGTGTTAAGGTACAATATATGTGTTACAGTTAGGTGATTTTATATTAATCGTTTTGTGGATCCTCTTGTTCCACTCTTCTTTATTTTTGCTTCTCTCTTACCTTCGTTCCATGTCAGACCCATTTCTCTTAGGTTTTCCTCCATTTCGTTGTTTTATGTTTTTCTTGGTCTTCCTCTTTCTCTTTTCAGTTTCTTGCCTCCCACATTCTTTTGTTGTTCTTTCTTTTCCCATTCGCACTACATGCCCAAACCATCTCAACTGTTGTCGTTTTATGTCTTTCATAATCGATTCTACTTTTAATTTTCTCTTATTATTTCATTTCTGATATGATCTCTCTTCTGGTAACTCCCAGTATGGCTTTTAAGAATTTTATTTCTATAGCTTGAACTTTACTACGGCTTCGTTTTGTTAATACTTAGCTCTCACTACCATATTTCAATATGGGTTTGAAAATGGATTTGAGCACAGCAATCTTCGTCTTTTTGATATTTCTTTATTTCTGATGAATGAGTTCTTTCCAGTCTATCATTTAATTCCGCCTCTATTCTTCCATTTTTGTATTTTCACTTCTAAATATTTGAATGTTTGCACTTATTGTATTACTATATCGTTTAGTTTTATTTCTATATTTTTATTCCCTTTCCCTATTACCATCACTTTAGTTTTTCTGTATTTATTTTAAGTTTTTAATTACGCAGCGCCTTGTGCCATAGCTGTAAATTGTACTGTAGCTCTTTCTCATTTTTTCCGTAAATAGTTAAATCCTCTGCGAATACACTTTCGGTTATTGCTACTACTTCCATATTCCAGTATTCTTCATCTCCTTTAGAGCATCGTCAATTATTATGTTAAATAGTACGGGACCGAGAACTCCTTTTTGTCTGAGACCTTCCTTGGTTACACTCTTTTGTGTGGCGGTTTTCTGTTCTTACGTAATTCTTTGTGTTTTCGTATAACCTTTTAATGCATTTTATTAATTTGTAATTTATTCCTCTCTTTTTAAAGTCCTCCAACCTACTCTTCTTCTTACACTATCAAAGGTCTTTTCCAGGTCGATAAAGGCTACAAATATTTTTTCTCTGGACAGTTTTTCTATTATTCGTTTTAATGCAAATATGTGATCTTGGACTTCTCTACCCTTTCTGAATCCAGACTGTAAGTCCTCTAGTTGTTTTTCTAGGATAAACTTATACTTAGTCTTGATTCTAGGACACATTCATATACTTTTGTTATTAATGGTAAAATCGTGATTCCTCTGTAGTTTGTGCACTCTTTTTGTCTCCTTTCTTTAATATTGGGAGTATTATTCCCAGTTCCCAATCTTTGGGTATCCTCTCTTCCTGCAGACTCTCTTAAACAGTTTTGTTAGCACTTCTATACCCGTATTATCCAAGTTTGTAACCATTTCTGCCGTTATTGCACCATGTCCCGCTGCTTTACGTCTTTTTAGCTTTTTCACTGCTGCCCTTACTTCTTCTTCTTCTATTTCCTGAATTTGTGCTGTTTCTTCTGGGTCGTTTTTGTATTCATTTCTCCCTCGTCGTCTGTTATTATATTATGAGTTTCTTCCACCGTTAATATTTCTTGAAAATACTTCATCTTTCTAAGATGTCATCTTTGTTTCCTAGTGTTCTGTAGTTCTTCTGTTCTTGGTATACTTGTTATAATTTTATTTGTTTTCCATTTCCCGAATATTCTCTCCCTAATTGTTTTTTTCTTTTGTATATCTTTTCTTATGTTTTCTATTCCCACCAGTTGGTTTATCTTTTATCTTTGTTAATTGTTGTACTTCCACATCTTTTTGCCGTTGTTAGTAATGCCTCTTTAATACACCCCATGCTGCTTCTAATGTTATGTCATTTATTTTTTTGTTGATTTCTTTCATTTTTTCTTCTACTCTTTCTTTGTATACTTTTGCCTTCTCCTCTTTTCCCAGTTTGTACGATTTGTTTACTTCTTTACAAATATTTACACTATCTCTATTATGCCTGGTTGTCTCGTATCTTTCTGTTTGTACCGTCTTTTTGACATTACTAGATAGTGATCTGAATATATTTCCGGCCCCCTTTTACTCTTGTATCATTTATTTCATTTTTATATTGTCTTTTTATTATTATATTATATAGTATTTCCTTAATTGCCGAGATAAATATATGAAACCATATATTTTCAGAAAGCTAAAAATTTGTAATCAATGGAGTCATAGACAACTATGGTTTCCCTTTAAAAATATATGTTGGTCTGTAACTCGAAAACAGAATAAAGCTAAAAATAAATTCAAGTACGCTATTGAATTACATATAAAATGCACAAAAAATGTTTTGATTAAAATAAAAAATATTCACAAACAAAAAAGCTATGAACCTTTAAAGAAAACGGCATAAAACGTAAAACACTCTGTGTCTCCCAAACGAGTTAAGATATCAAACTGTTGTTTAGACCATTGAATTTGTCTCAAAAATCTGGCCAAGGGTCCCGACTACGATTATTCCCTATCAACTCGCAAAGTAACTGAAACCCCCCAATTACATCGAAAGTAGAACATCCAGTATCTATGTTTTGCACTTTTAAAATAGTAAGGAAGACAAACATCTTCAGTATAGTGTGTCATCTTCTCACTTTTACATTCCATAAAAACATTGTACTCTTTCTCATATTTCTCTTTTGATTCTGTTAGTTGTAAGGTCAAAGTTGCAATTTTTGTAGCTTTTGAATTTTTGGAGAAACCAATTTTTTTTTTCATCTTCAGGTAAAATACATTTAAACACAATCTTCTGCACACGAAGGTAATTTATTTCACAATTTCTGCCATTTGTTCACATAGTTAAATAGTTCTTATTGAAGTTGAACTTCTAGTTGAATAGTTGAAGTTCTTCTCATACAGTGCCTTGTATATAAATTTACATCAAAAAGCTTCCACTAGGTTGCGATAATCGAAGGTATTTTGTCTAAATCAGTTTTTCTTACCGGTTGAGCATTTTCCATTTTTACAAAATAGGAAAGAGCGTCTTTGGTTGATGTGGTGGTTTATGAGATGCATACTTCCTATACAGCCCCATTAAGTCCACCGATGATTTGTCCCTATGATTTAAAATATTGAATCTTTTATATTGACATATATAACTACCTCCCTCATCTTGAATATCATCTACTAAGAAATTTAAGAGTTCTTGGCATCTCATTGCTCCAGCAGTGCCCATTATTATTCTCACTATTAAAAATGTCAAATAATAATTACTGTTAATTTGCTAAAAAAATGTTTTCCTTAATCATGAAGTACATTTCATCTGGAGCTTCTTTGATCAGCTGCATAACTTGATGCCTGCTGAAAGTTTTTTGATTTTTTGTTCTATAATCTTACGAATTTTGTTTCCAGAAAGCTATTAGTTTTGAAAACTTGCTGATGTCTACATTGAGATGAATAAGTACGTTTGATTTACGTTTTCAATAGTATGGCTACAGCAACGAGGCTTTGTAAGTTTCAGAGACTTCAGAAAAATGAACCAGCGAGACATCTTCTGAAGCAATATTTTTAATACCTTTTTCCTCATACCACTTAAGAAATTGTTGGTAAACATTTTTATACATGTTTTTCGATTTCTCCGGAAATAAATTGGCAGTAACGTCTTTTCCTCTTTCAGTAATGGTCAAGGTATCTCCAAATTGTTCTCGTTATAGTTATTTTTATCCATTTGAACTAATATTTGTTCTTAAAAGTTTGAACTACATTTCGACACATTAACAAACTCATTTCAATATCAAGCAACTTGATAAGGTATCGTAAGTATCACTATTTCCGGAACCATTATTATTTGAAAAATGTTTACTTCCATGTATTATTAACTACGGTGCGGTGGTGGTGAGAAAAAGTTTTGTATTCATCTCTGAAATAAACCTTGTTATTTCCTCAAATCAAAATATTATATTTCTTGAATGTATGTATAAAATTTAACTTGTACTCTTTTTATTAATGTATAATTCTTAGACCGAGAAGTTTTGTCCGAAGATCTATTGTAAAGTGGAAACCGGGCAACGACTATTATAAAAAAATTTAGTAATATTGGAATTGACATTTTGTTGAAATATTTATTTAATACATTAAAATGTATCTTGTATTCATTTTGTTCTGATACAACAGATCTAAATATTGACAAAAAAATTTCGTTTGTTGAGAACAGTTTAACTTTCAATCTCTGAAACTTAATAAATCACAACACAAATATGAAGTATATATGTGTTAAAATTGCTCAGAAGTATTATTACTTATGTAAACAAATGTCATTTCAAAATGTTGTTTGTGGAATACCGAAAAAAGTTTTAAAATGTAATCAACTTTTTAGAAGTTATGTAATTCCATTTAAAATTACGTGGTACATTGTGTAATAATATGGTTGTATACTTACCACTTTATGCCAAATGATACTTTATATGTTCAAAAAACAGTCTACTAATCTTTGATTAAATTACAATAAACCACGTCTAACTTAAATTTAGACCGATCTGAACTGACATTCATCCAACTAATTGTAACTTAATTAAACTTAACAGAATTGAAGTTTTCATGAATAACAACTTAATGGTGTAGAGTGTATTTCTAAATAACCTTATAATAATGACAGACAGACGAAATAGGATTTAGATTAATAAAATGTGCTTTTTTTCCAAATATTACAGCAGTGCCTGTAAATCTAAAGAATAAAATTCTTGCAGTGTACCTGTACAAAGGGTTGGAAAGTGTCATACTATTGGAGGTAGAGGGAAGAAATCTATTTAATCTCAATAATGTGTTTAAATTTGTTGAAAATGTACATCTTTAAAGCGAAATAATTATGTTTTGATTTTATATGAAATAAATTAGAAAAAAACTAAATTTTCAACTAAAAGGGATTATTAAAAATTTTGTAAATGTTTTTGTTACAAACTTTACTTCAAAATGGTTTTAAAAATCATACTTTATTACGGAAAAACATTACTAATTGGTTTTCGGAATTAAACGTGAAAACGTACGTCAATTTTCTTTATAGTTTTTTTTTCGTGTGTGTTTTTTAGGGGTTTTTGGTGCAAATATAAAATATGGAAGGTGATCAGTACCTTACAGTACTCCATGGAGAAGAAGAAAAACATGTTGTTCCTGAGAATCACCACTTTGGTTTCCGGACCTGGTCATCAAGACCCTCCCGGATAATTAGGAAAAAATGTACAACACAATTTCACAAAACACATTCACATTATACACTTAATTAATATTATTGTATGTGAATACTAGGGTGGGTAAGGGTTGGCATGTAGAGGTTTTAGTGGTTTTCCTTAACCTTGAAGTAAATGTTTTGCCAAGACGAACCAATCCACAATTGCACACGGTTTCGTCACCACACTGTACATGTTTATACTGATCTTCTGGGGCACCATACACAACACTTACATTGCAATACAATATTTAAAATCTACCATACGATAAAAAAAAAAAAATTACTAAAAATTAAAAAAATTAAAAATATTCTTTCTTGATTATTTTTTTCTTAAATTCAACTTTTTGATTGCTTACGAAAGATAAAAATTAAATTTGAATTCTCGTTTATGTCCAAAAAATTATTAATACCATCACAAAAATTGTAAAATTGGGCATTTTTACTAAAGAAAAATATAATATTCTTTATGGACAAAAATAAATTAAATTTTTAAAAATATATATTTAAATTTTGGTACAGTGAAAAGTTAGAATTATTTACCCACGACAGTCGTAGAGTTGGGCGTGGATGCGACCGATTTTACTCGGTCAAAATTGTCAGTCTAAATGAGGCCCAGGTTCCAAAAGCTGACCAGAGAAACTACTCCAAACCTGAAGTTAGCAGCAATCTTCACCGAAAAAAATTATTGACTACAGAAACTTGAAGTGCCCACCAGAAACGCCAAGAACGTTGTAATAACACAGTATATTAAATTTACTACACATAATAAAACTAAAATAGTAACAAGTAATAGTAGTATCACACAACATGTTCAGTAATAACAAGCAATAAATAATTTTTTCTATTTTGGGTCGTTTACAGAGCTATAAAAGCACCCAAATGAGTTCTTTTATAGAAATAGAACAATTTTTATTCCAAACGGTGGTAACACTGATAACGTCCAAGATGTCATTATCTTTGGTGTGCATTAATTTAAATCGTAATTAATGTTCAATAGATTGATTTATCTACTTATTTTTATTTCCACTCATTTTCTTTAATGAAACATATGATAAATGTATTAATTAAACTTAAACTAGCATATAAACCAAAGTTTAATGAAAATATTGCCACCTTAGCAATTACACTTCAAAATTCCCTTAATTTAAAACTCACGAAATTTTATTTTAAAATCAATCTGAAAAGCCCAAAATAGAAAAAATAGTATAAAGAATTCGTTTCAGAAGGCATTTTAGCGACTCGTACTTATACTGTACTCGTCTTATAAAATGCGTTTTCTAAAACTAGTTCTTTAATATACTATTAATAAACCAGAGTAACTAGAATAATAAAATGTCCAGATGATTTTGAATAATGAGAAAAATTCTGTGATTGAGGTTTTGACAACGAGAAGACGTTCAAGGATCTTCGTAAAAACCAATACCGGATACCGATGTTTTGAAAGGAAATCAATAGTTTCAGAATAACACGACTGCGCGCCATCTATTACTTGAAGCCGTAATTAACAACAAAAAAGAGTTGCCTAACCGACAGGAGATTATTTTTATTATTTTCTTTTTCCTGGTTTAATTGAGATGTTATCATTACAATTTGAAAAATTTATTTAATTACCTGGCATTTTTTATTTAAGGGGGTTTCGATTAAATCTAATTCTTGCTTTTCCATATGTCCACATCTACCACTGTCCGTTATGCATTATTATTTATGGTAATTTTCAATATTGAGTTTGCTTAATCTGCCCTCCCGAGAAAAATATAGACGACACTATGCATTTGTACAATAGTAAACTTACACTCGAGTTCTCTCACTGCTGAAGACTCCCAAACAGACGAAACAGTTTGCGAATGAGTCTCGGTGTCTGTTGGTTATTGTACAATCTCTTGCAAACTTACAACAACCGATTCGAGATTATTATTTTGTCAACACTTAGTTGGTTATAATAATTGAAGTATCGACTTATGTAACTGCTTACACATTTGTCGACAAAGTAGCGTTAATACCCAAATCTAAAATACACAAACGTTGACTATAATTGCAAATTAATTATTACGTCTACAAGTGATTTTGTTTGTTGGGTGGCTCCGTTTACATTTGATTTTTGTTGTTGGGTAAAACCACACATGGTTGAAGGAGCAATTTCTCTAGTAAAATTACCAATAAAGTCAATGAATACATCCCTGGTTTTTCAAGACATCCATAACTGCCCCGCCGCAAGTTCGGAATACTAAGTTTCTGTAAACTTCTGTAACTTTCTCTGAGAGCAAAGAGGAAAATAAACTTTAAAAATGGTAAAATAGGCGTTCACACCAAATTTTCTATAAACCAAGATTGGTTTTAAAACAGCAATCGTAGACGGCATTTTGGAAAAGGGCCGTGCTTGGTGTCCGTAAATTAACAAATAAGATTGCGTTTTCATCAGAGATTAAGGCGAAACTAAAACTTCTACTAAGGAATCTCAACAAACATGGAAGCTGATATTTTGGTGAAAGCAACAATGAGAAACTGACAAATATAAAATACGTTAAGTTAGTAATAGTCGACGACAGTAATATGTAAAAAAAATACAAACCTGATCAAATCATACGTAATTTTACACCATAACATATTTCAAGTCCTAAAAGAAAAAGAAGGAGAAGAAAAGAAAAGTGTTTGACAAAAACAGTCACTCCAAAATCCCCATTGAACTCAAAAGTCTCATAGTCAACATCAAATTAAATTAAACGTGTAGGTAGGAATTATTGGAAAACGATCGTGGTTCCGGTTTTGGTCGTTTTTTACCAATGCTGCAGATGAAGTTATGAAAATATTTGACTGCAACAGGATGGGGCTCCAGCTCAATTTGGTTTAAAAGTTCGGCAATATGTTGGAGCGATATTTTCTGAAAGATTAATTGGACGGAGATAATCATTCAAATGGCCTCCACTTTTGGCCGACTCTGACCCCTTTGAAATCATTTCTATGGGTTTATTAAAATCTAGAGTATACTTTAATCGGGTAAATAATTTAGCTTACTTACTTACCATAAAGAATTTGAGCTAAAACAAAAGCTTCTTTTTTTAAAAATACAACCATTTAAGTAAGAAGACGTCTCTCAAACACAAAAAAATTGTGTTGTATGAATGAATATAGGATCCATTATTTAAATGTTGGTTATTTATATATATATATATATATATATATATATATATATATATATATACAGGGTGTAGAATTGGTTCGCGCACCATAGGGATTTCTATGTTAAATTCTTAATGTTTAAATATTGGCTCCCCCAAATAACTTTAAAAGAAAAACTGTAAAAAGTTTTTGTAGAGAAAAAATAATACTACCGTATCATTACTTACTTATTTTGTTACTTTGTATACAAGGATTAAAATTAAGGAAATTAAAATTATTATTTTAGCAAAATAGGTAGTGCCTTGGAATGGTTGTTAATAATAAACGTAAAAGTATTTCAAGTAATTTTACGTTTTAGACAATGCATTCACTTGCACGTACACTATTACCAGAATAGTACAATTTCACCATTAGAGTCTTTTCATTTAACGAATACATGATATTAACTCAAAATTACTTATGCGATTATTATTAAGACGCTAATATTCCAGCTAAGTAAGGATTGTTGTTTGTTTAAACGATTCCAAGGCACTACCTATTTTTGCTATTGCTAAAATAATAATTTTAATTTCCTTAATTTTAACCCTTGTATACAAAGTAACAAAATAAGTAAGTAATGATACGGTAATATTATTTTTTTCTCTACAAAAAACTTATTTACAGTTTTTCTCTAAAATAATTTGTGGAGCCAATATTTGAACATTAAGAATTTAACATGGAAGTCCCTATGGTGCGTGAACCAATTCTACACCCTGTGTATATATATATATTTACAAACATTTATTTACGTACAAATTAGCTTCCGCCATATAAAAATTGCGGTAAAATGACCTCCGATACACGGAGCCCATTTTGTAACGCACTTTAAATTTTTCTCCACATGTATTATTGCGTTATCTGCTAGAAAAACGGTAAACTAGGCGGAGGTCATTTTACGCTATTTTCAGACAATATTATTCACCATAGTGCAACCTAAATGCCAATAGAGGCGCAAAAGTCAATTAATCGTATATTTTTGTTCATATACTTGTAGCGGTCACATTAGCCTCCGTTAACATTGACAACAACGCTACGTCGCGTTTTAAAATTATATTTGAAATCTTTTAATTTGTGGTTCTAATAAACGATGACCTACGTCAAATTAACGTGTAGTTTTTTTATCTACTTCTTGCTACTTTACAACCACACCTTCATTACTACTTTGAAAAAATAAGCTACACTATAAACAATGTCTTACAAACGTATATGACTACTGACATTATATTAGTTGGCGACTGGAATCTTCGGCACTTATCATGGAACGTTACAGAAGACAATGTTCTCTCAGTGTCCGGTTTAAATTCTGAAATCTCTGACAGTCTATGTGAAACTTTAAATTTGTGGAATATGTTGCAATCAAACAGTGTGAGAAATTGTGATAATCGAATGCTTGATTTAGTTTTTACCAATCTCAGTAATGTAATAGTTGAAAACAGTTTAGAACATTTAGTACCAGAAGACAAATACCATCCTTGCTTATCTATTAGTTTCAATCATAGGTTTTATGAAACACCTCTAAATTATGACTATTTTTATTATGATTTTAAAACGGCAATTATCACGACTTACGTCACTACTTGTCTCACATAAATTGGAATTTTCTATTATCTTTAAACATTAATGAGGCTGTAAAATGTTTTTATGATATTTTGTATGATAGTTGTTCTCTTTACATACCAATCAAACGGACTTTTACAAATAACAAATCGTATCCTGTTTGGTACTCTCTTGGCTTGCGTGAAATGATTAAAACCAAAAATACATACCATAAACTATTCAAACTTACAAATGATCTCAATTATTACAACAAATTTTCTAAATTACGCAGTACTTGCAAAAACTTAATAAATACTTGTTATAAATCATACATTGATAAAATTGAATTAAAAATTTCAAATAACCCTCAATACTTTTGGTCTCATGTAAAGAATCAGAAAGGTGACAACTGTCTACCATCTGAAATGATTCTTGGTAATTCAAAAGTTGTAATGGGCAAGAAACTGTAAACCTTTTGCAAATTATTTTGGATCTGTGTACAAGCTAGATCAAAATTGTTCTTCCCTACAAACAAAGGTTTCAACAAACTGTATAAACCTTCATAAAATTAATTTTACTATTACTGATGTTTTAACAGAACTGATCAACTTACCTCATAAAATAAAATGTGGCCCGGATAATATTCCTGCTCTTTTTCTAAAAAGTGCTGCTTCGTATTAGCTTACCCAATTCATGCTCTGTTCTGTAAGTCTCTATCATCTGAATTTTTCCTGATCTCTGGAAAACTACCTTTGTATCTCCCATATATAAAAGTAAGTGTAAGAATGATATAACTAACTACAGACCAATTACTAAATCATCAGAAATACCCAAACTTTTGAAAAAATTGTTACCTCAACCATGTTTCCTCTACTTAAAAATACTATCATTGGAGAACAACATGGATTTTTTCCAAATCGTTCTACCACCACTAACCTTCTTGTTTATCAAAAATTTATTTATGCAGCGTATGAGGAAAATGTACAACTAGATGTTATTTACGCAGACTTTGCAAAAGCTTTTGATAGTGTAAATCATAACATTTTAATTAGTAAATTATTAAGTATTGGAGTTCATGGATCATTACTGTGTTGGATAAATAGTTATATTTCAAATCGTACACAATTAATCCAATACAAAGGGTACACCTCTAAACCCATATCAGTTCACTCTGGTGTTCCCCAAGGTGCTCACCTTGCTCCGTTGTTGTTTTTAATATTTATCAATGATATTCGAGAAGTAATTAAACATAGTAAACTACTATTATTTGCTGATGATGTAAAAATTTTAAAACCGTTAAATCAATAGATGATTGTCTTCTACTTCAAGAAGATTTAAATAGTTTTCATAGTTGGTGTATATCAAATTCCATGGACCTAAATTTCAGTAAATGCCTAAAGATCTCTTTTTATCATATAAATAATCCCATTAAATTTACTTATAAAATCAATGATAAACATATACAAAGCACAGACACAATCACTGACTTAGGAGTAACATTCACTCATAATTTAAAATTTAATACGCATGTGAATAATATTCGAAATAAAGCTATTAAAGCATTAGGCTTCATTTTTAGATGCTCAATAAATTTTTCAAATCCAAACACAATAAAATTGTTATATATCTCATTGGTACGTTCACACTTAGAATATTGTACCCTAGTTTGGTCACCTTATCATTCAACCCTTATCACCAAAATTGAAAAAGTGCAGCATAGGTTTTAAGATTTTTTCTTTCAAAGCTAAATTACAAACTTCAACTTACTTTCAAATCCTCTCTTATCTTGATTTAAACACTTTACATTCTCGAAGAATACTTCATGATAACGTATTTTTGCATAAACTAGTTAATGGTATTTTAGATTGTCCGATTCTTTTACAATTAGTTAAATTCAACATTCCATCTAAAAATCTACGTAATACAAATCAGTTCTCGTTAAATATTAGTAGAACAAACTATCTTAAACATTCTCCACTTCAAAGAGTAATGAAAAATGCGAATACATTTGTTGATACTAACTTTTTTGGCAATGAGTTTAACTTTAAAAAGACATGAAGAAATATTTATGTAAAATTGATGTTGATTTTTATAAGAACCACTATTAATCAGTAAAATGTTTTTTTTCTTTTTTCTTTTATAAACATACTTTTTATTTAAAATTGTACACATTCATTCATTTATACATATCTGTTTTTGTTTTTTTTTTTTTGGGATATTTCCTGTAAATAAAAATTATTATTATTATTATTATTATTATTATTTAATATCAAGCCAGAAGTGCATTCCTACCTTTAGGGTAGTTAAACGCCAAGTACAGCAATTTTTATTGCTATTATATGTTGCATATTGGAACAATTAATTCGTATGTCATATACAGGTGTACCTAAAAAACACCGACAAAATTTAAGGGGGATTCTGTGATGAAAATTAAGATGGGTATTCGGTATAAAACTTTATCAAAATCAAAAAAGGTTTTTCTTTTTTATTTTCCTTAGTAGCTAACGACACAAAACTTGCTAAATATTATTTGTCAATAAAGCAAAACATATTTCGAAATTTTACAATCTTGAATTATGGTTAGAAATGGTTGAAATAGTCAACCCCTAAGCTATTTTTTCTTATAACTTTTGTTGAGTAAAAATTTTCTCTTAAAAAACTAGGCCGAAAAGCTTAATTCATTTACCAGAAAAAAAATATATACAATGCATTTGCAGAAAGATGTTAATCTGTGCTTTGCAGTGACATTCATAAACACAATAATACTGATACCAGAATTGTGGAATGTCATTTTCTGTTGCTTTACTTATTGTTTAACAAGTTACATTATTTGATCGAAAATATGTATGCATTAAGAATTTAGAAATGACAAATATGAATTTTACATAGAGTTGTACAAACACGGTCTATGAAAATGATCAGTTTGGGGTCGCAATCCGCCAAAGCAGTTACAGTCTAAACACAAACATTGTAGTTTTTACGATCCTCTATTGTATTCCCAGGTAAGCTTCTTAACAATTACAACGGCTTATTTAAACTGTTTACTTCAGTAAATTTTTTAAAGATTGTCAAAATAAGCATTTAAATTAGTGGAATTGAAAAGGTAAATGATACATTAATTACGAAATATTTAATTTAATAGGTACGCAATGCACATAATCAAGAATTAATTCTATATTTTGAAATATTTAGGTGAAAATGGTTACAACATTTACATTAAATTATTTTCCGGTTAGTTTCTTCAAAGGAACTATTGGATAATAAATTTTTAAATTAAAAAATTGGATGAAATGCGCAAATTCTATGTTAGATTTATTTGATAAAGTAAACTTAAAATTTGCTAAATTCATCCAATTTTTGATCAAAACATTTTTTTCAAATAGTTGCTTCGAAGCAATCGGCTGGAAAATAATTTAATGTAAATGTTGTAACCATTTTACCAAAAAATTTCAACATATATTTTTTCCAACATAATTTTATACTACGAACTAAAAAATAATACAATATGTATACAAAATAATACAATAGGAATATGTAAAATTTTGTCTCATTTGTTTAATATTTAGTATAGTATCCATTAGAATTGATACATTCTTCTAAACGCCTTCTCATACTGTTTACAAGATTGTCACAAATTTGGGAATTTCTGAATGATTCCCACGATGCCGTCACATGATCGGTTAGTTCTTGTAAGCTTCTCTCTCTTACGCCATTGAAGCCAACGTCGTTCCAACTTTTCACCATGGCAGCCCACAGATTTTCTATCGGATTTAGGTCGGGCGATTTAGCTGGCCATGGTAGCAATTGTATTTCAGGGTGTTCGTTAAACCATTCATCCACAATTCGAGCGGTGTGGATACTACAATTATCCTGTACCAAAACAATATTTTCCATTTCTGCTTCCGGAAATATTGCTCTTACGGACGGTAATAACACATCCTCTAATACGCGTATGTATTCTATTGAATTAAATCTAGGTGGAACAATTCGAGTAATTTCCCCTGGACCATTTTTACTCATCCAACCCCAAAACCCTGCATTAATTCGACCACTCGTTTTGTTAGGAAGGACGTTTTCTACGTCATAGCGCGTTCCATTTGCTCGCCATAATTGCACGGGGTTTCCTGTGATGTCGAAAATGATTTTTCGTCGGTAAATATAACATTTGACCAGTCTCTGTCAATATTTTGCTGGCAGAATGCTAATCGTGCAGCAGCATGGTCAGGAGTTAAAATAATTTTTCGGGCTGGTCGCCGATTATGCATGCCACCCTCATGTAGCCGACGTCTGATGGTTCTAACGCTACAGCCCAGTCCCCAATCTTAGTTCATTCGCATTTTGACGAATGGCATCATCTTCGGCTTCAGTCGTTACACGAGCTCTTCCAGGACGAACAGTACGTAACTCTCCGAGTTCACTTCGAGCAATCCAACGTCTAACCGTATGTCTCTACGAGAATTTAATAAAATAATATATAAAGAGAATGTGTAAATACGTAATAATAAATAACTTATGACGTTGAATTTTCGATAACCAGCAGATCCCTACTAATTTTTCTAGTCGTGACAATCACTATACTTTTAACAATTTTATTAAATAAAATCGATTTCTAAATGAGTAATGTAATAAGTAAGAAATAAATAGCATCTTCATATACAGAGTGAATCAATCAAAGTGTGCGCACTTAGGGCAGATATTTTGCTTTTGATTTTTAATACAAATGTCGATCACAAGGATATTCATTATAATTTTAACAAACTTTTTGGCACATAAAACTATTATTGCACTTAATTTTGATAATTGTGCAACCATACTATTCTTATCTTCCGAAGGCCACTTTTAAAGACTGCAAATATTACAAAATAAACCAATGAGGATCATATTACGGTGTAGTAAAGTGAAACCAGTATGGCAATGCTAAATGCATTACTGTGGCTAAATTATTTTAAAACGTTGATATTTATTTATAAGATAATTAATAACACATAACAGATTACTTGCAAAGATTTAAATAGTTTGATGCTACCTTTAATTAATACAACAAAAAATATGGAATTTTTAAAACTTTGAACAGTAATACGTCTTTTAAAAATTACACCCCTTTGACGCATTTTTCAAAAGAAAATATACTGCTGAAGCTTCTTAACTAACTTACAGAAAGATCAACATCTTCAGAAATTCTTCTTGTGGACCAACCAGCAACAGCTAGAGCAGCTATTCGGGATCGAATAATCAACGAAGAATCCGCTTGATTTGGTCTTCTTGGCATTTTCCAATTTATAATAAAAATTCGACACAGAACGCAGTAAATACTAAAATATCACAGTAACCTCTTGGCAGGTAAACCACTACTAAAGTGTAATTAACAGCAAAAAATCGCGTTTTCTAAATTCAAGGATTTTTCATTACTTAAGCCCTCTTTGTTAGTCATTAACAAAAACGTCTATTGTCTACTAATTGAATCTATTATCTTAGTATTTTTCAATTTCCTGTACTTTCACCCCACAGTATCGTATTATATTAAAATTGTCTCATGTTTAGATGTGAGGTAAATCTGCCAAGTGGATTTATTATTTGTGGTCATTTTAGCAAAAATATATTTAAACTAAAATACGTTTAGCCCGTAAAGTAATTAGGTAATGACAAAACCCTTAACTTAGTAAAAGTTTTATTTAATTTTCGTAATCATTATTGAAATGATAATTAAATTAGATATCATTACAAGAAGTAATTATTTGATGTTATGAGCTAACATTGATATAAACAGTTTAAATACTTCAAAGGTTTGAGTCTTACTTCGGAATATAAAAGATCACAAAACCTGCAAGAATGAATAAGGTGCAAGCATTGTGTTTAGACTGTAACTGCTATGGCGGATTGCGACCCAAAACTGATCATTTTCATAGACCGTGTTTGTACCTACTAACGGTAATGCATTTCATTTATTTCTTTCTCGTAATGCTTCAGTTTTCGAAACAAACTTGTAGAAACAAAGTTAGTAAATTGATTGTGTCTTTTGGCCATATTTAAAAAAAAAAAGTTATAAGAAAAAATATTTTAGGGTTGACTATTCCAACTATACTTCAGAGTTGAAAAAATTTTAAAATATGTTGTTTTATTGACAAATAATATTGACCAAGTTTCGGGTCTTCAGTTTTATATACAGGTGAAATAAGAAAGTAATTGAGTAAGTCCCTCCAAATTATTATTTATATCATTATGTTTCTTGCTATTACCTCCACCATAGGAAGCCTAATAACAAGGAGCATAATCATATAAAAAAGTAAAACCTTTTTTTTATTTTTAGAGGGTTGTAACTTTGCGGGAAGAGATTTTTGAAAAATTTATAACAAATATTCACCTTAATTTTTATCACAGAATCACCCTTATAAAATTTTTCGGTGTTATTTAGATACATCCCGTATAGCTATGTCCCCGGATCGATTTTAAAAGGAAAAACATTTCTTATTTTTGATTACCCTTGATGTTTTGTCCTGTTTGTTTTCAATTGTGGCATATAAAGTGACATTTTTCATAATCGTAGTAGGTGTCAAAATGGTTTAACTTTCGTAACTAGTTACGAGAAGTAATATTTTTCGTAATTAGTAGTTACGAAAAATAAAGTTTTTCGTTACTTGTCAGATTGTTTTCACATTTGTTTTGGAAATGGTAAACATCGCAATATCGGTCACACTTGATTAGAATTTGAATTAGAAATAAAAAATATAATAGAAAATAAAAAAACAAAGGGAAAAAGAATAGATTTCAAAAATAGAAATATAGGCGTAATAAAATGAAATGGTGAAATGAAAGAATCGAATACAAGAAAAACAATGAGATACTGTATGAATGCTGCAAGGAACTTGAGGCACCGAAAATAAAATACGGGGAAAAGGAAAGAAGAAAATATTATGAAAGAGTTGGATATAAAAGAAGAAATAAAGAGGCTAAGACAGGAAAGGAAGATGTATAAAAAAGGAAATAATATCAAGAGATTAAGACACACAAATGCAGGAAAGAAGAGCAAGAACAAAGGAAGGAAAATATAACCAGAAGTATAAAAATTAATAACAGAAAAAGTTCCAAAACTGAAAGAATAAGAAATAATAAAAAAAGTTTAGAACAAGAAACGAAGAAAAGGAGAATAAGTAGTGGATGAGTAATGAAGAGAGACTGTGAAAACTGTGTGGGAATGAATGGGAAAACAGAACAGTTTTAAAAATTTGTTTAAAAAAAACAAATATTTTCTTAATTTAAATTTTATGTCATAATGCTTTGCAGTTTGGTGTTATAGATTATTATTTTCGTGTTGTTTCTGATGTTTCTACCCCATATAGCTGTATGTAACTGTCTTATGCCTATTCTTATTTGCTGTAGCCTACTTTTATTTTCCTCCTCTGTAGTTGCATTTTTAGTTAGTATGAATTTTGTTATTTGAATTTAACTGTGCTTTTGATTTGTATATTTTCTTGTACTTCTAGGTTTCTTATTTCCTTGTCTATCATTGTTAGGTACTTTGCTTTCTTTTTATTTATTTCCAACTCTGCTTTTCCATTCCTTTAAGTTTCTAACTATGTAGAGAACATTTTTTTGCAATTTTCAGTTTTAAATTAAAGTGAGTGATTTACTTAAAAAATACTTCTGATAAAGTGCCACTAAATAACCATGTGTAGAGTGATTCTGACTTGACAACACTGTAAGAATCCCATTTTGACAAAGAAAGAAATATATGGAAGTCGGAATGTATTAAAATGTGAAACTATAATACACGGATGTCATTTTCACCGTTTAATGTATAACTTCAGTTATACGAGTATATAGGAGGAAGTCGACGTGTATGTTTTTGTACGGATTCCAATTTGTGCGCCAACTATATATATTATTTACGCTTTGAGCAAACCAATATTATTTATTTATTATTTATTTTGTTTAACTAGTTTCAACTCAAAAATTATCGTAGGCATCTTTGCAAGTTGTCAAACCGATAACTCACAGAAATCATTCATTCATTCATTCATGAAAAAGCAAAATCGAAGTGTTTAGCGTTTTTGAAAAATCACTCAGTATAGTTCTGAATTTCATTCTAAAATTTATCATCACACTATATTCAATTATTAGGTATACAGTATGTCTCTATCTGAGTATTATTCTATTGATATTTCTGTTAGTAATAAAGGTAAAAATTCCGTTTTAAATGGCATATTTAACACTACAATTTTAATAGCAATAAACACAAAATCAAAATTCTACTACAACAACGGCAAAGTGATTAATAGTTATTCACAAACTAAGTACGGGAAGAAGCACGAGCAAAACTTGGTGAGCGAGTGCTTTAATAGAGAGAATGCTAGAACAATCTTCCCGTAAATGGTTTGTACAATGTTTTTTTAACGAGCAATAAACGATTAATTAACCGAAGCAATCATTTTGTTTTAATATCAAGATTTAATAGCATCACCTTTGATTGATGAAATTTTAGAGGGCTATGAGAATTGACGTGTCCTCTCTAAAGTCAAAAAACGGTACATATTTTTTGTCAACTATAATTGATTTAAAATTACTCTCCTTTTTATTATTAAATAGTGAAGAAATGAAAGTCTTTAATAACAAAAAATTAAAATTGCGTTACGATGTTATTTGTATAGTTTTCCGAGCACTAGTGCGAACAAAAGCTTCCCTGACTGGCTGTAGCGTTACGTTAACGTCATTTCCCAAGCGGCGAGTACAAAAAGACATTAAAATATCCCCAAAAAAAAAAAATGCCATCTTCGAAAATGTCAATTATTTTACTTATTAGGATAGCTATTGAAAAAAAGTACAAACATTTCTTCAGTAATAAAGGCAAACTGTAATCTATTTTCAAAAAAGATTATCGGTTTTTAAAATACTGACAGCAACTTTCTTATTTTAAATGAACGCCATATTGGATCGGAATTTTTGATCCTAGTTACTCTCCATAAATAAGGACACACTTAATTTATTGTAAATTATAAAATGTTACAGAATATTTCCCTCATGTAACAATATTTGTTAACTTAGTGAAAATAAACAAAACCAAGCTTGTTATTAGTTAATTGAGTTTAATTAGTCTCAGATAAAATTCTATATTTAAACCACTGAAATGAAAAGAAGATAAATTTTGTAAATACTCATTTTATTAATTCATTGAAAATTAATGAATCGTCAGTTGCTCCCTTTATCACTTAATGCTTGATTTTAGCTTATTAAAGATTTATATAGACTTAGCAAAATTTCCATATAGCAATCTATTACATTAAAGCAGCTTCTTAAGAGATTATGCCCTAAATAGGTACATTACTGGATAAATTACGCTCGTAGAACCCAAGTGTTTCTAGTTGTACACTCAGAACTACCAATTTTGTGTACTTGATCCTTAATTTATTTCTTAATAATATATTTTTTAAAAATATACTACATAAATAGCTTGATCTAAATGATATTTTAATATTTTTATTAGAACAAATTCTTGGCATGTCATATTAATTATGATTGTTTTTCAAATAACTTATTGCTTTAGTTGTGTTCTCCTGATTGTTTTACTTATTTTTTTATAAATTAGTGGTTTTTTTAAAAGATGTATTACATTTGTATTTGTACAGTTTGAAGATAAAACAGTAACTAACAATTTTCTTATTAATTTTTCTTAAAATGGAGTTTTACATAGTTCTAATTACATAGACAAGTCTTGGATAGTAGTTTTAACTTGGTAACAAATTAAGTGTGCATTAGCTCAACTTTTCGATGAACAAAAGTTCATCTTATGAATTCACAAAGTCTGTCTGTCTGTCTGTCTGTCTGTCTGTCTGGATGTCCGTAGCTTTTTTTCCTGTTGACATTTTTGAAAATTTTGTTTCGATTCCTATAGAACATCAAAATCTAAGACATTTTGCTTCGATCATTTTTGTCTATCTCATCGGCAAAGTGGTCAAATCGGCTCCCGAAAAAATTTTAAAAATTTTACAAGTCCAGTCAAATTTTCGAAAAATTTTAAGCTAAATAAGCAGTTCTTTTGTTCATCCCGGCAATGCAAGCTTGCGCATTCCCAACTGGTTTTTAAATAAATAACTTACACAGTGTGAGTTAAAAGTCTAGAACCAAATCTGTAAAATGAAAATAGTTGAATTTCATCAATAATTATCGGGCATGTCAGTTTTATTTTTTTACTCTACTTAGTTGTTGATATTTTTGCATTTCGATAGTCTTTGGTTTTCATACGGTGATGTAGTAGTCAATTTTGTAAATGTTTGTTGTTGCTTTACAGAAATACTAACACCAATATTTGAGGTATAGATCCTTCTTCTGAGTTTTGTTTGCACTTCAAACTCAATTGTCTCAAAAAGTATGAATATTAAGATCGTACCTACTATGTCACCATCTATTAAAAATATGAAATGTCATAAAAAAATTGACGATGACGTCACAGTATGAAGACTATCTAAATAAAACAAATATTAACAAGTATGTATAGCAAAAATTGACGTCTCCGAGGATTTTCGATAAAATTCAGTTATTTTCATTTTACCGAATTAGTTCTAGACTTTTAGTTACTTTTACTCACACTGTATATAGTTATGAAATTCATTACAACACATGTAAAGAATTTAATGACAACATTATATGTTTATTTCGCTTCTAAAATATTTTGTGAACGTTTTTTTCTTTTAGGGAGTGGGTAAATTTTTTACTTCGTTCATTTGTGATTCGGGAGACTTTTGTTCATCTTAGCAAGAGGCACTTGACCTGCCGTGAGTTTTTTAAGGGCTTTCTTAGGGTAATGTAAATATACACTGGCTGGAACATCAACTTATCTGATTTCAGGTACTCTCCGCTCTTAAATATTACACTCTCCTCCATATGCGCATATTACCTACATATGTACAGGGTTCCCCATATTAGACTATACAATTTAAAAGTCGAATAAAAACTTTCTAATCAAAGTAAATTTACTTTTAATCGACTAATATGTAGCTTATTCTGTAGGATTTATGACTAAAATAAATAACAATTCCCGCAACAATTCTGGAGCTGAAGGAGCAGATTCGAAATGAAATTGCAGGAATAAATGGAGATTTGCTTCGCCGAGTGATGATACATTTGGAACTTAGAATTCAAAAATGCATTGAAATCGAAGGAGGGCATTTGGAAGACATGATCAAAACTTGAATTGTTATTTACGTTAGTCATAAATCCCACGGAATAAGCTACATATTAGTCAATTAAAAAGTTAATTTACTTTGATTAGAAAGTTTTTATTCGACTTTAAATTGTGTAGTCTAATATGGGGAACCCAGTACATGAATGTTACAGCGTCCTAAGTGTCTATTTCTCCCTCTGTAACAGAAATGAATTGCGCATGTTTTCTCTACCTTTTTTCTTCAAAGTAGGTACGTAATTGTCGCGGTTGGAATATTATACAGGGTGCTCCAAAAGATACTGTACAAAACTAAAATGGTAGCATAAAAAACTCCAGGAATATAGGCAATTGATATAGCAAAGTAAATGATATTAGAATATCATTATTATTAATAAACTGGTTGATTTAAATTAAAATGTGTAAGAACGTTACTGTCTAAACTAATATTTCTATATGAAACATTATCTGTTTCAAGCGTATAATCAAGCCTCATCATAGGACTAGAATAGCTGCAACAAAATCATATAAAATAGTAATTTTTATAGAAATATTAATAAAACAGAACGTCGTCATTTAGTAAGAATCACCGAAGCATCTTCTGTGTTAAATCATTTGAAACTTCGTTTTATGACAGTTTACTATTATTGATGCCAGTAAATTCAATGTCTTAAAAATGCCCAAAAAATTTCAGAAGCGATATCACCCAGAATTTGAAATTTTGGTAAAAATGTTGCTCTAAAGCTTAATAGAAGCAATCACTTTTTTGACAAATTACGTCAGTCGTTGTTCTTTCTTTTAAATAATTATTTTGTTAATTACATTTATTTGTTAAAAATTTGTTTCTCGTTACATCTTCACTGTGGTTACCCGAGACAAAATAGATGTTGTAAATCTTGTACTTGCGAGAGTCTTAAGAAATTAACGCTCTCCCAGGTCGAGGTTTTATAACTGTGGTAAATAACAATGCCAATAATCTTAAGATTTGTTAAGAATCAACCGAAAACTGTCAGTGCTTTTTAACAATTTATTAGATCGTCACCATAAAGGTCAAATTTTTTTTCTTGTTTTTGATTTTGATAGATGCCCACTTATTGGTATGAAAAAAACAAGTTTTTTATTTTGCAAAATTGGAAGACGAATCAATCATTACTACACCACTATATTGCACAAATTTGATCTACTTGGATAGAACAGGGTATTAGACAACATCGTTGAAAAACGCCAACGTAGCAGCAACGATCGTGGAGATCAATTTCTTAGGCGGATGGCAATACAAGACCAATTTCCAACAGCAAAGTTTGTAGCTGCAAATTCGAGATAAATTCGAAAGTTCTTGGTCATTGTATATCAATAGCAACAATTTATCGACAAATTACATCTTTTGGGTTTGAGTTAATGCATTTAGGTCCAATTAGCTTTATAGGTAGAATAAAATTGTCAATAGTGACGAAGTAGGTTTTGTTTGTGAACAAAAATGATGGCGTAGAAGGGAACGTCGATATCAAGAAGAACGAGAAAATTTCCAATATGGCAAAAGACGTTAGGCAACCAGAACATCTCGCGTGATGATTTGGGATGCGATAGCTATTAGACGATGATCAGTTTTGTGTTTATTCCAGGAATATTAAACTCCAGTGGCTCCATTAATGTTTTTAGAACCAGTGCTAGTGCTGTGTATGCGGACGTTACCAGACGCATTTTTCCAACAGGTAATGCAAGGCAACACACGTCAAACATTACGCATATATTCATTCGGAAAACACACAATAAAATTCAATAAGTTGGCTTTACATTTACGAATCACATTCACAAATCAATAACATGAATTTTATAGACAATTATCATCGATTTCTATTTCAAATTGTGACTGTGGAAACAAACCAGAGACCGTTGCACATATTGTGGAGGATTGCCATTAACAAAGTTTAAGGGAGGGTTCGTAAACATTCATAATTTTTAATAGACGAAGCTGTATTATGGCTTACCGATTTGAAAGACATCTAAAGTATAAGCAATATTTTGTATTCTCTGTTTTAATTATCTGTTTTTCCATTATTTTATTTGCTATTTTTTTAACCTACTATTTTTGTTGTCATTGTGGTGACTGGGGCTTGGACCGGTACATTATATATCGTCATGCAATGGCTGTGCTGTTACATTTTATGTTCTTTTTACCTTCTATAATGTTTAGACACCTAATCAATATTATTACATATAAATACTGATCTTCTGTAGCATTAAAACGACAAATAATGTTACAAATTTTAAGTCATACATATGTCAAGATTATTTAAAACCACATTTTAAAAATATTTTGGATTGTACAGGGTGCTCTAGAAACACGTATCGTATCAAAGTTGGGTTATTTTAAATGAAACACTCTGTATTTTTTCTATTTTTGAATTGTACGATAAAAATAATGTATATTTTTACATGTTTCTATACCTACGTACTTCCGTTTCTGAGATATAATCGACTTTACCTGATTTGCAGACCCTCCAAAAAATTACAATAACTTCAAGATAAATAAAAACAAGCAACTTTGGTTTACACCACCTTACTAAGAGCCTTCAACATCTCTTTTGCAATATTTACTATTATGTTATGATGTACAAGGTGTTTTTAATACTACCGCATAACATTAACTACTTAAAACTTAAATAACTTGCGTAACTTAAATAGAACACTCTACATTTCTGTAGTCTGTTGGAATTAGGAACTAGTTACCTTTCAATCGGTATTAGGGTTACCAACCCCTAACTCTGATAGTTTTCGAGATATTTTAAAATTTGATAGTTTAACAATTTACGATGTCAGTCCAATTACGCACACCGGTCACAATTTACTGATGTTTAACAACAGCAACCGTTATTTGGTACATCAAAAATCGATCATACTGTAAACATCGACAAACCTTAACTTGTTAACTAAGAATGTAATACAAATCGCTCTATTAGTAGTACGATAATTTCGAAAACTATTATTTTTAAAAAAATTTTAACAAAGTTACCAATCTTTACAGTGTCATTGATTTTTGCTGAAACTAATAACGGCTGCTGTTGTTTGTGACAGGTGGGTGTAATTCGACTGACTCTTAGAACCCGACATAAGTCATGAGCACATTTCTGTTATTTTGTTCTTAAAAATATTTTTAAGGGTAATACTTAAAGCTGGATTGGCCTATACATTTAAAATGTTTGCAAGATAATGTGTATTTTACTGATATCTCACAGGAAACTTAAATTCCAGTAAATTGCAAATTGTTAAACTTGCAAATTTTTAAACATCTCGAAAACTATCAGAGTTAGGGGTTGGTAACCCTAATACCGATTGAAAGGTTACTAGTTCCTGATTCCAACAGACTACAGAAATGGAGGGTGTTTCATTTAAGTTACGCAAGTTATTTAAGTTTTAAGTCCTTAATGTTATGCGGTAGTATTAAAAACAGCATTTTTTTGGAGGATTTGCTAATCAGGTAAAATCGATTTATCTCAGAAACGGAAGTACGGAGACATGTTAAAGAACATAAATTTTTTTATCGTACAATTCAAAAATTAAAAAAATACAGGGTGATCCAACTTTGATATGGTACGTTTTCTAGAGCACCCTGTACAATTCAAAATATTTTTAAAATGTGGTTTCTAATAATCTTGACATACGTATGCTTTAAAATTTTTAACATTATTTGTCGTTTTAATGCTATAGAATAATTCGTTGGGTAGTGCCCCACCCTGTATAAACTACAGAATTATTGAAAAAAAAGAAATGTAAATTTTACCTGTATTTTGATTTGTTATCAACTTTGGTATTAAAATAAGCTTTGGCGAATCATAATATTTCAATTATTAGCTGTACATACACTCACATGGGTTCATTACGCGGACAAAATTTTCTGTTATGTTTTTAGGGTTTAGATTAAATGACAAATAATAAGCATATGGATTACCTAAAAATTTTCTAGCTATATCTCCAAAGAAAGTAGAGGGGTTTCACTTAATTCCTTTTAATTTAAAGAGTATTATTTTTGTTTGAGAATTTTATTTATTTTTTTTATTGTTAGTGGTTTTGAAGTTTTGGTTTTTCTAACAAATCGTTGTCATTTTTTGTTATCTACGTAACCATGGAAACTAAGAAAACTTAATCAAACCAAAAATGTAGCAAATTAAGCATTGAAAAATATATATTGTTCCATTTAAAATAACAAGTTGAGGTTCTGGCATAACCGGTGTTAAATATTTTAGAAAGAGAGACTCCCTGTCAGAAATTAAGTTTATAACTATCAATTTCTATTCCTTATAGAAGAGAATTATAAAAATTAAAGTAAATGTTAGTGAACTGTGCTCGAATATCGTGGGGCACCTTTTATTATACAGACGGTTCTAAAACTGAATAGGGTGTGGACTGTAACAATAAATGTAAATTCGTGGACGATGGATATATGCACATCTATATAAGCGCGGAACAGTACGCCATCTAGCAAGCCCTTGTTTACTGTTTAATGTATGTAGATATAGGTAGATGTGTCGTAGTGACAGATTCGCTGAGTGTTCTACTAGGAATAAAGGGATAGATATGTATACTATGGATCCAATAATTTATAGTATACAGGCTCTAATTAAACATCTACAAGAGACACACTAAATAATGTTTATATGGACTTCAAGACACATAGGTGTGAAAAGTAATGAAGAGTCCGATAAAGAGGCCCGCTGCGCAACTACACGATTAGTACAGTTTATGTGAAACAAAAAGATCTAAAAAGTACCATCAAGAAAAAAATTATAGAAAGTTGGCAAGAACGTTGGTCAAAAAGTAAATCAAACTCACCCGGATAAACCAGATATGAAATCTGCAAGCCTGTATTTGGGCTGTATAGGCAAGAAACAGTGATTACCCACAGGTCGCGTATGACACATCCGCATCTGCTGAAAAAAGAGCACTTACGGATACTTTGTGATTGTCCCCAGTTTAATGGCCAACGCGAGCTGTATGATTTAAAACCAGAACTGAAAGGAAATTTAACTAATCTAGGCAGAATCATTTTTAAAAGTTTTAACATGTATAAGATACATGTTACACCGTAGTTCATGCTTCATAAAAAAATTATAACTATCAATTTTGATTATTGGTTTCCTTATAGGAGATAATAAACTAAATGTGAGTGTATTTTTTTATAATCCTCTCTATAAGGAAACCAATAATCAAAATTAAATTAAAATTGAGAGGATAAAGAAGTATAATTTATAACTATCGTATTACAGCATCAACAATTACACATGACAGAGAAACCAATACTGTTTGTAGTAAGAGCACGTTTTCGTTTGAATGCAGGTATAGAACATTAAAAATTCTAGAAGCATTTTACGTTTGGGAAGTTTTTTAGGAAGATACGTGCAAATATAAGTTCAACATTGATGTTACACCAGTTAAGTGGTCCACAACAAGTTATCCATTTCAAAAGTTTTATAATTATATAGCTTACTTTTTAAAAAAGTTTTAATTAAATGATTTTGTACACCCTTTACGTCAAAGTTAAAAGCAACAATTTTTTGTGTTTAATTTCAATTTGCCTTAAAACGACCTATGATTAATTATATGTCGTTGCTAATTACGACAACGTCAGTTCATAAAGAGTAAAAAGTTTCACTTTTTTAAAAACTGGATTTCACAATTTTCCTTTACTAAATACGAATGTCGTAAATCTTGACTCATTAATAAAGATATAATAAAATGCAGGTTAGATAGGAGTAATAAAAAAAAGCTTTCAGATTTATTGATCAACTTTGTTTTAGAATTTAGTCTAGACTACTTATTTTCCTTAAACTACATATGAACGTAAAACTAAAATTTCGTTCCTTGTCAGTAACAAATTTTAAATTCAAAAATAATTTAGAGTATACATCATATATCTACTACTAAAAATAAAGAAACACTTTAAAATCAAAAGTTATTAATGGCAATTTTGATTCTTTTACTATCTTTACATAATTTTCTAAATTATAGTATATTTATAATCAAATTGGATATGTTAAAAAATGTTATGAAAAATTTACAGAAACAAATCTATGAAGTAATTTCAGAGCATTAATTTTTTTCTTTACATTTTGTTCTGGTTGTAGGGCATACAATAATAAAGTTTATTTAGTATTGATTTTGAGATAAAAAAACATTTTTTTAATTCTTTTAAATTGTCAAACCTTTTCATGGTGAGGGGACAAGGTGCATAAGGGTGACTTGCCCGAATGCGCCAAAAAGTCATGGTACATCACTGGTCAAAAGCAGAATCAAACCAAAACCGATATGTGTTAACTTGTAAAAAACAATAAACTTCAATTAAAAATTCACAAGCTCCGCCGTTAAATTTTTTTTTATTTTAGCATCTGCTCTTTAACTTGATATACGTTATGGGAGTTTCCAGACGTGATCATCTTTGGGCCATCCGCGTCGGGACGGAAAAGTTTTTGTTGTTGTTCAGATAACTCAAAATTGGATAAACTAAAACACTTCGAAATTGATTCGAAATTAACTACAAAAATCAAATAATTGAATTAAATCAAATCCCAAAAATCTAATCATATAAACAGACAATTATGTTAACGTAATTAACATACTTAAAATTATAAATACGAATATAAACTTGAGCGATCGCCTACGCAAAGCTACAATAAATACATAAATACGATACGTCAAACACAATTTTAAAAAGTCAAATTTCTCGTATACATTGCCTATGTATAATAAACTAACAATGTAATCTGATTTAATATGACGTATTACACATATTTCCATTCAACTTCATTCAAAAACTAAATAAAATAAACTACAGCTCATAAACATGAACAGTACTTACAGGGTTTCACTGTGTTCTTCTAAAGCAAAAGCTCCTCCATACAGTATTCAAGGTTATAATCTAAAATTGACAAAAATGCAATTTTACGATATGAAAATTGGTTCGTTATTTTGTATTTATACGTTAAGTTTGGCGAACCACAAAACACTTCATAAATTTTATAGAAATTAAGATGATTCACTTTTAAGTCAGCATAAACAATGTTGTTGAATTTCTCAATTATCGAATTTCGAAGTAACTCCCAGTTCACTTATAAGCACAAAACCACTTTAATTACGTACCTATTCATCGGCACATTATTGTTTGGCCAAAGAAAAATATTCCTTACATATACTTTACTTACTTGTTTTGAACGTGGATAATCAATCCTATTACATTCATCTGCGGCATTATTGCATTTTAGGTGTAGCGTTGAAGGTGGGACCTTTAATGGTTCTGTATTCAAACCAGTACTTGATTTAATTCTACTACCTGGGTGTAACATAAAGTTGGTGTAGCAGTGGAGAGTCCAGGAATCTGAAAGTTCGGGGAAATAAGTTTCTTGAACAAAATGTGCAATCTTTTAATTTTTTTCCTCAACATATCGATTAAGCTGTTTCTGTTAATTTTTAGTCAAAATTTATCCGAATTTTGTAGTGAAAATCTTGATTTAGTAAATAGCAATATTTTCTTACTGATTGTGGTGCACGGTGCACCGGTGTCGAGTTTCATTCTTATCAAATGTCCGTCGATTCGCACCTTTATCATACGACGATCATGTGCCACCAATAACGCGATTTTGCCAAAATTATCGATGAAATCAATATTATCTTGCTCTATGTTGTTTTCGAGTTGTCGAGAGTCAGAAACTTGATTGGGATTTGTTGCTGTTGCGATCTGAAAACTCAGCCAATATGGTATTTTTTCCGTTTTTTGACATAATTTAACAAAAAAAGAAACATTTGCTGAGTATGGGTTCTCCTGCCTCAATTAGAAAAAATCGTCCGTCGTCTTACGGTGATCTTTGAATGTTATGCTAAAGTACCCTCTAATGTTCTTGACATTGTGCTGCCTTCCCGTCTTATAGCAATATTCGTCTACTGGTTGATAATTTGTTTAGGTGTGTTTTTTGGTTGCGCCATATCAGGTGTAGGTAAGGAGGTTTAGACCTTCACTTACTTTACCCTGTTGTGCATCCCTCAGAGTTCGTATACAATTTTATAATGTATGAAGTTTGAAATGTTTTTACAATAACTCAACGCTTATTTCTTGGGGATTCAAGTCTACAGATAATTACTTGACCAACATTCTAGTTAGAAAACAACCAAAACAACCATAGTAGTAAAGGGACGCTCTTTCTCTTAGACGGAGAGCAAATTGCGCAATTATTTCATTATCTTGTCATTCATTCCTAATACAAACAAATTTAGTGTACCAGAGATCTTACTTACCCGAAAAGGGTGTATTTACTACAAAATTAAACCATTGTTCAAATTCACGTCCATTTGGACACGTGAGTAGGTACTATACTCGTACTCTGGAATTTTCTAAAGCTGTAGCGACCACTGAAATCGTTTGAAACAATATTATACCTAAGAATTTCTTTAGTGGTCCATGCACACTTGTTGGTTGCAGGAACAACAAAGTTCACTGCTGCTGATTGATTTTGGTATTGGTTCTCATGCTCACGAGTGTTTGAGATTTCACTTCTTATATGATTTAATTTATTTTTCATTTAAGAAACCCTCAAAGCGCAACGACTAAAATTGTTTATAGTCTTCAAGCGTCATTCAATTTTGAGTTATCTGAAAGTGACAACGAAAAGTGTTGCATAGATTCAGGTCTAACGGCCTTCGTTGATTGAAATTTTTTTCTAATGTTTTGCTAGCACGAGTGGTCAGCTTCTTCAAATGTTCTTTCATATCTGATGTTTAATGTATAATCATGAGTTTGGGTTCGCAGGTTGTATTTATACTAGTTCAAAGGTGTGCATCGCGGTAGCCAAACTTGCTCTTAGCAATGTGGATCACCAGATGCGCTTGTAAACTCTAAGTTAGCACCAAGTTATCATAACAGATTAGTAGGGAGGTAATCGAAATCTATAAACATCCAGGAAACTTTAACAGAAAGAAAGAAACCTTGAGGCTCAACTAGATCTGTAGTCCAACACCCAACGACATCTTACAAAAAACCAGAACAAATACAACCTGCGAACCCGAGCTCATCAGTTCAATTCAATTCAACATCGGAGGTGGAAGGACGACTGAAGAAGCTGACCACTCGCATTAGCGAAACGGAGGAAGAAATTCCAATCAACGATGGCTATTAGACCCCAATCTTGACAACACTAGTTCAAATAGACGGTGCGAAAGTCTAAACCAATTGGTCTGACAACGAAAAATTGGGAAAATAGATCAATTTGGAAGCGACTCGAAATTAAAGACAAAAATCAAGAAGTTGACTTTGCATTTTTTATTTGTAAGTGCAAAATACTGTAATTCTTTACATGGATTATTACTTTTAAACAATAAAAAGGTTTTCATGCATGTGAAATATTTTTATTTCACTAATAAATATGCGTTAAGTGCATTGACGTGTTGTGATTTGATTTTAATTAGACACTGTTTATTCCTAAGCATTTGGTTCGTTTTGTTTAGTTCTTATGTTCAAATTACGTAAGATCTTTTATTTAATCAAATAGAATTAAATGTTAAATTGATTTGATATTCACTTTACGCATATTAATTAAGTTGTCCAAGAAACCCATTTCACTGCTTGAGGTGAAACCTCAATACATCGTCTAAAATCTATAACTATTTCATTATATAAATGTTGATTGTGGTATTCATAAATAATAATAATAATAATAATAATATATATCTAAAACATATTAAATTTCGTAAAACAAACACTTATTTATAAAATTAGAATAACTGAAATAAAAATTTTTATTATTATTTAAGCATCTCGACTAACTGCAAGTTAATTTGTAATGATACCATTTCTAGTCCAGACAGATTAGTTACAAACTGCTTGATTAAAATTTAAACTTACTAAAACTTTGCATATTGTACAACTACAGAAAGAAAATATTTAGTATAGAACTTTCACTTCACATAAACCTTTCATATATTAATGATATAAAACTTATATAACCAATTAATTTACTTATTAGTTAAGTGATTTTTTAAAACTATCACACTCTTCTAGTTCTTATTAGCTAATCAATTATAAGTATGTTAAACGTGGTACTCAGTATTTACTTGCTGTCAGCTAATTAGTCACGATGGCTTACAAAACTTTATTGAAGAGAGTGATATTCAATATTAGCAAGATTGCTTTTGAAATCGAAGAGATTGTAAATCAATTTGAGTGGAAGTAAATTTGTATAATTACAGGACAAACATCTTTTGAAAAAATAAAAATAAAAGCACATTAATTAATAAACAATTATGTATAAAGATTTACTACATGTAGATAGTGTAAAAAATGAAATCGTGTCTAAAAGTACAATGTAAATTAAATAGGACTCTCGTAATTAAACGATTTTTTGACTGCCTAAGCTACCAAGCACCAATTAATTTAAAAATTTAAATGGGAAATTTTATACTAACAATAACAAGTTATAAATGGTGGTGGGTATTATTAGTTAGTAGGTTTTAACTTTAGAAATTAAGTTTTTGTAGATATTGCTTAGGTTGTAGGTATCACTTTTGAAATTAACATTATCATTGTAAGCGTTGATGAATATCTTTTCAGAAATCACACGTTTTTATAATTTGGTTGTATATCTAAAACTACAACGGAATCGAACTCGAAATTATGACCTTCTGGTGTTCTGTAACGTGTTGAAGATCACGGTTTTTCACGATTGTACTGTACTTATAATTTTAATGTTTCCTAGTTTTTGTTTTGTTTGGCCTAAATAAACTTTTTAATTAGCCCATTCCACTTATAGATTAGGCCACATTTATCAAGAGTTTTAGTTTTGTTCTTCAATTGTAGTGTAAATCGGGTTTTGATTGTAAAACGAAAGCACAATTTTAATGGCATTATGTTTAAGTTTTAATTTGTAATCCGTAATTGACTTTGTTTTCTTTGTTTCAGGGACTCACTTGCCAAGATTCATTACGGCAGATCAGAGCATTTAATTTGAAGAGTAAACCTACGTGAAAACTATTTTACAACGTTAGTTTTATAAATTTTACATTTATATTTAATGTTAATAATTAATATGCATACTTGCCGTTGAAAAGCTCAGACTTTGATATCACGAATTTGTACCGAAATTTATTACTTCTCAAAGAAATTTCTGCAACTGTTATTAATGTAGTACTATTTGATACATGTTGGTTATAAGCTTGGACAAATTTATAATTTTATAAAATAGAAGTTTATTAGTAAAGCTAAATTAGTATTTAGATATAAAGAACTTTAGCAAAATCCATAACCATCTACAAATCTAGAATATTAGCAATTGTAATTAGATTGTTAGTTATGTACATCTGAAATTTGTATTGTACAAAGTAAGTAGTAATGCAATAAATTTGATCACAAAGAACTGAGAGAATTAAATAAGGTGAATGTAAATGAAGTCTTTTAGCTTTTCCAATATAATTTTATGTTCACTAAAAGTCGAAATGCGACAATAAATGCGGAGATTTATTAACTTTTCGGGTGTTACAAAATAAAAGATTTTAATCTTTACATTTTTAAACCAGTTTTATGCACTGAAGTTTAACGAAGTTTTTAAACAATCTTTTAAATTGTAAGTAGAACGTATCTTCGGTAATTAGTTTTATTGTGCAATATAAATGATCAGATGTTGGCTTTAAGTACAACCTAAATATATTGTTTACAATTATAATGTTGTAAAAACAAAATAGTTCTTAGACCATCAGATTATAAGATTACTGAAATCTGTACAAACTTATTTGTAATATAATCCATACCTGTATAATTATTTCATATCCGAAGTATTTGCACTGTTTGTTAGACTCTTCTAATAAACTACTATAGTGTCAGGATGAACAAATTCAAATAAAACATCTTATTTTAGTTAACAATAATTTTTGAATTATCTACAACCTCAATTTATATTTATATCGTTACTAAAATACTGTAAATTCGATATTTTTCTCTTGCTAAAATCCTATGTACCAATCCGCTTTCTGCTAGTCGTCTTCTGACACTAGCATCATTCGGGCGTTATATCTTTACTCGAATAGAATTTCTAAGGCTGTATCAGTCCTGTTGGGGGTTGTTATTCGTCTTCTCTTATGGCCTGAACGTTTTGTGTATCTCCCTGTGCCTTGAAGTATTTGAATCACCCTGTAAACTGTTGGTTTGTTGACACTGAGACGAGTAGCAATATTCCTTTGCGATAACCTTTCCTCTGTAGAAGAGTCACTATTTTCACAGAATTTTCGATATTTATTTATCTTTCACGTGATTCATTGCAACTGTTTTATCTCATTTTTGTTCCTAATTAGTGAAGCGTATTTTCAGATCTTTTAGTAAATAAAAACAGAACAACAGTTTTTTATCAAAGAAAACTAATTTAGAGAGTGGATGAAAATTAAAGTAGTCAAAGTTTGACCTCGTTTTTGAGCACCCTGTACAATTTTAAACATTTGTAGTTTATACACACACATCTCTATTAAACGTATGAGAAAAAAATAATTACAGGGATTTAAAACATGTATGAGGAATTATTAATTTTCAAGGTTGGATTAGTTTTATATAAGATTTTCTTAACATCAAAATAACTCAAAAATATTAATTTTAGATTTATGTAGTAACTTGCCCTAAGATATCGACTATAATTCAAATCTTGCATAAAACATTATATGTTTTTAATTAAGAAAGTAAACTTTCGTTATTTCCGAATTTTCTGATGATAACTTTGTTATTAAAAACATATTCGTATTTTTAGAGCTTTTTTATGTTTTTAAGTAAATACTGCAGTTAACTGTTTTTATTCGAATTTAGTATGATTTTGCTTTCAGAAAGGTGTTAATTTTGTCTTTAAACAACTAACTTAAAAACTGTAATTATTAAACTACTATCGTCACGTGCTATAGTAACACTCCAAAAATGCATTTGCTTTAAAGCAACTTTGTCGACAGATATCTGAGCAAAAGTCACTTCTTCGATTATTATAGCCAACTATGTTTTGGCAAGAATAGCAATCTCAGAATCTCCTGCTGTAAGTTCGCAAAGAAGAGAAAAAAATGTTGAGTGCGTACACTCGAGTATTTGATATTTTGCAACAAAAGGTTTTTTACTTTTATGTTTGAAGAATAAAACGAACTTGTATTGGTTTAAATAATAGTTACCGTTGAAGATATAACTTGAAAATAACTTTTGTGTAATTTTTTTACGTTTTCAAACGCGTTTTAGACCAATAATCTTAAGTTTAAGGGAAAAAAGTCCTGAACGATAATTGAAGATCGGTCTTTTCCAATCGTAAATACGTTTTTAAAATTTAAATTACTAAAACGGTTCTAATTCAAAAGATTTTGAAAAAGTCAAAATGTTTACCCTTTTGCTTTTTGAGGGTGTTTATCATTTTAGTGACATTTTGACCATTACAAACTCACCTTGATTTTTGTTTCGTACATGATTACGTCAAAAAGTAATTCAAAAGTAAATTTTTCTCAAACCAATTTCTATATATAGTATTTGATTTTGGGAAAAAACACCAGTTTATGACCATTTTTAAAGAAATATGCTCTAAAATGGCAACGCCGTAATCAATTTAAGAAAGGTATTTTTTATCTAAATTAAGCTATCATTGATGTATTGCTATTTAAAAGTGCAACATTATGATGCCCAGCGAATACTGAACGCCATGTATAAATAAAAATTGTTTTAAAACATGCTGCTTTTTAATAGTACTACACCCAACAATTTATTATACGTATTTATTCTTTGACTAAACACTTTATGATGATCTTTATACAAAGGCATTAGAAACTGAGGCCGGAGTAACGCCAAACCTTGTATAAGAGGTTTTTAGGTGGTTTTAAACTTACCAGCCTTTATAAACTTGACTCTATATTTTAAGGTTCATATTACTTATCGATCGTCGAATTAAAAACTTAAGGGTATTTTTCCATTAAGAGATGTTATTACACTTACAAGTAGTTAACTGTTAATTAGTGCTTTGTGTGTATTTACAAAAATTATGCCATAATTACTTTACTAATTTATATCGATTAAGCTCGGAAAAGCAAAATAGAAGTTTACGAAATAGGCTTTTTGAAAACCATTGTCTAATCTAATAATAACTATTTATCAAATATAACGTTTTTGTGATGTCACATTTAATCACTTTAGAGTGGATTGTAATTATGTAATTGCGTTTATTGATTTCTATTTCTGAAACACTTATAGCATCTGATTATTTATTTTACGACGTAAAGATTAAGTTAAAGATAATCAGTATTTCGTTATCATTTAATGATTAAATTCGCGATTCATACTGATTTTAAATGCGCCAAATTTTAATTTGAATTAAAGTTTCCGCATGCTGATTTAGAAATGCGGCGTTGCTCAGTTAGATGGCGCCATGCATATATTAAAGACGTTTCACGTCGGTGAATTTATATTCATAGAAACGGCGTCCGGCATTCACAAAATTGTCGTTCATTAACGCAAATTCTACGTCCGCAACGACCAGTGTTTAAAATGGCATACAGCATTGTTGAACGAGGATCACCATTCACTCCGGATTATCGTGTGTACATTTGTAAGTTACATTTACTAACCTTACATTTTGATTTCTTAAAACATGTTTCGTATATTTTTTAATAACAACGCTTTTAAATTAATTTAGCTGACCAAAATGGACCGATTTCACCTTTACACGACATTCCATTGTATGCAGATGAGGATAACCAAATTCTAAATATGGTTGTAGAAATTCCACGATGGACCAATGCTAAAATGGAGGTAATTTGCACATTCGGGTACGCAATTTACTTATCAATCATTACGTTGTAGATTACACTAAAGGAAGTTCTTAATCAATAAAACAGGACATTAAAAAGGAAAACCTCGGTTTGTATCAAACTGTTTTCCTCATCACGGATATATTTGGAATTATGGTGCCTTACCTCCAAACCTGGGAAAATCCTGAACATTTAGATGATGGTACTGGGGCCAAGGGTGATAATGACCCAATCGATGTAATTGAAATTGGTTATAGAATAGCAAGTCGGGAGAGGTTATTCAAGTTAAAGTAGTTGGGACTATTGCGTTAATCGATGAAGGTGAGGCTTTTTATAGAATATACCTATATAGCATATTAAATGTATTTTTCAATTGCATCATTAGAAAGGCTTATCTGATAGTTGTTCTTATGTCACGGATCAAGTCTATACTTTTTTGTATGTGCATATAAATGATAATTTCATCATATGCAAATCATTTTGCTTTATTTCATTTTCAAAGAAAAATTAAAATATTGTGTAACGATGTAATAATAAGTGAGATAATGTTATGAAGTGGTCATAAAGATAAGCATTACCATTTTAACCGCTTTAAAATATGTTTACTAAAATTACTATGAAATTCTGTTTTTAAATATTGGAACTTATGGCATCAAATTTATTTTGGTTGATTATCAAATGGATGTGTGTAGCGTAGGTACAAAAACGCATACACAATATGTCAATGTAAACTAATTTTTAAGGGGCGTGGGGCTTAGGAATATTTGCATTGCGATTTAATACTGACACAATAGGGAAGTACTTTATTGAATTTGAATTTTATCTGCACTAAGCTTGTTTAGAAGAGTCCATACAAAAAGTTTTAGAAAATTTAATTTATAATTTTTAGTCTTGTGAATTTAGCTAAATATGAACTCAATTTAATGAATTAAATTAAAGAACACCTATTAACTGACACAAATAATTATAATCCATTGACGTATAAAACGCTAACGAATTGCTTTCATAAAAACTGTGTAAAATATGTTAGTATCGTAGAATTATTTTAAGTATGAAATTGCGTCATCATAGATTGTTGTCAAATGTATTATAACCACATTTTGCTTAAGAGCCTACACTACCTCGAAGACTTTCAAAACGGCAATATTTTGTAAAAAAAAACTACACGTAGAATAAGGGATAAGTAATTGTCACGTAGGTAAGATTTTTGAAATTTTTTCCTCCTGCGGTCAGCTTAGTAGGATTAGTGCATACAAGTGTGTACGCATTTATCCTTTTCTTTACTTGAATGTTATTTCAATAAAAAGGTAGCAATAAGGTACGCAATTAAATTTTTTTAATTTGAATTTGAACAAATACATTTATATCAATTTATCATCGCAGTTGATGTTACAGATTCATGTCATTACTTGTTTGTGTAAAAAGAAACAACATTTACTACAAGCTGCTATAAGAAGTTGTGAAAGTTAATCTAACGTTAATCAATAATTTAATTAAGTAATCCATTTCTTAAACCAGGAACAATAAGTGTAACTCAAAAATGTTTTAATTGAATTTTTTAAGGTTCGCAAAAAACATGAAAACTGACTGCTGAGTTTATATGTAAAAACATCAGTTTGAATGTTTTGCACCTTACAGTGTCATCTTATATGATAATCGTAAAATTTTCCTATCGTAAATTACAAAGTCAAGACTTTCTTATTGAAAATAACAAATTAACAGTAATATTCAAAACATTACAATGGTAGGATATATTTATTTTAAACGCTGCCCAAAAGTCTGATCTTTTATTAATGTAAGCAACCTTTAAGTGGAAAATTTAATCCTGTCCAAACAGCAAAAATACACCCTTTTCGTCCCGTAACGAAAAGTTGTCCTTAATTTGGAAATACCATGGATCATTCATGTTAATTTGAAAACAATCATTTTCAATATTGTATTTCCAAAATTTTATTTTGCCGTTTTGTATTGCCTTGTCTGGGCAAACATTGTAGGCTGACGATGGGCACTTTATTTCAATAATTAAATTATTGTCTACTAGCCCATCAGGAGATGCTCCCAAAAATAAGATTCTTTGTGAATAAAAGAGACCGCATGGCAAAATTTTAATGTTTTCCTGTGCTTCCAACTGATGTTTTGCTATATTTTCATTATCTCGTCCGTGCTTCAATGAAAATATATTTAAAAGATTTCTTTCGGCTAAAACATCTTCTGGAAGGTCTGGTTTTGACAGCTTTCTCCATATTCACTATCTTGCTTTTTGGTTTTGCCCGCTGTCTTCTAACTACAGTTTTGTTTTTACACGCAATAAATCTTGCTCAGTCTTTCTTTGTCGTTGTAATTCAAATTTTGAAGTCTTTTACTAGGGCTAGTACCACAAAAGGGTGTGATAAAATTCCGTAAGAGGAGTTTTAGTATTAAAGCGGACTACTGCAGCAGCGCAGCGAGCTTGACGTAAGATCCTCTTAAGCTAAAGTTAATTCGTTTTCCTCCAATATGTTTAGCTACAACACTATTAAAATGTTCGACAACATTGCTGTCCACATCTTCAATTAAACTTCTTGCATTTAACCAAACCATTTTTAAATGCTGTTGTAACCTGAAGAAAAGTTCCTCGCACGACTTTAACGAAGGTATGTTGCTTATTTTGTCATTTTCCGGTGGCAAAAATATTCATTGCATTTTCGTGTTCTCCGAAAACGTGGTATATGCTGTTCTGAATGTCTTCTTTAAGACTATTTATTTTATCGACTAATTCTATGTTTTCTTGATTTTTCTATATTTTATTGCTCCGATAATAGAAGAACGTAAGCGCAATATGTTACATGATATCAATTTTCTTAATTGTAAAGGAAACCTGGTATCTTGGGACAAAGTTTTCAGTTTATTGCAGTAATTTCGTAAAATGTGGTTTCTGCATTCTATCTTCTCCACACTAATGTTGTTGTAGGGGCGACTTTCCAATATTTTTATAAGTGCTGCTATCTCCATCAGCAATTAATTTGGCATATTTCACTCCGTACATTTTCTCGCTTTCCTTAAAACCTTCTACTAATATAGCAGCTTCCATTCCTGTAGATGGACCTGTGTAGTTCTTAAAACATACATGGGTTTTGATTTTAAATTGTCTGGTCTTATACAAACTTTACAATATTTGTTCTTAACTCCAAAGTATAAAACCTCACCAAAATGGTTACCAACAATGGCAGCAACACCAGAAAGAGCACTATAATTTGACTTGTAAGATCTTTTCGACCAACAACCGTCTGCTACTACAGTCAACAAAGGAATGCCGTTTTCATCAACATTTCCAGTTTGAATAGCATAATCAGCTTCTTTTTGCAGCATCCCGCATTTTCTTGCAGCTGTTGTCTCCCATATAGAATTTACTTTTGAAGCTGTTCTTAGATATGTATTAGAAGACATGTACGGAACATCTAAAATAGAAAACAGTTCTTTACTGTTATCATATCCAATCCCAATACTAGTTGCAGCAGTTACTGCAGCTATGTTCAAACTCATTATATTGTCACTATTAGCACTGGTGCATAGCTCAAATTTTTGTTGCACATGTTACAGTGATAATGTATTACAGATGTTAATCCCCACGATATTTCTTTAAAAGGAATGAGGTTGTTAATGCTGCATCCAAATTGTATTCCATGTTCGTTGAAATTTTCAATTGCTGCAGAAAATAGTCAATATCAATAATTCTTCTGCCGGTCAAAGCAACTTCTTCATACTTTTTCTAAAAAAAAAGAACAGAATGGTTACTAGTCCAATTGACCTGACAGGGCCTCAGCCGAGACAAAACCAAAAAGTGATACATAAATTAAAAATGCTTTTCCTACGATTTCTAATCAAAATTGACAGTTTCAACGGATTACTGCAACACAAAATTAGCGACTTGAAATGCCGAATAAGCGAGCAAAATTATTTCTATTTTTATTACGGTCGACTGAAAATTTAATTTTTGAAATCGACAAAAGATTACTCTAAAATGTTACTAATCACAACCATATAAGTACACTTACCAAGTTAGAGTTTTCAAAGTTTGTTTTATTCGAAGTTTCAGTAGCTGCTTTTCTTCTTTGAAAATTTGTTATATTTCCTCGCATGCGTTTGCGAGTAACTTTGCGGTTTTCGACATTTGGCCTTCCCATTATTCCAAATAGATAGTATACTTAGGTTTCAATACCATACACCAAAAATCACAAAAACACGGTTCAAAATGTCAGTAAAAGGTAAGTTCAATCGTAAACAACACCAGAACATAAACTTCACTTACAGTAGTTACACATAAATACAAAAAACTAGTTGAAAATGTCAATAAAACGTAAAAAAGTCTAACAGTAGTAATAATAATTTACAATCCAAAAGTGAAGAGAAAAAATTATATTCAGATTTCCAACACTCCCGTGCTAAATGCAAAATACACCAGTAACAATTCAAACACAGTTCAATCGTAAACAACACCAGAACATAAACTTCACTTACAGTAGTTAGATAGACATAAATAGAAAAATCAAAATCCAGTAACAATTCAATCGAATATTCAAACGCGCAATAGCATAATGACAAATCCTGCAGGTACTAGTTAAGCAGATAAGTAGGTACTTAAGTAACATTGACTACAATAGTAAGCTTGTAAGCTTATCTTTTAAAAGGTTTTACCTGAAAATGCCCCAAAGGGATAAACAAAGAAACACACTACTCAAATTAGTTGGAATTTGATTACTTGGCGGCAATATAACTTAATTCGTAATTAATTAATTTTTTTTATTTTTACTTCGTAAAAACGAGAAAAAAAAATGCTACAAATCCTTCGAAAGATTTTTCTAAATACTTAATTAAAAAACACTTATACAATTAATTTTGTTGATATTGATTTTATTAAACATTGTAGAGAAAAACTGTTCGGACAATCTGTAGATTAATTGTTAAGCATCTTATTCCTGAAAACAAATTTAAGAAAAAATAAATAGTATTGCAATTATGATGCCGCTCGATTACATTGAATTAAATGGGAACTTACTTTGTGTTGGCAAGGTAGTGTAGGCTCTTAAAATCTGTCAGTTTGAATTTTACAAATGTATGTATTATTTCAGTTAATTTCGAGAAAAATCATTTAATTCAAGCGAGTGCCCATTTAACACATTTCAATCTCTGCTACTGAAGCCATTACTTTCAATGTGGTCCTTCATTTATTTATTTATTTATTTGGATTACTGTCCAACAACCTAAGCCAATTACAGGATATATACAAAACAAAAAATACTAGGAAACTGTACAATTAAACTACAAATTCTAAACACAAAACAATTTGATTATTTACAAACTTTATTTTGAATTGACTGTTATTGTGAAGACACAAGACAAATTCGGTTATAATTACTACATATATTTACTAAACGTAATTTTACAACCTGTACTCTTGCTATTGGTATGTGATAAATTCTAATACGTCTTAAAGGTCTTGTTTGAACCCTAAATTGTAATTTTTCTTGCAAACACTGATCGTCGGTAACACAACAAAACAAATATAGTTCTTTTTAAGTAGTAATGTCTCTAAACTTAGCACAATTGGAATTACAAAACCTACAACTTTATTCGCGGATGAAAATATACTTGCAATATGCTGATGAAAGCTTAGGGTTTCATTTAAAATATACCCCATCAAATTAAAAAAAAAAACCCAAAAAAAAAAAAAATTTAAAAAAAAACAAGAGGGAACAACTCCAACAAAACCAACATTTATCGAAAAAAAAACAATAATACATTTACCATTATCACCCCTAAAACCCAAAAAATTAAAAAATACAACCAAAAAAAAAAATACCCTATATCCCAAAACACCAAAAAACACCCACACCCCAAATAAAAAATTCTCAAAAAAAACACCCAACCACATTTTTTTTTTTTTCACTTAACAAAAAAAAATAATAACTATAAATCCTCATTTCCCAACAACACCACAAAACCAAAAAAACAATATTAAAAAAAAAAGTTATACAAACTGCAATAACTATTATTATAAAGTTGTTAATAAAATAATTTAATTAATACATTTTTTTTATTTTTTTTTTTAATTTTAATTTAAAATTTACAAAGAAATAAATTGAAAAAAAAAACAAAATTTTTTTAATGTTTTTTATATTTAACAAATTATAATAAAAAAGAAGAATTTTTTTTTGGGTTTTTTTTTTTAAAGAAATAAATTTAAAAATTTTAATTGGTAAATAAAATATAAAAAATTTTAAATTTCTAATATCTAATCTTATATTAATATGTTATGTCGTTAGTGTGAACGCACACCTACTCTCGATTCATTTTCAAATCTATACGAAAATCAACCTTTTTCAAATTCGTCTCACATTAGAACGGCTTAAGATATTTTCGTTTCGAAAAAGTTTCGAGTTTACGAAAGATGTGTCTTTATTTTTCGATTTAGATTTTTTGTACGAGGGCATCTTCGAGGTTAAAAAATGTTAAAAATAGTCAAAAAATTTCAAACAAATTGAGCCGTAAGTTGACCACAACTCGCTTATTTACGGACCGATTTTCAAAATTCAAAAAGCATCATACGCGGATAAAGAAATAAAATTTTTTGGCCGTTTCAGTTTTGTTAGACCTCGCGTGTTTTCAAAAGTTATAAGCGAAAAACGTTTCCGACAAAATTTCATTCGAAAACTAAAACGGCCATAATTTCTAAATTATAACAGATAAAAAAATTTATTTAAAAAAAACGTTCCTTTTATGACCCTATCACATAATGTTTAAAAAATTTATCATTTTAAAAATTTTTTTAAGGAATTTTACATTGTTATACGAATACTGTAATTTTTATAACTCCGGAACCATATTACGTAAAAACACGAATAAAAATCAAAATATTCGTAATTTTGCAAATTTTCGAATGGTTTAACTGTAGAGGATTCAATTTCACCCAAAAATCTTCGTATGCACGAACTTGATGACTCACACACGCGTAACTGCGAGCGTTATGCGAACCAAACAGTCAATTTCACCTAAATAAACTTTGTTGTATTACGTTAAAGCGGTCGAGCCAATAAATCCGCTTCTAAATATTTTTTAATAAATAATTTCTATTCGGACTACATCCATATCTTCTATATTAATATGTTATGTCGTTTGTGCGTCCTCACCTACTCTCGATTCGTTGCGAGCGCACACCCGAATACTCTCGACTCATTTGTACGAATTCACATGGAGTACATACTCTGCATTCATATTGATTACTCAACTGATGAATGTTAATGTAAGTGCTAATTATTGTTCATGACTGTCTGCTCTTTAGAAGCTAATTTATTTTTGTGACTTAACGCATGCGTAGCATGCTGGCTTTGTCTAGTAAAGTT
>JALBCR010004521.1:0-217864 GCA_030710515.1 Abscondita cerata
GGTAAAGTGGAACGGTGTGTAAAACACCAAACAAGGTAATGGGTGTAAGGGGTGGTGTGGTGGGAAGGGGTGGGGGTGGGTAATAAGAAGAAGAATAAAGGGTAATAAGAATATAATGTAATAATGTAATAATGTGTGTGTAATAATGTGTGTGTGTGTAATGTGTGGTGTGTGTGTAAAAGATGTGTGTGTGTGTGGTGTGTGTGTGTGGGAATAACAAGGGGAAATAAAACAGGCTAAAGTTTCTAAAGCACAGATTTTTGGCTGTCAGGAACACTGGAAAAAGCCAGCTCAACAAGAAGGGTGAATGGTAATAAAAAAGGTCACAAAATGGAATAATATGGGGAATACTTTCCTAGGTAAATGCAGGAAACCGGGTAAGAAAAGAGAACTGCAATCCATCAGTAAACTAAACCAGCAACAAACATGGTGGTGAAACCCCCGCACGTCGGCAAATATTTCTCTGCTGCTGTGGTCAACGCCTAATGAACTACGGAATGCTAAAGTAAGAAAGCCACTGTGAAAAATTCCGGGGGGGCTTTATCCTACACTGTGGCCGGCGGTGTGTGCAACTGGGATATACCTGGGCGCAGCCTGCCTAGAAAGTGTGTAAAAGTGTGTGTGTGTGTGTGTGGGTGTGGTAAATTCCTCCTCCGATGACACCTCTCAGAAGAGTATGTTTGGTGCGCCTTTTATGACACATTTAAAGATATTTATAGAAGAAAGATTTAGATTTGAACATTTCTCTCTCACTTCGCTTCCTTCCCTCATCACTCCTCAAGATTGCCCCTCCTCCCATCATGATCACTTTAGCTGCAGCTATCTAAAAATAACTGGTAAGCCAAACTGCCTTAATCTGCGAAGGATTCAACACTCATGTCATGAAAAGGGATGTTAACTTCTCTGTATATTATCTTTAACTCAAAACAAATCTTTGTTCCAGTCCCGGAAGAATGGCGCGCCAGGTATTCGTTATGTTCATCCAACCGTTACCTTTGCGTATCAGTATTTTGATAACCTTCATTACAAAAGTAAAGCATGATCCGCTCGACTCAAATTAGTTCCGTTACTGCATCCATAACATCAACTAACAGATGAATAAGTACTTCTTAAAACTAATAAAAATGATCAATATAAGTGTTTTTTACCCATTAGGTAAAAATTAAAAAAAAAAGCATTTAAACATGAAAGTGTACCAATAGGTACAAATATTCTATAATTTATATCCTATAGAAAAAACCTTTATGTTAATTACGAATTGAAGATTTCAAACAGATTTCAAATCCGTTAAAACGCATATAGGTAATAGTAATTTTTTGCAATTTGGCTTATTAAAAAAGCAAAAGAAGTTCAAAAACAGCTTTTTCGTGGGAACCAAAGATAATAAATTGCAATTTTGTATAAATGTTTTTTTTATTTATATTATCATCAAACGAAAGGATATTTAGTGTATGTCTACAATTTTTTTAACATGGCGAGTGTTCAGAAAAGCCGTTAAAATTTTGCATTATAATAATTGTTCTTATTTTGTACCTTGCGGCAAGAAAAACAATACAAAGGTAAAATAAAAATATAAATAACATATTTGTGGTTACAAGAAAGAAAGTTCACACACACAGACAGGTAAATAATAATGTCGCTAGAAACTAAACCTGTAGGAGAAGTTCAAATGCGTAAAGCAACCCTTGCTCTATGACTTAACTTGTTAGTAGGCATAATACTCTACCTATGACATTGTAACAGGACTCCACAGCACCCCGATACTTATAAACATGCAGAAGCACATACACGCCGTCTATCGTAAGCTCGGAAATCTTGCGCGAGTGAAATGTGGCAGTTGATAGAATTTCAAGGCGTGTACCGGTAATACAAATCGGTGCAAGATAAACACAATAACAAGAAAACCACTGATCTGATTTTCAAAACTTGGCATATAAATGTTATTGTAATAACTCTGTTCTGACAAGATTTTGAGGATATTCAATAGAACCAAAAGCACCTTTAACATACATAGATTTTCGAATTCTTGGAATATTTACAAAACTCCATTTTTACACATTTTCCTTCAAATAAAAATTGTTTGTAATTTCATTATATCAACTTTTGTTTAAGCTATTCTTTTGATCGACAAGTAAGTACTGAGATATGGCAATTACGTAACACTAATTGTTTCAAGAGTATCTCATGTAAATACTAGTTATACAAAAAAAAAAATTAAAAAGAAAGTTGTAAGAAATTTTATTATCTATATCTTTATTTCAACTATTTTTTTAAATAATAATCAATTTTCATTTTTCTCTTTTTCGAGCAAAATTTTAAGTTTGAATACCAGTCTTTTATCGTTTTTTTCCACTTTTTCTATAAATACTTTCTTAGGTTTTTACTTTATTTTTCGAGTTTCATGTCGCTACACACTTTCGAGACGCGTTTACCTATTGTTAGTATGAGTGCGATGAGCCGTTCTGCCGAAAACGATTGTTTTTTCATATGCTCGTGAACTCGGATGCGTGAGTATAGGTATATTATGAAATACTTACTCAGATCAATTCACATGTGCTTCAAAACTCACAAAGATGATCATAATTTACCTTTTCCAAAAAATTTACCGCGATCGATTTTATTTTTTAGTGCTATAAATTAATTCAAAAACCATTTTGTAGAGAATTCGTAAGTTTCAAGAGCTTAAGAAAGAAATAGTCTTCGTGCTTAGTTTTGTTGAGCTTCTAACGGTAATATCTCAGTCAAATAAATATAAAATAAAAAAATATGTTTATTCAGAAGGAAAAAATCTACAATTTCTTAGTTTTGAAATATTTTGAAAAACATAGGTTTTTAAAATTGAATTTAAAATCAATCTTTTTTTAATAAAAGGCTTCTATCCAAACTCCAAGAATCTGTTGTTGGTACATAAACAAAATAAATAACAGACGGTTACGTTTAGTTTTAAGTTGTGTCGTCAAGTCCTAAATTCAAATACAACTGATTTTTTGTCAAAATAAAGACTATATGCTTTGATATTATAATTCCGATAGTTTTTATGCCAAGGGTTTTTGCCAGTGCTTAATTTAAATTTTTTTAAGTACTTTAAGAAGTGTTGAAAAAATGTTCATTTTTCCGCTACTTAAAGTTTGGATTTTTCATATTTTCGAAGTCGACTTCAACTTCAGTGAGTCATAACTCGGGTCTACACTACCAAGAAAAATATAAAAAGCGTCTGTTTGTTGTTGAACATTATGTTTTAAATAGAAATTGTAGTTTTGGAGTTATTCGCAAAAAATCGCTCAAAAGTATACATTTTTGGGCTAAAAACGAACATTAATATATTTTCATAAAACTTGGTAGGTGTAATAGGGAGATAGGGGGCATATTTAACCATATTTTATAGATTTCACCTTTTTTTTCAATTTTGAGGGGGAATGTTACCTTTGGAATTTCAAATAGAATTATGTATTTTTCTTTCTGGAATTCGAATCTACGTAAAAACTACATACGTGCACAAAAAATTCTTAAATTGTTTTTTTTTCTTTGGTTTGGTTATGGAATTATAATTAATCAAAATTCTATTGAATTTAAAAAATAAGTGTTTACCTCAGAACTCCACATTTCCCAATAAGCAAAAGTAAGATTGCGTTTTAGGAAAAAATGGTTCAAACAAAAGCTATAGACAATAGAATTTTCAACAACTTTTTATAAACGTGAGTTTGGTGGAGATGTTGTTACAGCAATTAGTGTGACGTGATTGATATATCTCAGTAAATTACTTATCGGATCAAAAAAATAGTTTAAGCATAAACTTTATTTGAAACAGAAATATGTAAAAAAATATTGTTCTAAATATATTAAAAATTCGAAAATCTGTGTAGGTTAACAGCCCTTTTGGCTGAATAGAATATGCCTAAAATTGTATCAGATCTGCGAAATTTTAAATAAGGTCCGTGTACAAAGTTTCATAAAAATTGGATGAGTGGTTTTCTTGATATCTTGTTTACATACAGACGAACCGTCGGCTGGTCGGACGGCCCCGGCAGGGCGACTGTCAGACATAAAATTTTTTTGCTTCAATATAATGAGCTAACTTCGTCGAAAAAAGTGAAAAAAAGGGATGTTAAAATTTTCAGTTTGGAACCGTCGCATATCAATTTTATCGAATAATCTCGTTCACTTGAAAATGATAAAGTTTACTTATTACGCCATCAAAAGAAAGAAATAACTTACTTCGCGATTTCAAATGATCTATTAAGCTCTGTCATGCCTGAGAAGTTGTTCGAAATTCGCTTCCATGTATTAATTAACAAAATGAGAAGTAATCATCAAAAATCAAAATTCTCAAATGCCTTAACGAAACATTATCATTTCTATAAAAACGCTATATTAATTTCGAGCATGATTATTCAATAAAATTGATTTATTTTTTAAATTCAATATAATTTTGTTTAATCATAATTCCATAACCAGGTGAACAATTCAAGAAATGTTTGTACACTTAGGTAGTTTTTTACAAAATTTCGAATTCCAGAAGGAAAAATACACAATCCTCTTTAAAATTCAAAAAGTTATCCCATCTCTCTCAAAATTGAATATGGTTAAATTTGTCCCCCCATCTCCCTATGACCCCTACCAAATTTTATGCAAATATATTAAAACTCCCTAGAGTCGTGATGTTATTTTGTAGAAAAAAAATCCACCTCCTACGGTAAAATCACACATCATACTACATAACTTTTGTTTCTTAGGCCCTTATGCATGTTTGTACTCTTGTCGACCTTTGATCGCTACCAATGTCACATTTGCTTGTTCTGATAAGTCTTGAACTATCTGTTTACTATTAGTAAAGTTTTAATTTAGTGCCATCGTCCAGCAGGATTATTCTAAGTCTATTTCTAATTTAAGTTATTTTTGAAGAGGAAAATTATTGAGTCTAAATTGAAAGTAGATAACTTGTTCCGACTCTATTGAAAGATGTTTCAATGTTGTTCGTGTGGTTATAGTTGATGGTTATTCGAGACTTCTGTTCGTTTCAGTACTGGTTCAATAAGACCTAACTTGTCCCTTTTTATTGTTTTTCAATTCAATTTTATTACTATTCCCAGACATTCTAAGTAGTCTCTTTTTCTTTGGGTATTCGTTTGCTAACCATAACTTACAGTAATGCTGGTGATTGAGGGCTTTACTTAATTTTTTTCTCTACATCTAGGTCATTTAAAGGAATGGATCCCTAGGTTCTCACGGTATTTGGTATATTTCAACTTGAGAATGAGTGGAAGATTGGATGTAAAGAGATAGATGGTTTATGGATGGGAATACGGTCAGAATTAAATAACGTTTCGTTACTCGAGACGCCACTAGTCTCTTAGAAGAATGTCATTACCATTTCTTGCCAATTTATTTACAGATTTCAGTGGTAGTCAAAGATGTCACCAAACACTTTAAGCAAAACATTTACCACATTCACATCTTCATGTTTTATGATTAGTTTCCAAATTTTATGTTACTTATTTCTTTATAAACGTACTTATGGGTCAATAGAGGACATTTATGATTATTATTATTATTAATACACAGTGTGTTATTTGGCCTGGAGTTAAAAAACTTTATGGGATTACGTGGGACACTGCAGTTTTCTTGGTCGAATTTTGGAAGTTTTTCGACTATAAAATAAAATGTTAATGTAGTAATTAATTCATTACTAACTACCTAATAAAATTAGACAATCAGCTTCCTAGCTGTTTTTTTTTAAATAGTTACTTAAAAAACAGAAGACCTTTAAGTTTCTGTAAACTTGATCTTGATTGATAAATCCATGAGGAATTTTTCTATGCTTCTGGTTTCAAAATACTTAGATGAAATGTTTCCAAATCGATTTAACTGGTATCAAATATATCGTAAGTTTTTAGTGAAGCCAAGTAATGAGCTAAAAAATCGGACTTACAATAAGTAATAATTTTGACGAGACGATAATGAAACGTGATCCAAGGCAAACAAAAAAGGTTTTACACTTTCAAAATCCAACTTCTCTGTTATGTTTTTGAGAACAGCTAGTGGGACGCCCTTCCTCTTTTAGGGTTTATAAATGAGGTAACTAATACAATACACAAATGTAGAGTAGACCAAAAGATGACAGATCAAAATGAAGAACCAAGATTGATTAGAAGAAAATATTTTCTAATATTGGTTTAAGTCTGTTGTTCTGCACTATTTTAAAAACCCAAAAAATGTCTTCTGTAGTAGCATGATCTGAAACACCATGAAACAATACTACATCAATTGATACACAAAACATCATTCAATGCCAATTACTAAGTACATGAATTGCAGAGGGTGCCATCATACAATAAATCACTGTGACGTACTTAAAGATTAATGACATTCTTTTATTTGCGACCTCAATTAATGTAACAAACAAAAGATAATCATAACCCACAAGACGACTGCGTACTAATACATCAATTAAAAATGAAGTAATCGTTTCAAAGCATTTTATAACTTAATAACATTTTGTAGAAATCTGTAGTTAGTCTTATTCCGGCTATGAATCCATTAACATTGCAAACAAACTATGCACATTTTTAACGCAACATATCAAATTTCTACCTACCAAATAAACCGGTAGCCAGTGATAATTGCAGAACCACGAACAACACCTACATACCCGTGCTTTGCCTTATTGAAGCTCATCAGTGGAGGGTACTGGAAATACAGCTACAGAAGAAGCAAGGAATAGCATCGTCGCCACCTCATTGTTAGCTGGAATGTACTGGATTAAAAAAATATTTTATCTGTTACAAGTGGTCGGAAGAAGCACAAAATCTTCTCTTTCAGAGTAAATTTTTTTTGTAATTTTTTGTCGACTGTTTTCCAGTTGTTTTTTCTGTTCTTCGTCATCAAATAATCTTAAATTGGAGTTAGACGGACTAGATCTTCTAACTATAAATTTTTAATTTTTTTACATTAAATGGGTAACAGTAATCTATTATGTTAATGATAATGATGATCCGTAGAGGTAGATAGTTCGTAAGGTGTCGGTGTTTGGTCCATTCAGTTTTGAGTAACAGGATGTTAAAATAGACGCCAAGAAAGAGAAATATCGGCACATTTTACAGTTTTTGTTGATAAAGGTGAAATTGAAATCCAGGCTGTCTGATACGTATAATACGTAGGAGTAAAAATGGCTTTAAAAATGGAATTTAATTTTTTTTTCTTAAAACTTTTTGTATTTGCTCCTTTAGCACGTGGTCAACCTTGTGATGGCTAAAATGGTATGAACTGTTCTTATCTATCATTTTGTTTATGATTTTCCTAGTATACGTATATGATGTGTGTTTGTTTTTTAATTTGTATTTTAAGTATTTCTGTTATCAATCCATTGAAATCGTTTCCGTTTCCAATGCTTGTTAAAGATCAATCTCCAGCCATTTCCCTCGTGTTTTCATAGTTCTCACAGCAATTATGATTTCTTTTTCTTGAATATTTTTTTGGTTTTTTTGTGCTTTCTTGTCTACTTCTCCCGCTTCTTCTCTTCCCATCCCAATGTCTTCCAGTCTTTGCTACATGTCTTGTAAATTCCCATTCAGATTGAGCAACTCTTTTGGTTACACTGTTATTGTTTTTGCTTAACTGATCAATTAATTTTTCTTTCTATGCTTTATTGTAATACCTTACATTCTCTCTGTAACTTTCATCTTGTTTATCGTTTGTTTTGAAAATGTCCATAGTTGGACTCATGCGTCAAGAATGGTAGTACACATTTGTCAAATGTTTTGGATTTAATAAGTTGAGTTTTTTTTTGTTTTTAAGCAGTTTTGATAATTTTCCGAAAGTCCTCTCTTTTCTATTTTCATATCTTTATTTTTTTCTCCGATTCGAATATTTGACTTCGATACACATACTCAGTGCCGTTTTTTTTTGTTTTTCCATAGGTGTTCTGGGGACTGTCTATTTTTGTTTTATTTAAATTAATTTTTCCACGACATACTTAGAAAACAAATGTTTCTTCTCTACAAATTAGAGAAAATTATTTTTCTCTCACTAGTGAGGAAAAAATGTCATGTTGCAAGAATGTCGTTTGGAACTTAATTAAACAATTTAATTTTTGTTACACAAATAATAATTATTATTGAGTCACTTTTGTTTAACTTAGTATCTTATATTTCGACTTCTAATCATTGTTACCCTAGATTTATTGGTTAGAATTATGCGGCTAGCAACTTTGCGCTATGACAGGTTGAGACCTTACCGAGACCAAAGAATAAATAAGCAAAACTATTGTAACCCTCCGATTGTTGACTTTTGCTTTTACGTACGAAATTGTGACGAAATTCTGTAACAATATGTTACGTTTACAATTAACAATTTTTCTTTCATTTGGGTTGGTTGGTTGGTTCTTTGGGAAATGTCGTGAAAAAAATGTTGTGTCTAATACATGAGGAAAGCCTTTTTTCCACTCTCACTCCAATGTCTCACTTGCTACGCTTGAGTGGAAAAAAGAAACGCTTTTCTCACTTGTTGGACAAATAACTATTTCAACCCAAACTTTTGTGATTTTCTTTCCAGTTCAATTATCATTTCTTGTAGATGTTATACCTCGTCGGCAAAGTTGGTTGAACAGCTTTGGTAACATCGTGCTAGGTGAAGTGACCGGTTGTATTCTATTGTTCTTTTGGTTATTATTCTCATTGTCAGCAAATGTTCATGTGTGCTATACTCCTATCGAAAATCCGCTTACGTTTGCTGTGTTCCATTAATAGGGTATCTCTTGTATTTTTACGTTTACTAAACAGTTTTTTAACCATGGTATGATTATTTCTCAAGTTTCTTTGACCATTTCTGTTAATACATTGTCCTTTCTTGGTGTTTTATTATTTTTTAGGTGTTGTGAGGCAAACGCTATTTCTTCATCTATTTCCGGTAAACCTTCAGAACCGACATTTGTTACTTGCATCTCTAGTAGATTTTTAGATTTTCTGTTTTAGAGGAATATAGATCTTCGTAACACTTCTCTTCTTAATTTCACTGGTTCTATTTGTTTGTTTCACTTTCATTTTCCATAACTAAGATTTCACTTTTTTCCTCGTTTCATATTACTATTTTCTTTATTACTTCCTCTCCATTCTTTCATACCCGCCTTCCATATTCTTTCGCATCTTTCCTCATTTCCTTTTGGGCTTCTTTGTATTCCTGTGTTCCTTGTTCTGTCTGATTTTTGTTTAAAAAAAAAAAGAATCGCTAAATTCTTTTAATTAACAGTTTTTAACCTTTTTCTTTTAAGATCGATAATCGTTTTTAGGAACGATGTTGCCGAGTCTTGTCTTAAATACTACTACTCTATAAAATACAGACTATGCAAAATATAAATTCAAATCATCAATGTTCAACGCTAAAATACTCTAAAGCAAGTTTGTCGACAGTTACAAAAGTCGTTTTATGGTGTTACCATAAAAAACAGTCTTGTTGTGTCGAAGTAATAATAAAAAAATGACGATGAGAAAATATAGTGCTTCAGTTTTTTCTAATTATCAATTCTTCTTAGGTGAGAGTTAAGGCTCTTTTACTATTTTCTTTTTGTGTATCTATTGCAAAAAGTGCATATTAAATATGCACTTAAATATGTAAATATGCTTTTTGCACATGTTGCACACAACATTTTTGTAGTCACTTTTTGCACGATTGTAGAAAAAGCAATTTTTGTGTTTAGGTAGACATGTTTTAATGTCAAGTTGGAACTTGAAACGTCAACACCTTGTCCCTGATAGCCCTATAAAAATTTTAAATGTCAAAAGAGGTCGAGTTACCCCTCATTTTGAAGGTCTTTTTGTTGTTCTTATGAGTGTTTAAGTTATTTCAAGATTTGACTGCCAACTTTTCACAATATTTTTCGTAATCCCATCGAAAAATAACTTTCCGGAGAAGAAAAACGGAACAAACCCGGGTTTCGCATAATACGACATCATACTTTATTTGTGTTGTCATGGAATTATTCGTTAATTATTTAGAAAAGTGATTTTTGACGGCTGCCGTTATGAGGGACTTTTCAATTCTCTCATAGTCTGAGATTACGAAAAATACCGTTTTCGTAACGATTTTCAAAACCATTTCATTGTATGGTATCACTTTTCTTAAATTAAAATTATTAATTTTCATTAGCATAATTATTTTTCCGTCGACCGTGCATTTATGGCCTACATTAATATAGACAAAATTGATCGTTATTAATGAACCATTTTCTATAAACGATAAACGATTTTGGTATAGGCAAAATTAAACATACATATCAGTAAATCAAGTTGCGATTTCGCCAATATCTTTTAATCAACAAAAGAATGAAAATCTAAACTGCAGCGTCAATTTGTAAAACTACACAAAAAACTATACTTGGACGCGTGTTTCAATAGCTAAGCTATTATAATCAGCGAACTGATACTAAAAATAAAAACAATAGGAACCTGATATATACTATCTGCGTGTCACGCATCGTTACACCTCATTGATTCCTATATAAGCTTGAATAATTCCGAAAATTCTAATGGACCGTAATCATCATAATTCATAAGCAAACTTCTATTTTTGAAAATTTCTAAACTTTCACAAGAATCAAGTTTGTTTTTATTATCTACCCTCTCAATTAATTCAATGTCGCCTACTCTATTGCCATTTTCATGGGAACATTGGACTTATCTGAGCGATGATATTTGACATGCGCTAAGTGCTCTTTAAAACGAGTTTTAATAGGTAATTGGTTGCCCTATACAGTGTGTTTCTGAAAGATGTGTACATGGCTTTACCAGAGGTTCTCTGGCTCAAAATAAACCGTTTGACACCAATTTACCTATAACCATAAGTGCACCATAAAGGCACAGAGGGCGTCAAACTTTCCAAAAAAATATTGTATATTGGAAATAACTTGAAAATGGTTTGACGGATTTTGTTCCGCTTTTGTATGCTGGTTGTCTGATTCTGAAGACGTTTTTCTGTGTAATGTAGACAAATTTCCGATGTCAGAAAAAGTCGTTTCATACGGGCACTGTCAAATAAATGATAATATTTTAACAACCTTTAACGATACGAAGCCAATATAATTCTGACAAATAAAATGAACAATTTGAAAACTTTTTTCTCTCTTATTAAATTGCGCTAATGTAAATAGTTCAATCAGAAAAAAATTTAAATCATATCTATATTTACGTCGCATCCATACGCTTAGAAATTCAAGTAGACTGTTAGTAGGCTATGCGATCATGTCAATCCGATTTGGGAACCTTTTTGCGTAAACCCTCACGGTTTCCCGACAATTGCCACTGCAAAAGCCCAACACTAACAGCATTCAGCCTGTTTGGCAAATGTGTAGCCCATTTTTCAAGTAGTTAATTGCAAAATAAAAATGTGAGTAACCTTGGAAGATCCGGAAATTAATGTCACAAATGATAGATTTGATCGCATAGCCTACTAGTAGTCTACTTAAATTTCTAAGCGTATGGATGCGCCTTGCAGGGATGTGATTTTAATTTTTTTCTGATCGAACTAATAACATTAGTGCAATTTAACAAGAAAAATGAAAGTTTTTAAATTGTTTGTTTTATTTGTCAGAATTACTTTGGTTTCGTATCGTTGACGGCTGTTAAAATATTATCATTCATTTGACAGTGCCCGTACGAAAGCGATTTTTCCTGGCGTCAGAAATTTGACCACATTACACAGAAAAATGTCTTCGAAAGCAGACAACCAGCATACAAAAGCGGAACAAAACCCGTCGAACCGTTTTCGAGTTATTCCCAATATACAATATTTTTTTGGAAAGTTTGACGCCCTTTGGCGCCCTTATGGTGCACTTATGGTTATAGGAAATTTAGTGTCAAACGGTCTATTTTAAGCCAGAGAACCTCTGGTAAAGCCATGTACACATCTTTCAGAAACACCCTGTATACAGTATTAGAACTGTGGAATCAAATTTCTAGGGGTTATTCAGTGCAACAGTAGAAAACATTTGAGTAGAGAGACCCATGTCCGGAAAAGTGTCACTACGGCACTACGGCCCTAAGAGGTGTTAAAATTTAGAAAGACGATGAATTGATGATTTAATGCATTTAATTCCAGAACTTTGAAAATGTTCCAATAAACATTCGACAGCCAATGTGGTTTCGGCATGATGGAGCGCCGGCTCACTTTATTGTACAAGTACGCGAGGATTTGGCTCAGCAGTTTTTTCTTTGTAAAGTCCGCCGAAATCATGTGCGACGTTTAAATCGGTGTATTCAGGTTGGAGGAGGACATTTTGAACAATTGTTCTGATGATATCATGTACAAAAAGCAAAAATTAAATGCATTTAGGCAATTCATCGTCTTTTTACATTTTAACGCGTCTTAGGGCCGTAGTGCCGTAGTGACACTTTTCCGGACATGGATCCCTTTACTCAAATGTTTTCTACTGTTGCACTGAATAACTCCTAGAAGTTTGATCTTATAGTTCTGAAACACCCTGTATACTTGGTTACAGTCTTTACAATTTATTTTATATATTCCGATTATATAAGAATCAATGAGGTGTAACGATTCGTGACACGCAGATAGATTGTTTTTATTTTTAGTATCGGTTCGCTGATAATGATAGCTTTAGCTATTGAAACACGTACCCGAGTATAGTTTTTTGTGCAGTTTTTTGGCGTTTTCCCTTTTGTTCTTCTAATGAAGTTTAACATGAAAACGTAAATAAAACATCTGTCATAATTTGTAGCAAAGCAAATTTTAATAATAACAAGTCGACATTAATCTATCGTTATATTAAATGCTGAATTCGTTCACACTTCGAGAGATTTTTTCACTGTACGCAACATTCGGATGATAACGTTTAATAACATTTAAGCGTGTTCAGTTCATCCATGTTACAAACTATTCTCTCACACAGTTCTTCAATATTGTTTTCACCAATTGTTCAAAAGTTGAATTCTTTAAATAAGCTGTAAGAGCAAATCAAAGAAAAGTAATGCCCCTTGCACGGTAAGGATATAAATTAATATCTTTCTATGGTATGATGTAACAAGTCATTATAGAATGTTTAACTTTTATATTTAAAACAACTTGTTTTGCTGTAATGAAAACTATTGTATTTCGACGCAACATTTGGAATCTAATATTTCAGTTTTCCGTCAACTTAGTGACTTATTATTAAAATAGTGTTGGCAAATATACATACAAAAGACGAAAAGGTAAAGAATTATCGAAAGCAAAGCTCACAAAAAAGTGGGAACGACGAAGTTAGGTTAAGTTATTTATTTCACAAATTGTGGTGAGTCCACAAAACGTGCTTTCGAAAAGTGAGTTCACAATAGCATACTCTCTATAATTATTAAAATATAATTTTATTAAAATTACAAAGTATTTTCGACGGAAAAGTTGTGTAACTAACTGGTGAATTAAAGGGCGATTGTTAAAGAACTATTTTTAAACATTTTTGGTATATTTCAGATAAAATTATTAAAATCAATCCTTATTTTTAAATAATCTAAAACTGTAATAAAATGAATACAATTTTTATTTTCTGATTGCTCATTTATGAATTAAATTAAACGGTAAAACTGATCAATAATAATTCTCCTTACTAGAACACTGTCTGTCATAATCTAAATAATTATTATAATTTTGAAATTTTCTGTACCGAAAATTGGAAAAAACCATTAATTAAAATTAAATCCAGAATAAACGCTCTTTTTCAACCTCAAGTCCAGTAAAACATGTAATAATTACAAATGAAATAAATTTAATTCAATATTCAATTTTCAAATAATTAAATAAAAACTGCGATAAAAACTATGTAGTACTGAAGTAACAGTAGCAGCAATAAGACTTGTGTCAATTGCATAGTCTTCTTTCCAAATATGTAACAATAATGATGCGTTCACAATAAAATATTAATTTAATTATAGTGGCAATAACTAGAATACTACTAAAGGAAAACTTTATTGACGTAGAATCTAACTTTTTATTTTAATAATTAAACATTTTAGATGCTGCGACATCTAGTGCCAACTCGTGCTGTAGTAGTACGTCTGAAAAGTGATCTGCGCTAAAGTTGATTCTATTATTGTCAACATGACTTAGTTGACAATAATGTTTATGTACTTTGCTAAAAAAAATAGTAAAGAAGTCTTGAGTCTCGGGTAAGAATCTTAATGTCAAATTTGACCTTGAAACGTTATCACCTCAAATATTTTTCATACCAAAAGGAGTTACTCTTCCTTTTTATGGTCTTTTTATTCTTCTTATGTCTACTTAGTTATATGAAAATTTCACTGACAACTTTTTTTGTAATAAATAAAACTCAACTTTTTTTCAAAAATTAAATAACCAATTAAATTAAATGTTTAAAATCTATTTCACCAACTTCCATACAATAGTAAAACCGAGCTTAGTTCTTCTCACATTTTGGAAGACTTCGGAAGTGATCTGGCGGTAGTTTCTCTCTAGTCCATATATTATATAAATTTCGCTGGAATTTCTATGTAGGTGGGTATGTGTTGTATTAAAATATGATATTCAAAATATAGTCTGACCTTTCTCATTATGTCATTGTAATTGCACACTTCTAATCATTCTACATGTCGCGTTGCAATACTAAAAGCTCCAGATTTTTTTCGATGTCTGATGGTCAATTGTATTACTAACACCTCGGTTGGCAAATCTGTAGATGACTCCGGGGAGCCTCAAGAGTGAGCTTAATTTGGTTTAGTCAATATCGATTTTTCAATATTCGAATAAGGTACATACACTTTATTTAATTAATGTAACTATTTCTGTGAAAAAATTGAATGTAGTTTAGCCTTCAAAATCAGAATTTTAATACTTGAAAATGTAAAAAAAAATTGCATGCTAAAATTAACCCCTCACAAATTGACTCACTTGCATATTCTTTCCATAGAATTGAATTATGAGATTTTTACAATGTACATAATCCATTATTATTAAATAGTAGGTACTTTGGCACTGATGTATTAAATGAGGGTTTGGAACAAATTTTTCCTATGCGAGTTTTGATCTCGAAAGCTCGACTACACCGAATTTACATCTATTAATTATTAATTGGATTAAAGTTAGAGTTCGTTTTCGTTTGGTGGCTAATTTGAAAGTGAGGGTGATGAAATGCCGGTTGTTTTTTTTGTGTCCAGTTGGGACAGATTGTGAATCATTAACGTGTACCTGTTGCTGATACTATTAAAGCCAAACGTGTTGCTCGTTGTTTATCACAATGAAAGTTTAAGGGGGGTGTTGAATTGTCTTCTTCTTACTTGACTTTCTTCTTAGCGAATTATTCATATGGGTATGGGTCGGTCATCTGGTTTCCGCGAGTAAATATCGCGGTGGTGGTTCGAAATAGCGGCGGCGTGAGCTGCACGTGGTGTGCGCGACGGCTATTGATTACAGTGTGAATGCTAATGTCGCGAGGACAGTGCGCTCGCCGCCGGTCCGTTCCTGCTTGCGGTAAGTGGCATGCATCTGCTTGTTCCCCGCATTGTTCTGCGCCTGGCCGTTATGAACGTCGTCCAATGACGATATACAATATGATATGAAGCTCACGTGTGTATAGAACGGACGTTATCGATCGGGGTTGCGCCGACGCCCGCGACGCCACCAACCAATGCCCGCGCTTTATTATTTCATATTTGGGCTCGATTGGCCGGTAATATTTCTATTCCACCAATAGCTAACCGCTTATTATTTTTCATATGCAGTAGTTATGATTGGTGTGAGGACGTGGGCGCCGACGCCTTCGCATTCTAAATAAGCGCTCTATTTACGATAGACGCTTGACCTAAAAATAACACACAAGTAGGACGCTGCCGCATAGCTTGTCCTTGCACTCCAAAGCAATAACAAAATGAACCACTGTATATATATAAACCACTATTATACATGTTAATATATGGACGTCGTATCGCATTTTAGTTCGTATTTGTATATACGTACACTCAATAAAATCGACAAACGTTTTTCTTAGATAGCCCAATCTAAACTATGTATACACAATTTCCGATTCTGAAGTAGAAAGGCCCAAGAGACGCCTATTCTCGCATGATAAAACGAGTGAAAAATGGAAACGCGTTAGAGACGGTGTCCGGTCAAAGGAATTGTCCTTTGGAATCAGTATGGACTCGATGTTGATATTGCATTTCTCATTCGTTATAATGCAACAGAAGCCACCCGTGGGATTGTGGTGCGTGTGTGTACTGTCAAGTGTTTGCTCAAAGAAGTTATTGATTTTCAAGTTGTGCGGGCGCTGTCCGGCGAAGCTTCATCAGCACGCTAAATTGAAATCTTTCAGACGTAGCGCTCTGAGCTTTTGTGTCGTTTGGAGAATCGGGAACGTCCCAACCTCCCAACAGTAAATATCGTTTCTCTTCTATAATGAGGTCCGGCGCACCGGCGGCCGTTGTCCAGCATTACGAAACGCGCGCGCATCTCGCGACTCGAGACACAAAAATTCAATATTAATATCGAGGCGGAGAGAAGAAGTCCGCAATGCGCCACGGGGCCACTTTATTCCCCCCTAAGCCGCCAATCGTAGGGATCTGAAGGACCCCGCGTTCTATGAATATGATGAATTTATGGAAGTAATAAATGAAAGGGCGCCTATTGGCTGCACCCCGTTGGAGGGATGCAAAATATCTTAAGAGCCTGCCCTCGCACCCCAGCGTGTTTTTGATCATCGATTGTATGACGACCGCGCCGCGATTTGCATACCCACTCAGCTACCTGCGGCCGACCGCTTCAATTGCCTTCCCCAAAAGCACTCTTTCAGGCGGAAGTTCCTTTGCCTTCCGTTAACAATTCCTTACTCTTGTCCGCACGATCTTCACGTATCCCAACATCAATCATCGAACCACAACATTTTCGACCCAATCGACTCTTTTAATTAAAATTTAAAAATAAACCGAAATGACATACATTCCAATCTATTATTGTCTCAAACGGTCAGTTCATCGTACTCCACTCATAATTCCGTCTTTCATTCTACCATATCAACTAATTAATGAACCCAAACACTCATCTGCGATTCGTAGGAATTCTAACTTAAATTTATATTTTATTTGCATGTTTTTGGCGAAAATAAAGAAAAAGGTTTTGTCATTGAGTTAAAATCCTTACTTCCTTTTACATCTATGGTTTATGTGTTGGGTTAAACGATCCTTTACAAACTTAAAGTGCTAACCCTTTTTCTTAAATATTTTATTTTCGTTTATTTATTTCGAATTTAATTCGAGCGAGTTTTGTTGACAAAATTTAATTACAACAAACGTAATATTGATAGCTTTAAGTTGTTCACAAATAAAAACATCTCATAAGTATTCGAAAGACGAAATCAATAAAAATATGCGACCGACGAAACTGGAGAAAGAAAAAATTATCAAAAATCCATTAAGGAACGTAAAAATACGAAATTGCTGTAGTAAGCTTTTAATCCAAATTACATTTCCTCAAATAAAAAACAGATCGATAGGTACATTAAAATAATATTGAAGATATTAATAAAAATAAAACGTTCAACAAACTAAAGTAATTAACTATAGATTTATATTTGAAAAAATATAACCACCTATATGTACAGTTCACCCAAAGTTATCATAACCCCGGAAACGCGAGTAGGTTCTAATTAAACTAAACTAAAAAAATACTTAATATTTTTCTACGTAAATATTCTTAACTTTTCAGCCTTTTCTTAAAGTACTGAATTGATTATATTTTAGTGTCCAGTTTTCAGAATCAAAACTTCAACGTTTCGAAATCAAGTTTGACTATAGGTTTTTGTCTCGTAAACCTAATTCTTAAGTAACTTTAGTTGAAACTGATAGTAATAGGTACTAATAACAATAGTAAAAAGAAATTGAAAGTGACACATGAATACACATTTATTTGGATTGAATTATTATTTAACGTCTTTCCTTTTTATATAAATGTGCAGTATTTTATTTTACGTTTAGAACAGTCAACTAAAGCACTCATCTGTATGCTTTAATTACTCGTTTGCGTGATTGGATAGACTATAGTCAATTCACTTTAGAATTGCGGAAACGTATTCATAAATTAGATAAAAATGCAGTAATATATTATGGAAAGAGATACATACCTCTATTGATGTCTATAATGTTTATCGTAAATTTTTAATGTATGGTTTTATTTAGATTTTACACACTGACTCTAAAGCAACTGAGAGTCATCCGTTTTCTAATCCAGTATACATTCTTGAAAGTAAATTTGAAAACGTTCCATTAACCCATCCGATAATAATGCAAATAAAAAGTAAACTAACTGTATTAAATTTTATTGTGCGTAAATGCCCTTCAACTGTCATAATTACCTCAAAAAAACAAATACAAACACACTCAGTACACTCAACGAAAAGTATAGGTAAAATCAACGAAAAAGGCCCTATGATTTTGCGCCTATCTAGTTTTTTAGTTGAATTAACCACATGTCCATGGTTATTTGCAAAAAGTTAAACAACAAATTGTGTAATTGATCATAACGACCAATGCGTTATCCCTACCGACATATTTTGTAACGCAGTAACCAGTTGAGGTTTGTTGAACAACTAAAGTGTTTAGCCAATGAACTTATATGTTGTTTTACAGTTTTTGGTTGTAGGATAACAGACGTTTCGTAGCTCAACAGAACTAACGTATTACTCAACAATTTATTTTTGTTTCATAAACGAAAAACGAGCATATTTAACTGACTAATATGGTTCAGTGTTTTGTTTTTAATGTTACAAATTAAATACTCATTGTTATTAGTAATTTATTAATTATATACTTACCTACATTGGATAGAGTATTAATATATCTTTTGGGTTAACGTTGGTTAAAATAAATAAGAGAGCGTGATTAGAAAACATTTATTGATTACAAAAATAAAAATTGCATTCTTTTTACGTTCTACATACACCTAATCTAATAAAATTTGGGACAAATATAACTTTTCTTATTTGACAATAGGTAAGAGTGAAGTGGTGAGGTAAAAAAGTGTCACTTTGCGCGTGTACTATAAAATAGGTATCAGTCTTTCCAGACACTTCAAATGACTGAAAGTGGCAATTTTTTTTACCCACACCATATCGTTCACAAATAAAATAAAAATCATTACCTCCTTCCATTGGCATTACAATGTCTACAATGCGGTATAACAATTTTAAGCATTTAGAAAAAATAAAAAAATCTTTTTTGTACAATATGTTTTTATAAGTTATTTTGTCTGTTAGCTTTATGATTTTGGTATGAACATCACAGTTACCAAATATTGAAACATTTGTTATTTTATTAAAGTAAGGTAGCTCCCCTAGAATAATACCATTACACTTTCTAGAACCAAATTTATTTTTAACCTGCAAAGTCTCTTGGTTTAATAGCATATTACAAAATTTTAAAGAGTATTTAAGACCAATGCTGTAAGCTATTTGTCTACGAGAATTCGTGTTGTTAGTGTATTGTTTCAGTTCCCGATGCTTTGATTCAAATCGGAAGCACCACAAGTAGCGCAGTGGACCCATTTTTTAATAATTGTGGGATAATGTACCAAAAATGATGTTTTGGCTTTAAAGTTTTACCAAATAATTTTATGTACAAAGAGTGATGTTTGAAAACTTTTTGTTCAAAGTCATGCAAAATTACGTCATCAAATTCGGTTCGTAACGCCATGTCAACGATTTCTATAAGAAAACATAATAATTTCCAGTACTCATTATCGTTAGGAATAAGGTCTCCCATTATTAAAGGTAGAAAATGGCAAAATGTCCACATTTCAGAGCCAGACATATGAAGTTTATTGGATTGCAAATGATTTAGTTTTATAGGGGGAGAAATATTTCCAGTCTCCGTTTCTCCGTAATTAAAAGATTGTTTCCTACTGTTTAAAATATCCAAAGATATTAAGTTGGTTTCAATAAAATTTAACAAAACTTGGCAAATATCATAATGGCAAACGCCTTCAAACAGATCGTGCATTATGTCTGCTACAAAATTGGTTGTAACGTGAAATGAAGTAATGGAGTTAAATATGGAACTTTCTCGTAAACCAGATAATTTAATCCTTTTGATACATTGTGTTCAATATCAATATCGTTTTCATAATTAGTACAATTTCTAAATTTTGATAATGTTTCTTTACAACCAGATGAAATTTCTGATTGAGAAAACTTGCATATTCTGCATGGGAATGAGGATTTGAAGCTTTTGGTGAAGCCTAATAATGAGTTTAACCCTAAATTATCTCCTACTACAGCACTTAACATAAAATATAGTCGTTTTTCTTCCCCATTGTGCTGAATTAATATTCCAATTTCTTCTAACTCTTTAATTTCTTGAACTAACAAGTTCAAACAAACGTCAGTTCCATGCAAAAAATCTTTAGATTTAAACACCAAAGCAAGAAAAATTGTATTGAGAGATGATAAAAAATGTTGGGGTAAAGTAGGAAAATTATAATAAAAAGCAGCTAGTGACTGCTCCCCCGCATGAGATCCCAAACTATTGTTTATCTCAAAGTCATCGTAGTAGAGTATAAATGGGAAAATAATCTTTTCTTCATGATTGCATACTTTATCTTTCCATATTTCGCCATGAATAATATTTTTCATTGTATTATCTTCTTTTAGTCGGTTTGTGTTTACTAGAATTAAATCAAAATTATTACCTAATTCAAAAAATTTCTTAAATTGAAATTTGAGGGGCATTAAAACACCTTTGGTAGTTTTTTTTCAAATGATATATTATGTTTTACAATTACTGGTGCTGTTTCAGTATGTATATCAAATGTTACAGGATCACTATAGCAATCTTCGCTCTTAACTACTTTTAAATATTTGTAAAACGTGTTAAACTCTTTAAAGGGATTTTTACAAAATCAATAATTTTCAAAAATTGATCTACATTCTCAGTTGCCTGATTAAAGTTTAAGTTAAAGAATTTTGGATTTCACACATAATATCATTAAGTAGTGAAACAAAAGTTCGTTGACGATATTTTCTGCGTCAGATCTAGCGAAGTTGGATTTTTCGTATAAACGAGTAATTAACAGTAATGCCGAAGATTTAATAGAAGTTAATACTGAGGGGTTTCAGTATTAAGAGTAGGTTTAGATAATGTGATGTTCATACATTTTTTAATGTGACATTTAAAAGATTTTACAGATTGATATGTATGGGAGCATGCTAAACAGACAAAATTTTCATTTAATCTATGAAACAATGTAATATGTGGTACAAGTTGTTCTTCAGTGAATATTTCAAAACACTGAAAGCAGCGATGAGTCATTGTTAAAGTATAAGTAGGTACAATTATTAAACTTAACACTAAACTTTTACTTCAAATCTTGCAATAAACATAACATATTTGCGTTATTAGATTGAGAGCCTTGATGGTCATTCATTTCAAAAAAATATCTTTGAATAAAAAACCAAAAGTTTGACGAATCTTTTGGATAGCAAAGATCTAAAACATGATATATTTTGAATAAGCAGTCAAATGCAGCTACAAAATTATTAAATTTATAGCGAATGCCATCGTAGTATACAATAAATTCTTCACAATTTAATATATCTACACATATGCCAACCAATATTGGTTGCAACGTTTCGTTTCTACTTCTTAATTTATTTTGTATTCTGAAATCTTATTATCGAAATCATTGGGGGTTACACACAGCAACAATAAGGAATCTTGGGAATCTCTTATCGTTGATTTAACTATTTGCTTACCGCTGTTGTTTCGTTTCAAGTGTTTGAGTGTTGGTGGTAGAATACTATGTAAAGCAAGAGCCAAAAGGCATGAGGTATCTGTAATGAATAGATAAGTTAGATAATACAGTATATCTAATTGTAGGTATCTAAAGACAAAATATTAAATCGGATAGTTTACAGCTCATTTTACGAGTAAGTAACTAAAATTAAATTATAATTACCTGAATCTTTTGGTGCAAAATTGATTTTTGGTGCAGATTTTGCTTGTCCTTTACTTTTTGATTTAGAATTGGTAGGATCTTTTGTTTAAAAAGAGCCCATTTTGTAATCAATAATGCACTCTTTCCCTTAAAGAGTGCCTCAAAATCTATGTCAACCTAAACAATATAAATATAAGTAACATACTAACAAGACGATGTATTCTCATGTTTTACCAAGTTTCCGCCATCGGCGTGAATGAACAAAGGCCAATTGAGGACTACATCAGCCGTTGTTTTATTTTTGTCCAAAACATGGCCTCGTCGCAATTGGTAGGTCAGTTGCCACTTATGTTGGACCTCAGCCCATGGACTATTATTTACTTTGAGCCAAGCTTGATTTATTTCAAGTTCTATTTACATTAAAAAAGAAATAATTTTTATATTCTCAACCAAGTGAAGCTATAAATCTTACCAGCTGTTTCAATGTCACTGTCTGCAGAGTTCAATTCTGGTTCTGGTATACTATCACTACTGGTAGGGATGCTAACCAAAAGTCCTAACTTTCTTAGTCGTTTCGTGGTATTTTGATATTTATCATATAAGCGACCGGATGGCTTTTTACCCACTTTCTTGTAGTATATAGTCTGTAAAATAGTTTCTATTAGCAAATTATTATTTTGCTGCAGTCAGTATGTAGGTAGGTACCTTATCGTCATTAAACTTTAAAGCAATCTCAGTAGAAATTTCCTCAAAAATCTGTCGGGTCATCCGAACTTTTTTTTCTAAATGCCAAGCAATAATGGCATCAATTAATATGGCTCTTGATGCGTCGTCCAGCTTATTAAGGGTACTGAATGTTCGTAAGACATATTGCCCTTTAATAGAGTGTTGAATTATTTTAGAAAGATCCTAAAAAGAATAAATTTCAACGAAAAGCTGATTTTGACATTTTTACAAAGTATCGATAAAAAATCCTTAATAAAATTACAACGTTTATAATTAGGTAAATTGAAGTAACCTTTAAGATTTCGGTGCAACCCTTAACGATTATGTGTAATTTGAGTAATAAGTGTTAATGTATACTACTTACTTATATTACAACAATAATAAATATAATTGGAAAAAAATTGGAAAATTAAAAGACAAACAAATCACATTATCAGAAATATAGATACTAACTTATCAGAACTTTAATCGGTTTATAAGAAAATGGATTTTCGTCCTGATTTTCCAAACATAATAAAAAATAGTTCTTAACTACATACTTACAAAAAATGAAACGTCATGCTTTTCACCCTCTAGTACGTTATTTAATTGATGTCGCCCATCACTGTTGTTGAACGATGGACCAAGCGATGTAGTTGCACTATAATTTGAGAGAAGACTACCCTGGTCGAATGTTGTTATGCCCTCAAAATAAAATACTGTAAATCTAATTTACCATAAACAGTTTCTTTACTTACCTGGGAGATTTTCCAGTCGGTAATTTTTTCTGAAATTCTATTCTCACCCCTAATTTGGTACCGTGTAATATCTCTTTAATATGCTCATATTTCATATGCATTAACCTCTCGGTATTTATTTCTTCGTCTAGAATTAAAATAAAATTTACAAATAAAGAAAGCAGCCCAGCTAGAAAACTACAGAGAAATATTTTACGGGCACGTACGCAGGGGTTGCCACGTGGTTAAGTCATAATTAATTTTAATATTTGTAAGCAGGTACTTACTTTTAAAAAGTTCAAAAAAATGACCATACCCCCAACTATCCAAAAGATTTTTAATATCACGTCCTCTACTTCTAAGTAGGAAGAAACGGTTTCGTTTTCATGAGTCACATCACTGCGGCCTGGCGGATTATCCAGGTTTATAAAAACGTCCGATAAGTTCAAATCTTGAAACCTACTTCATTGTAAGTAGATCTATTATGCAAAATAACCCTAAATACTCACATTGTTTATAACAGCACGGTAAAATTTTAAATCCACTACTTGGAGAGAACACTCACTCACTATAATAACTAAAACGTAATGCAGAATATTGTGCAACTTTGCAACATCCAACAAGACTGCTGATTGTTTCGATCTTGCTGTATAGGCATTTTTAAACACAATCTGACAGGCAACTAGTGGTGGTGAAAAAGTAACTATTCGGTACATGAGTATTCGTTACCCAATAGGTCCCGAAGCAGTCGAACGCTAGGTAAAGGTACTGAAAAGTGGTAGTTTGTACAGAATATTGTTAACTTAACAATCATTTTTGTTATAGGAAACGAACTAATTTGTTAAGTCATAGAAGTTACTAAATGTCTGGTTAATTTTACTATATTCGCATTTATTAGTAGTCAAACAAACAACTGTTTGTTTAAACTTACCGAAAAAGATTGTTATTTGTCCTGTGAACAATAACCATCAGGTTACTGTTGCAACAACAATGCTGGTTAGTATTTTTGAACTACAATTCAGTTTGAATTTACTAAAATTTGAAAGTTGTTGGATAACAACTTTTATTTAATTAATCAACCTATTATATTTTTCTGAGTGTAACAAGCACTTTTATAATGTGGTCAATCAGACCAAAAGTTTTTAAATTAAAAAATTTAATTTTTTTATTTATAATATGGCATATACAAGGTCAAAATTTGTTCTTTGACTCGTAATACAGAAAGATGTCTTAATTAATGATCTAGAGGAAGAATCCTGGAGCACATGATTTACTTAAAAAATTACACTTTCTTTAAGCCTCTAAACCAATCATTATACCTATAACTTTTTTAAATGATATAAGTGATAACGAGTTTTTATTCTGTATTTATCAATGTACGTTTTTCTTTAATTTTTAAAGATTTGTTATCCAGAGAAATATTTAGATGCTCATCGTATTTGCCAAAACGGTCGCTTCGTTAAAATCAGGTAAAATCACAAATGTTCGAAAAATGACCGATTGACATTGCCTTATAGACCAGCGAATAATTTCTGATTTTGCAACATAACTTTATGCAGTCTGCTTTGTTGCATATACAAAGTACAGTTCAGTGCATAATTGAAAAGCGTATATATTATCGGTCCTACGTGATATGACGTTTGAAAGATTTATTTTAACAGTAGGATTCCATCTGTTGTTTTGTTATCAACATTCTCATATCACTTAATACTACGTATTTTGAATGACGAATCCAAATGTTATAAACAATTTTAAAGTCGCGCGATTTTTTGTACATTCTTTAATGTCATTCTATAGTCTGCCTTTTATCATTATTTCTTTTATATTGTTTTTAGTTTATTAACAAAACAACAGGCGAATTTAATTGTTATAAATAATTTTATAATAATTTTAAAGTCGAGTAAAGTTTCGAGCATTATCCGTCGGTTTTTTTTATTATTTATGTTATGAACTACGCCCTTTGAGTTTATTTATCTTAAATTATTATTTTATTTTGTACACTATTGATCAATAAAGACGCTACTATTCAAAATGTTTATTATTATTACAACAAATGCTCGAAAATGTCCCGACTTTAAAACATTTAGTTTCGTCTGTTGCTTTTTAAATAAACTTAAAACAATATAAAAGAAATAATGATAACACGGCGGTCGGAAAAATGACATTAAAGAATGCATAAAAATCGCGCGACTAAAATTGTTAAAAAAATATTTATAACATCTGATGGATTGCTTGCCATTCAAAATACGTAGTTTTAATGATATTAGAATGTTCATAGTCAAACAACAGACGGGAAAAATTAAGCGATTTTAAAGATTAAGATTATAAGATTAAAATTTTGTTGTAGTCTCAAACAAACCGTCTGCCAATAAATTGTCAATAATTTTTTGTTGTATAATTTAATAACTGAACAACGGCAGATTGGATAAAGTAAACAGTTATTTTCATAAGCGATTTGCAATGAATTTTGGCAAGGTCAACGCTTTTCAAATATGCACTAAACCATACATTGTATATGCAACGAGGCAGACTGTAAACAACTATGCTGTGAAATCAGTCATTATCGGTCAGCTTAAATGTGCTTTCAATATAATTTTCTTTTGATTAATATTATTATTTTAATAACTTATTTTTTGCAAAAAGTGTAAAAATTGTAAAAATCTAAACAACGACAGTAATATATATTTACAATATAAGTGCGAAATCAAGTGTTTTACTGGGTGATGGCACTATATTAATATATGCTCGAACGCAGTAAAACAGATTATGCACAAATGTTGTACAATATTTTTCACATTGAGGAAAAAATGTAATTAACAGAATATGAGATTGCATGAATCTCATAAAAAATTTACATATTTGTTTATGATCTAGAAGGTTTTGTTAAAACTAGCCGGTTCTAGTAGGCGTCAATAGGACTTATAAGTAAAACGTCAATTTTATTTAAGATTTCAATTTTCATTTTGGAATTAGTTCATCCAATAATGAGTAATAGTGATAGTGAAATTGATTTTACTCCCCCTGAACTTCGTTCAGAAGCCTCTAGCGTTCGAGATAAACTACTTCCGTTAAAAAGTAGAAAAATATATGAAGACACATACAATGTTTTTGTGAATTGGTGCGCTTCAGAAAATGTTAAAAATTACACCGAAAATATTTTGTTGGCTTATTTTAAGCAAATGCCATAAAAAAATCAGCGTACTGTACATATTTAAAATTGAAATGCTCTCTCAACATCAAAAATAATATTGATATTTCTAAGTTCGCAATGCTCCAAAATTATTTGAAACGTGAAACAGAGCACCACAAACCCAAAAAGTCTCGTGTGTTAAGTGAGGCATCTAGTGTCGACTCGTGAAAGCGTTCACGTACGTAAATGTAAGCAACTTTTGCAGACAGGTATGTAAAGCAGTTACATAGTCGGTATAAAAATGCGAATCGCCTGCAGTAAAGTACGCAAGTGGTTGTACAATAGCAAACAAACACTGAGAATCACCCGACAGCTGTTTTGTTCTTTTGGGACTCATCGGGAGTGAGAGAACTCGAGTGTAAGTTCACTATTGTACAAACGCGCGCTGTCGACTATATGCCCTACTGGAGGGATCAAAATATTTAAACGATCGACTATGTAACTGCTTTACATACCTGTCGGTAAAAAGTTGCTTATATACAATATGTCCCCCTAAGTTGGAATCGTATGAAAAACTTTTTTATTATTAATTTTAGGAAAAAAAGTTATTTTTCATAAAAAGTGCTGCATCTTCTAAAATCTAAAATAGAGTCATAAAATATCAAATTTTTTCAGTCGTATACGAGGTTTGTTAAAAAATATGATATTTATTGAACATTTTGAAAAATAAAAGTTCAACACTCTGTAGAAATAAAGTGACTCACAGCATCGTAAAAGTGTATTATAATATTTTAGTCAAATTATCAAGCTGCACAACATACCAAAAAGGTTATCATGTGTTTCGTAATCACAAGAGATAAATGTTCATTCAAAATAGAAATATTATTAAAACATAAAATAACCTTAATTTTAAATGTAAATGGATGTAATTGCATATTTGAACGTAGTTTTTATTTCTGATCAACTTTTTTTGATAACATTTTTCGATATTGTTAAATTTAAAGGTACTTTACTCTTGAGTAAAATTTATATTTTTTGACAAACCTCGTATACGACTGAAAAAAATTTATATTTGGTAACTGTATTTTAGATTTTAGAACATGTAGAACTTTTTATAAAGAATAACTTTTTTCCTAAAATTAATAATAAAAAAGTTTTTCATATGATTCCAACTTAGGGGGACATATTGTATATAAAAAAACTTATATTATCAGGTGGCACTTATTATGGAAATCTCAGAGGCTTGTCGATCCATTGAACTCTGTGAACTCCTCCTTAGTAACGTTAACATACAGGATCATCTTATACATGTTAACGTTGTAAATACTAAAACAAATATAGACAGAAACTTTGTTGTAACTGATCTCGTATGGATAAACCTCATAAAAAAATATGTGACACTAAGACCTCAACATACAACTTGTAATCGTTTCTTTATGACATTCCAGGCTAGATAATGTATCAATCATCCGATTGGTCGTAATCAATTTGGAGCATTTCCGTGCAAAATAGCAAAATATCTCCGACTTGATGATGCTAAATTCTACACGGGACATTGTTTCCGACGATCATCTGCTACTCTGCTTGCAAATAAAGGAGCTGATTTTCTAAGCGTAAAACGCCATGGTGGTTGGCGAAGTTCAGTAGTAGATGAAGGATATGTCGAGGATAGCTTGCCTAATAAAATTGAGAGAGCTAACAAGTTAACTACCAGACAAAATTTACGAGATGATTTGCCAGGATGTTCACAACAGATGGAATCAAATGTACATGTGGTTAAAGTAACAGAAGTAACCTGCACAAACGCTACTCCTTCCATACATATAACCGCCAGTGGAAATGCAAATGTGCACGTGACTTTTAATAATTGTTCACACAATAACAATAACACTAATTAAGGATTAAGCTAAATTATGTATATTGTCGCAGATAGAATTTTCTGAACGGATCCATTTTATTAAAATTGACATGCGTACTTAGTCATTGCATTGGATGTTACACCTGGCGGAATAAACTATATAGAAATATCCAGTTGTATAATCTCTGCTTTAAAATAAACTATGGTTTAATTTCTAGAATTGCGACGACAGTTATCGCGAAATTAACCCAAAGTTAACTTTAAGCCAAGTCTAATATAATTTTGAGTTATAGTGTTCTCCAAAATAAAAAAAATCTAGTTACTTTTTTTTGTAACCACAGTCGACCGATTTCATCCAACCAATGAATGAAGATTATTACGTAAACTAATTTGCACTTGTGCATTGTGCAAATATTACATCTCGCTTTTAGTAAAGTATGTAGTTACATTATGGATACGGATGCGTAAAATCGCTATTACGTATCCGAAATGTGAAATTTTTTTTATGTGCTGCATTAAAATTAAAGCGACTAAAAAAACTTTCTCTACTACATGTAATGTTTCAGACAAGTTCAAGAAGTCTGGTGACTGTATGTACCTGCTTTCGATATTTTTTAGTTTTTACTCCACATCTTATAAATAAGATAGGAACTCATGAGAAAGCAGGTATACATACAGCCACCAGACTTCTTTAACCTTGTCTAAAACATTTACGTATACGAGGGTTGCTATTTATATTTCTGGCCTAATAATGAAAAAACAAATATGTAGGATCGAAATTGATTTTATTGTTTTTTAAAATATTCTCCATGATGATCAATACACTTTTCATTCGTTTGAACCAATTTTCAAAGCACTTTTTCCAGTCCGATTGAGGTAACTCCAAAACATGCGTTTTGAATGCATCAACCGCTTCTTCGGGGGTCGAAAATCGTTGTCCACGTAATTTATTTTTATGTGTGGGAATAAGAAGAAGTCATTGGGTGCCAAATCAGGGCTGTATGGCGGATGACCCATCAGTTCGATCTTTCGCTCCGTCAGAAATGCCTTTGTTTGAGTCGATGTGTGAGAGCTTGCATTGTCATGATGAAGAATGATTCGCCTGTTCTTCTGCTTTTTCGAATTTCTCCGATGACTTCTATCAAACAAATGGTCGTGTACTATTCAGAATTGACCATTCTGCGTTGCCCTGACGCCACTGTTGCCACATGACCGTTAATGCCGAAGAAACAGGCAATCATTTGTTTCGATGTGCTTCTTCCTCGAACAACTTTTGTTGGTTTTGCCTCGTCTTGGAAGACCCATACAGTTGATTGCTGTTTTATTTCCGGTTCATATGCATATATCCATGATTCGTCACCTGTGTAGATGCTATACACAGTCTTTGATGTACCTTAAACAAATTTTTCCAACATTTTCTTGCACCAATCGACACGAGTCTTTTTTTGAGCGTTTGTCAGATTATGCGGGATCCAACGCGAACAAATTTTTTTTACGCTCAAATGTTCATGTAATATTTTATTGATGCTAGTCATACTAATGTCCAAAGACGCCTCTATCTCACGGTATGTCACATGAAGATCTTGCATTATCAGTTCACGCACAGCATCGATCTTTTCTGGCAAACAACGGATTTTGGACGACCTGCACGGGATTCGTCCTGGATCGAACATCGACCACGATTAAATTTGTTATACCAATTTTTTACAGTGCTGTAGGATGGCGCTTTATCTCTGTATGAAGAATTAAGTTCATCGAAGCATTCTTGTCTTGACAATCCACGTCGAAAGTTATGAAAAATAATCGCACGAAAATGTTCTGCTGAATTTATGTTTAAAAATATCAAACTTTCGATTAAAATCGTCTGCGGTCGCCTACAACACTTACTGTTGCCAAGGCCAGAAACATAAATAGCAACCCTCGTATTTATCGTTCCGGTTTTTTTTCACTTTTTCCACCAACATTTCATAAGTTTCAGCAAACCTTTCATTCTTTTTTAGACGTTTATTTTATTTTTGAGCAAATAGTTTTGTCGCGCTGCCCCATTTTTTCTATACAATTATACACGTTTATTAGTTTATGGACAGTGTGGAGTTCTATGGGAAACGCGCTTGTTTTCAAGGAAATCAATCTAAAAGAGTTTCGAATAGAATCAAGAACAAGTCAAAGCAGGTACAGTACTTTATTAACCTTATTAAAAGTCACATGAGTAGCAGTATCTGTAATTGTTTTATTGGAAGTTTCTGCACTTATTATTTTTTTTTTGAATATTTATAAAATATTTTTTTAATATTTTTCAAATAAAATTCTCTAATTTAATTACAACCAAGATCAAATTAAATTTGATATTTAATGATGATAGGTAAATATTTCTTCCTATTAGTATTATTTAAATAATTCGTTCCTCTTTGAGGAAGAGCACCAAAAAACCACTAAGTCGTTTATTCAGGCAACGTTTCGTGAAACGAATGTGCACTTCCTCAAGCCTTTAAAACAAAGAAAGAAAAAAAATTTTAAGTAGTGGACTATTTCTTTGTTTTAAAGGTTTGAGGAAGTACACATTCGTTGCACAAAACGTTGCCTGAAAAAATGATTTAGTGGTTTTTTGGTGCCCCTCCTCAAAGAAGAACAAATTATTTAAATTAATATTTAAAGTTTTTCTATAGTACTACTAGACATTAGATTCGATGTATGTTGGTAAAAATCGGTGAAGGCGAAAGAACAAACAATAGAATTTATACTACTACATTTTCCTTTGAAATAAAAGTTATTTATACAGTACACAACCATTTCTCTAAAAATTAACTAATTAACAAGATACAGAAATCACGTGACCTTCATTTAACAATATCTTAAATACTATTAAACAATAAACATAAAAAAAGTGATAAGTATACTCTTATTCAGTTCTTCTAGGTGGAGCTGGGATGAACAAAAAAAACTCAGTTGATTGCTGCTTACTGTTTGGTTACTGAGTACGTGTGCTGACGTTTCGTAAATTATAGTATGGGCTTTATCAAGATTATCTACATTTTAAAACCATCATACAAGTGACGAAAAATTATGCTTTACGTAGCTAGTGACGAAAAATTTAATTTCGACAGCTAGTATTTATGAAAAATGTTACTTTATATGTCAAAATAAAAAAAAATATACATGTAATCACAACATACAAAATGAAAAACTACTAGTACGAATTCACATATTATTCGGCCTTTGTACTCAATTGTGTTGTGTGTGTTATTGATTAAAAAAATTAATTAGAGTATATTAAATAATATCTATTTTTAAATTTACAATAAGTGACGTTACGATCTATTGATGATTTTTAATTTAATTTGACTACCACCTCAATCTTGAAGATAACCTTGATAAAGTCCACACAATGGTATGGAAAGCGTCGGCAATTGCAACCAACTGAGTTCATTGTTCTTCCCATCTCCACCTAGAAGGGCTCAATAAATAAATGAAGTTTGGGGAAAACCTACCAGTTTACACAAAATTATCATAGAAAAGTTGTTGCAAATGAAATTTTCCTCATCTTTCCTTCGAACGTTTTTTTCTCCCAAAACGTATGGGTTTATTTCAGTAATAAAAACAAACTAAATAAAATTAATGCTTTAATAAAATCTTAATTGACTAGTTTTGACAATATAATTAAAAAATATTTGTCATTTTCAAAAATAAATCTTATTAAAAAACATCTTTGAAAAAATCATAAAAAATATAAATAAAAGTGGTTATTAAATTACAATTAGAATGATAAAAGTTTATAAATTTTGTTTTTAATTTGTGGCTAGTTTTTAAATTACCGTCCGTTATACTGTGAAATCTAGAATTTTATAAACTTTTATCATTCTAATTTTAATTTAACAACCATATTTTATTTATATATTTTTATTTTTCATAGATATGTCGTTTATTGGGCAAAAACATTAATTTTATTTAGTTTGTTTTTATCACTTAAGTAAACATATTGATAGATCTAGTCTTCGATTAAATTATAGTTGACTTTGTAGACGAATGTGTAAGGTGTTAGAAAAGTAAATTCTTCGATTATTAATGCAAACTTGGCTTAAGAATAATCTTGTAAATTGTGAACTTACACACGAGTACTCGCAGTCTTGAAAAGTACCAAATGGACGAAACAATGATTCTCGGTGTTTTTTTTCCAATTGTACAATCTCTTGCGAATTTACAGCATAGACGAGACGTTTAAAAAAGCTAACAAATATATAACAAAACTACAATTGCTATTTATATTACCACTGACGAAAAGCATAATTTCTTGTAACACACATCAGTTACAAAATACCTTGTTTCGTTACGTGTTACATACAATATTTTTTTTCTAATTTGAATATAAGGTTTTAAAAAGGCATTAAGCCTAATTCGAATTCAAATTATAATCGAGGGTGTTTCATGTTACAATGGTTACCATTTTCAAACAAATGTCAAAACCATCAGACAAGTGACGAAAAATTTAATTTCGACACCTACTGATTATGAAAAATGTTGCTTTATATGTTAAAATTAGAAAAAATATACAGAGTGTTTCTAAATATCATGTACAAACAAAATGAGGTAATTCTTTGGCTTATTTTATGACTAAAATATCACATAAACAGAAGTTCACAACCGCTTCCTTAGCGGACTAAAGGATGTTAAAATTTCAATTTTTTTTGGTTTTTGTTTATGGTTTCTGAAGTTCTTTAGAAGTGAGAATTATACCGGGTGACACTTTTCCAGCTGCTATTAATAGTATTTACACCTTACGGCTTAGTAGTATTTACACCTATTTACAACTATTAATTTGTCTTAGAAGAGACCAAGCAAAAATAAGGAAAGGATTACAGTATCCGGCATTTATGAGGCAAGAAAAAAAATTCTAAGGAAAAGTTGTAGAAAACGTGATTCACAACAGGTTTTGTTTTTGTGTGATTTCATTACAATTGAAGATATTGTTTAAAAGAGTCACGTAGGTACCAATATCGGGACAATTATTTTTATAAAATTTTACAGTTGAAAAATCCAAAAACGGAAAAATAAATTAAAAAACGACAGCTGGTGACATGTATAAATTGGTTGTTGAATATTACTTTTAAATGAAGTACTATGTCAATTGACCAGCGTCAATACACTCAATTTTTAGACCTACACTCAAAAGACACCTGAATGATATATTTTTATAAATATTAAAGTTAAAAAAAATGAAATAATCAAAGTACGTTAACAAACGTGTATACATTACATAGTCTCAAAAAATTACTCTTTAGTCAAAATTCTAAAAGTTTATCAGTATTTTATAAGTCGTTTTGAAAAGTTAAGTGATCTGATAACAGAGCCTTAAACTAGACGGAATTTTTACTAATTAAATAAAAATTAATTAATTTTAATAGTTAGCTATATCTTCTAAAATACCCTGTGCAATACATCAAATTCTAGATATCTTTAAAGCTCTTTTCGAACCTTGAACAAAATATGGTGTGTTTTATTTTAAAAAAATGTGTATATTGCCACGACTTTTTGGTATAATATAAAATATTTTTTAATGTGCACTCCAATGTCAGAAGCTTGCGCCACCCTGTACAATTTTGATTAATGAAATACACAACAGTTTTTATAACACATAAAACAAACAATTGATCATGAATTTTTAGAGAATCAATTATTTAGCCAACTAAGCCTTGATAAAGCTCCCGCTTGAAAGCTAAAACGTCAGCCAGTTCTCACTCAAGAATTGGTTTATTCTACACCTTCAACCTTGAAGGGTCGTTGTTGTATCCTTATATAATATACGAAGTATACTGTACATAATAAAAATAATAAAGCACAACTTCAGAATTCTGTCTTATTCCATTTTTTTATTGTTAACTTCATAATCATTTGGCGACGAGGTAAATTTGAAATATTTTCAGACGATGGATTTAAAATTACCCAAGGTCTACTAGTAAAGCAGTTGCAAAAAAAGTATTTTCACAAATGTTGACACCGAATACAAATTTTTTTCTGTCAACATATCAAGAAGAGAATCAAAAAATTTCAGAATATGTAGTAACTCTTCAGAGAAATTCGTTAGATTGCAAATTTTATGTGAAATGTAATTGTCAAAAACAAATTTCAATTTCAGAAGTGTTTTTACGTGCTCAATTTATTCGAGGACTTCATGATAATTGAATACGAGAACAAATATTCAAGCTGATATTACAAAATTCGTGAAATTTTAGCAAAATCATTAGTGTTAGAGGCATCTAGAATTCAGAGTAAAGAATTAAACAAGCAAAAAATAAAAATAAAATAGTTAGCTCTAGTCAACAGAGGCAAAACAAGAATTATTACAAGCATAGCGATCAAAAGAATATCGTCTTGTTTCAAGTTATCAAATGATAATTCAAATTCGCAGAAATTCAAGATTAATTGTCGTGATCTCGGCACAGAAAATTTGTGTTTCAGGAACAATAATAGATCTAATTAATGGTGAATAGATCAAAATAAACGTAAATGCAATATGTGCAGTAAAATAAGACATTGAATATTTAGGTCATATTGTTGAACAAAACAAGATAAGAAAATCATTAGATAATATTATAACTACCTCAGAAATGTCAGGTGTTCAATTAAAAAAATACAATCAGTTGCCATTAAAATTTTATTATAGAATTATTATCTACTTTTAAAGTCTTAGGGAAAAAAATTTCTAATGGGAAAAGCAGCAATTTTAAGATATCCAAAGAAACGATGAGTAGTACAATGTTCTACGCATTGATTTACATCCTATTATGTTAAAAAAACGACACATTTTTTTGTCATTTTTTATCTAAAGAACAAACACCATGATAGTCTTGAAGATTTGGTGAAGAGCTGATTATGCAGGGCTTTTTGAGAGTCATCATTTCTTAATCTGTATCGACGCAAAATCAAATTGGGTAAAAATTAGAATACGCAATAAAGCACCAACAACATCTTCTACAGTCTACTTAACGATATTTTTCTTTTCACGGTTCCCCAAAAACTTTAGTTTCAGATAATGCAAAATCTTTTACTAACCAAGAATTCCAATCTTGCAGAGAGGAATTATCGAATAATTTATAGCTCCAGCAGGTCATCCAGTCACAAATGGATTAAGAAATGTTCAGACTCTTAAACATCGTTTCAAACTAATTGCTACAAAAAACGGAACGTTGCATGAAAAAGTACAAAAAATTATGTTCCACTTACATGACGTGGAAAAGAGTCTGCTAAATTGTATCTTCAGAGAAACATAAGAATACAATTGGACGCAATTTTTTCCAACCGTCCGAGTAAATTGAACAACAAAACAAGTACCTACATTTTTCCTAATGGGGGAGAGAGTTGAAGTTGAAGAGATTACATCAAAATAATTCAGACATTTAGCAATTTGGTGTTATAATTTGCTGATTGGGTTGACGACATTATTCTGTAAATTTAGACAATGGTGGTGTACTTAAAAAACACATCAACCAGCTAATTTCACCCCAAGTAAAAATTCCCTAGAATAATACAATTGTTGAACATTGTTGCCGTCCACTTTTATTACATTTAATATTTATTTATTTAATCGTATGGTACATTTTATATATTGTATTGTGATGTAAGTGTTATGTATGGTGCCCCAGAAGATCAGTATAAACCTGTAGTGACGAAACCGTGTGCAATTGTGGATTGGTTCGCCTTGGCAAAGCATTTACTTCAAGGTTTAGGAAAACCACTAAAACCCTAAACATGCCAACCCTTACCCACCCTAGTATTCACATGTAATAATATTAATTAAGTTTGTAATGTCATTGTGTTTTGTGAAATTGAGGGTCTTGATGACCAGGTCCGGAAACCAAAGTGGTGATTCTTAGGAACAACATGTTTTTCTTGTTGTCCATGGAGTACTGTAAGATACTAATCACCTTCCATATTTTATATTTGCACCAAAAACCCCTGAAAAACACACACGAGAAAAAAAACCCTAAAGAAAATTGACGTACGTTTTGACGTTTAATTCCGGAAACCAAAGTGGTGATTCTCAAGAACAACATGTTTTTCTTGTTGACCATGGGGTACTGTAAGGTACTGATCACCTTCCATATTTTATATTTGCACCAAAAACCCCTAAAAAACACACACAAAAAAACTTTAAAACATTTAATATGATATTAGCAGAAGAAACTTCCGTTCCAGAGATAGCAGATCCAGTTGCTGAAACTATGGAAAATAATTATCAAGATGATTTCAGAGAATTACCACGACGCTCTCAACGTATCGGACAACCTCTCACACATCTTAATGATTACGTTAGCCAAAAATATGGATGTTACCGATATTCGTTATATATTTTTAAAATAAGTGCATTACTTTAAATCAAACACACTGTATTTTAGTAATTCATAACGATATCAAAAAAGTCCTCAAATAGTATAAAGCTGTCCTATGCTTAAGTGTCACAGTTTTGCGCAATTTATAATTTTCTTAAAATTAATGGTAGCGGGATATTTTAAAACAAAAAATGCATACGTAATTTAATTAGTTAGTAACATTTTAAGACATTACAGCCTGATAATTAAATGAGTTACAAAAAATTATGTTTCGTTACATAACACAAAAGCCATTCGAAAGAATACTTTTTGTTAACGTTATGAGTTAATAAAACAGAGTGTTCCGTTTAAAATAAGGCTCATATTACATATTGAATGATCTAATAATTAGTCTGTAAATTTTGAACAACCTGTAAAAAGATGTTTAATATTTAATTATGGAATACATTCATCTATATCCAACTATTTAGACATAAGAGTAAATTTGTCATGATTTGTTGAATTAGAAGATATTGAATTTTTGTTAATACTCCATATTTCAAGAAAAGTTGGCGTAACTTAGAACACCCTGTATTTAGGTATAGAAAACCTTTATGAAAGTATACCTTATTTTTTACAGGCAATCAAAAAACGCAATAATATACATAATGTTCTATAAGAAGAAGTATAACTTTGATTCGACATACTTTTTTGGAACATGCTGTATATTCCAAAATAATTTTGAAATATAAAATTTATCAACCTGCAAGCTACTAAAATGACAAAACCTTTACGTTTTGTTATAAACATTCGTCCCGCTGGTGGTGATTCACCATGTATAATTTACAAAGTAAACTGTACATAAAAATATAATAGGTAATTCGCGATTTCGATTGAATGTAGATGGTGCTACAAAAAACCAACATGGTCGCTACATGTAAGGTAAATTTGACAGTTTACATATGTGTAGTAATTGAGATTTATTGTTTAGCAATGTTTTATATGTTACTCACAATTAACGACAGTGTGTGAATTTTACAAAAGGAATGTTTACGGAAAGCCACTTCTCCATAATAAGTTTTGCATTGCGGGATGTAGCAATATATTTCACTTTTTGTTTTCTATTGCCATTACTATATTGACGCACACGAGTAATGTAACAAAACATAAATAAAACTTAACACAAAATTTGCAACAAATCTGCACGTTTTACAACGTGCATCACGTAAACCGCACTGTAAACAACCTCACATATACCAGTTACAGGGAATCGTCACCAGACGGCGATACAATCTGTCAAAATCCCGAATACATACAGAGTGCGGCATTAGTGTGAGGAAAAGTATCAACAAAATTTATTTAGATAAATTTTAGGTATGCTTAAGTTTTTAAATAGAACACCTTGTATATTATTATAAATTTGAATTGCGCTTACTTTACCCATCACGCCAATATAAGGGTTTAAAGTGTTATGCAGAGCACTTTTAGAGAACACCCGGTATCTCTTAAATTAAACAAAAGAAGAAATATTTTCTACCTGTAAGAATTTTCTAATATTGTTTAGTTTTTCTCAAAGTATTAGGTTTTCGATAAATCGTAGTTTTGAATACAGTTTGATCCATATTGTTCAGTGACATAATTTTCTTATTTTTTTAAAATGTATTTAATATCATTATAACAAAGTTCGTTAAGTGTACTTTTAATTTTATACACCATTTCTTATTTATTTTTGGATTTGGAGTTGGGTATAACTTTGACTATTTCAAAACATTTGACATTAGATATTTTATTTCTGTTTTTGTGGTTTTTTATTGTGACCGCAAAATTAAATTTTTTGCAACAAGAATTGGTTGATATGGTTTTTGTACTGGCGGGAAAGTAATAAAACACATTGCTTGCGCGTAAATTTGTCATCAGTAAAAAGACATAATTTTCACTACTATTCAACTTCTAACACCTATCAAATTTTTATCCATAATTAAACAAGATGGTCGTTAAATGCTTGGGATGACGTTTTTGAAAATTATGTCATAGGGACCACACTTTTTCGATGATCATGTAACAACGTAGATATTTATTTACATTTTTGGAAAACCTATTACCATAATTATTAGAAGAAATACCTACGAATATTCAGTGCGAAAATGTGGATTTTACATGACGGCTCTCCAGTGCACCATAATGTTTTGCGGAATGAACATTTAAATACTAAATTATTTTTGTTGAAAAATAAATTGCAAAAGGTGGACCGATTAGATGGCCTCCTCTCGGTCTCCTGACTTAACAAAAATGATTTTTTGTATGGGGCTATATTAAAGATTGAGTTTATAAAACACCTACTACCACTAAAGAAAATATTTTTTTAAATGGAACACCCTGTATATTTTTATATTTTCGATTGCACAATTTTAATATAAGTTCAACGTTAGTACTCATCCTGTAATCATATGAACTGTTCCACATGTTTACCGTTTTCTTGATTTGAAATTTGATCAAGATCCTTGAATGTTTTTGAAACATAATTGATTATAATTGTGCAAAAAACTAATCAAAGCCTGAGTTAAAGTATCTAGTGTGCTATATCGTTAAACTCAAAGTGCCCTAATTTCAGTAAATATCAAAAAATTTTAATTAAAAAGTTGTTCTTCATTTAAAAAACTTCAAGATTTAAAGACATGGCCATCTAGAGAAATTTTAATTTTTACAATTTTTTTTAGAATGGTGACTATAAAAAAAAGATTTGCTTTAAATAATAATTAAACGACATCTTGTATACAACAGTTTATTTAAAATAGCTTGTAATTTACAAATTGTCCAATTATTGTGCTAATTATGGTCAATTTTTTTATTCATTGGAAAAAACTTCTTTTGATTTTTTGTTGACACCAAAAATTACGTGTCTTTTGCCACATTTTGTGGGTGCATTTTAGTTTTAGGGGATGCACAAACTTTTATAAAGAATAACTTTTTGTCGAAAAACCTATAATAAATAAGTTACCTATTTGGTGCGGACTTTGGGGGATGACGCTGTATTAATAAGTTTGGCAGATGATTTGCTTGTGTTTTCAATATGCGTAAAAAAAAAACTTGGAAACGCACCCAAGATGTCCTTCTAATTTCTAAACTTCCAGAGTTATCTTGATTTGAAATGTGATTACGTTTCTTGAAACGCACTGTACAATGAGGCAATTTTCAACCTTTTTTGTGATTCTGTGTTTGTTTTTTTTTTGGTTAAAAGTTCATAATTTTATTTCATTTTACTTGTTCAAAAATTAATATTAAATTTCTTTATAACCTAAATGTCAAAGTCATAGCCAGCTTTTAATTAAAGCTTTTACAGAAAATCCAAAAGTAAATTTAAAACATGAAATATATGAGTAATTATTAAATATAAGAATAACAAATACTGTATAAAATTAAAAGTGTCGTTAATAGACTTTCTTATACTGATATAAAATACAGGGTGTTCTATATAAAAAAATAAGAAAATGATGTCAAGGAGTAATGGATCACACTGTATTCAAAATTAAGGTTTAATGCTTTGAAAAGAAACTAGACGAGATTAGAAAATTGTTAAAGGTAGAAAATATTTTTTCTTTCGTTTAATTTAAGAGATACCGAGTGTTGAGTATAACTCGTTTTTAGGTTACAAATGGCATTATTTCTTTAAGTACTCTGTATAACATATTAATCCCTTATATTGGCATGATGAGTAAAGTAAACGCAATCACAAATCTGTCTAATTTCTTTTTCGATTATCAAAGTTATAAAATCCAAAAATTTTATTTAAGTTAATTTTAGTACTGGAAGTGATTTTTAAAAATATTTCCCACGTTTCTAGCGGAGTAATAAGTAATATTTTTGTTATTGATGAATAACAATAACATTTTTACTTTCCATCTTCTAACTGTAATTAATTTAAGCACAGTTCATGACTTTTTGTTATTATTTTATATTTGTTTTAATTTTATTGTTGCATAAAAAATTAAGACAACACTGAAAGTTTACAGTTGTAAGAATTAAAAACGTTTTAGATTGATTAATTTTAACTAAACTTGTTTTCGTAATTCTATACGTAATTTTTTAATAAATTATTAAACTCTAAAAAAAATTAAATTTAGAAAACTGAAATTAAGATTCGTTTCTTGTTAGTATTTGATGGCAATTGAAATTGACTTAAAAATTGAAAACCTGAAGTTGATGGGTCGCAATCGAGCAATACAAATCACCGATGCTCATGTTCAGTTTCCTGTCTATTAATAAAATCATTATTTAGGCCTGTTTCTGTCTGTAGTTGACAGAATTAATTTACCTTTTCAAAAGAGAATTACTTTGATGTGGCATTTCAGGTGCGCATCTACAATTTGAGCATTTCATTTTGTTAGCCTTAGTTGTTATTGGTAAGGAAGTTTCTCAGATATTCTACGTGGTCAATACTAAGTTATCCAACGTCTAACTAAACTTTTATTGTCGACCTCTCAGAAAATCCTGAAAACTTTGTTTTTAGTTCGTTTGCCGTGAGGCTTCAGCCGGATTGCACCCCACTCCGAACGAATACTACTACATATAGGGAGAAACAAAGAATGAAAAAGAAAAGCTTACGGGCGAGATTTGTTAGGAATTTGCGAAGCACAGCACTGTCGCTTTAAATAATCCAACCGGACTATGTTTGTATATGCTTAAGAAAAAAAAGTTCATCTTTCTTTTATGACGCGTTCTCAAAAAAAAACAACAACAAATAATCTTTGCCCGCGATTTTGACTTGAATAAAATTTGTATATGTTTATAATGAAATTTTATTAACGTTCTCGGATATAATCTCGTCGATCGCAATAAAACTGTTATTGTTCATTAAAGGATCCGTCATAAAGAGGATCGTAAATACGAGAATGGCGTAGTTATATCCAGGTGTTTGCAGACTGTACTTCAAAGTTCTGGCTGCGTTATTTGTTCTTTTATCAAGAAACTTGTGCCGTTGTTCAGTTTGCACGCCAGAGGTATTTCTTCGGGCGCGACCATCAAAGTTTGATAAGTTTCTTTCGCTCGAACTGCCTGTTCGGACAGCGGTCATTTTTCTCTCGTTTTCAATCTACGCAGAAGAACTTCTCATCCTTTCAGACGAATTTCTTTGTTTCTTTACGAAACGCTGATGGCTATGTATTATTTTTACATCATACGTAGCACGCAATAAATGTATAGGCGTCTTTAAATATTATATAGACAAAATCAAAGAGCAAATAAAGTAGACGGGAAATGGTAGTTCCAACACGGCGCTTGCTCCAGGCGCAGCTTAATGGCCGGATCCCGGAAATTGTGAGCACATATATCTCTTAGCAGATTTATGAAAGTGCTTTTCTTCCGAGTGGGGTAAGGACGAGGAAGAAATATATACAATAGTGCCCTCCCAGCCCAACCTGCTTCGGTAAAGGTGGACTTTGATCAAAGCTCATCGCCGGCTATGATGCGTGCCGCGTGGTCGAATAACAGAAATTGAATTCCTAGAGATAAGTGTGCGAAGAGATCTCTCAAAGACGACTCGAAAACGGATATTGACAGCCAGAACAATTGGACGCCCCAAAATGAGATAAGGGAAACAAACACTGTAGGTAAAGAGGCGGAGGTGGTCGAATAAAAACTAACAAAGGTCCACAATTCGACGGATAAACACGAGCTGCGATTTAATGATTAATAAAAAAAAAGATTAATTAAAATATTTTTATCGATGGGGAACGGTGGAAATTAATTTTCGTCGGTTAGGGAAAATGTAAAATTACGAACGAACTCCAAAAACCAAATTATTTTCTCAGTCACCCCATTTCACTTTGTCTCCAAATCCAAATACTCAATCATTCATGGAAATGACGGATTTTAATGTTACAAAGTTTTAATTCGTGGAAGAGGGTGGATGTCATTGGAAATATCTGCATTTCCATTTAAATGTATTCGGCAGGATGAGTCCGTCGTCCGCTTCTGAGATGTTGGAATTAACTTCGCTTTTTATATCTCCGCCGAGAACAGTATCAAAAGTTAATTTGTGGTGAAATCTGAGGGTCTGGCTAGTATTTACTCTCTAATGATGGAAATGCGCACTCTTACTTTAACTTTCCGTTTACATTTTATATTTATAGATGTTCTTTTAAATTAAACATGGAAGGAAAATAAACGGCGCGCTCTTAGCGGTAACGATTCTTGATTCGCTCAGTGTATTAAAACCATTTTTATTAGATTTTTAATTTTAGTTTATTACGTAGTTATGCATTCGGACGACGTAAAGTAACGCACTTTAATCTTTTTTTTTCTTCGAACGCATTCAATTAGTGTGCGATCAATTTGCCTGATCATGAAAATGCAATATTCATACTGCCACAAACCTATCGCATTACTCATTCAATTGGACAGGTTGCGTGCGATACTATGGTCAGTTTGGTTTATTTCATTTGAAGTTTCATATAGAAATACGTCGATAAGTTTTACAGTACTAACAAAATTAATAAATGAAATGATTAATTGATTTTGATTCGCTTTTTCAATTTTCGACGTCCTACAACGATTAAAAAGTGAAACCGACAAAAAAATGTTTTTCCTCAATTTTTGTTTTGTCGTTAATTAATTTATTACTTTCATTAGCAGTATCAGTTTTTTCCATCACCGTTTTATTAAATTAGTAGATGGATAAAAAGGATACCGTAACAGATATGTGTTAAGCGTAAATTAATGCATACATGAAATAATTTGCTGCAGAGAACACGTTCCACGACTTTATTTTCCGCTCTTTGTTAATCATTATTTGTTTATAAATTTAAACGTTAGGCCCCCAAAGTAAACCTTTTACACGTAATTCAAACGTAAATACTTTACAAAATAAATGACCAAAACATAAGTTCAATATTTAAAAAAATAATCTAAAAAATTCTTGCCAATGTGTAAATGTAGATTAATGAAAAACAAATAGTATTTTTTTCTCATTTAAGTAAACAAAAATAATATATTTGTATGCTTTGTTTAGTTAATTTCAATTGTCATTATGTCAAATTGTGAATAAAACCAACCCTATAACATTAATTATTAATTAAACTTAAAAATTTAAGCGGTTTAATTTAAAAGCGAACACTTTTTAATTTCCAAATGAAGGAAGTAAAAAAACTTGCTTTACATTTTGAACAAAAATTTTCATCGGTTGGAATTTATTCATTCATTTGTTAGATCAGTTGATTCATATCCACCAGCAAATTAAGTAACTACAAAGTAGTGATGTTTCTGACATTATTTTATGGGTCCAAAAATGTCTCTTTTCCAAAATATACCTTATCTTTATATCTTATTTTATTGACATCGATTGATAAATTATCTATTTACCGAAGAAAGTAATGCAAGGTACCACGCAAAAATTACATAGAAGAAAACGATTGATTCTGTTAAATACATAACAAAGAAATTTATACAATATGGCATTATTACAAAATAAAGTTAACCAAATTTAACTCTTGATCCTGCACTAGAAGCAACTTTCTCCCAATATCAATAACTTCATAATTTGTGCCACATGTCTCAAAAATAATATGTACAATAATCACATTGATCTTTGTTGGCCTTTCTATGTAAATCTTATGCATTTATCTCCCAACAACCTCTATAGTCGGTGTAAAAGCCACCTCACGCTTGGAAAAAGATTAACACAAATAACGTCCTACTTAACACACCAATTTTCATTTTTTGCTCTTTGAAAACATAAAAGAACACAAAAAACTGCACCCGAAATTGTAACATGTGTTTCCATACGGCACCTTTGCAAAAAATTAGCTTGAATTGCATCCCACCAAACTCACAAAATAAAATTAAATCAACATCACCATGTATTTTTAAATTTTTTTCATAATAAGAGCTAAATAACAATACCCAAAAATATTTTACCATACTTTGGATACACTGTGTATAATAATAATCTGAGAAGTAGTAATAGACATGGATACCCAATTCACCCAGACTTTACGAAACTAATTTATTCCATTGGAGGTTAGTTTTAGTTATTCAACAAAAGAATCGAATTCCTTCTGCCCTCTTTATCTAAATTATTAAATTATTTTTACATTTAAACAAACATAATTCAAAACTATATTCTGTGATTATTACCTCTATCAATTTCAATATTATATACTTTTCCATTTCCACCGTTCCGTTCAAATGCTCTATATGCTTTTCTTTCCTCTCTTGTCCTCTTCCCTCGCATATCCTTCTCTTTCATAATATCTTATCCTTTAGGACCATAATCTCATTTTTCTTTCATCTTTATTTGTCATACTTAATCGCGCAGTTATCTGCTTGTATTCCTGTCTTTATTTCCGTTTTCTACTTACCCGTATTTTATCAAATATCTTTAAATTCTTTTATCCCTCCACCTCCGTACATCAGCACGCTGCTTACCATTTTTTTTAAATAACCACCTCTTTTTTCTCCATATATTTTCCAAAGATGGTTTCTCCTAGTCACTATACTTGTCTTAATATCTTATTTTTTCTCTGTGTCAATTTGCTCATTTGCTTTTAATTTTTATTTTTGCATCGTTCGCCTTCCTCTATTTTGTAAAACACCATATTTTGTAAAAATTAAAACTTCTACGCCAGTGTCATTCTTCCGAGTTGAACCATGTCAAAATGGTAAGCTTGTCAACCAAACCACATTCTAGAGTGTAAGTAATGTGGAAAATTTCAAAAAATATAATGCTGGGATGAAGTTCACCATTGACATTGAAGAAAATCGTTGTCTTTAATTTCTTGAGGTGATATTTAGGTCCGGGTTTTCAGATGACGGAATAGTAGTAGTATAAAAAATGTTATTTTGTTTTTTTCAAATTAACTTAAGATTCGGATTCTTACAATTTTATTTACGATACTTTCAATATTTTCTTTTCTCTTCTTTATTTTTTCTTCTCTCTATCACTTTCTATCTCCATTACATCCCTTCCCTTTTACTTTAATAGTTTCTACCACCCGTTTCTTTTAAGTCTCGATTCTCTTCTTTCATGTGCTATACATTTTCCCGTTCATTCCCAGTCAATCTGAACACACCGCCTTTTCATTAATTATCCTGTACTTATTATCATCTTTTGACTTTTGCTGCTATTCGTTTTTTCCAACCTTTTCCCTCTGTTAAGTACTTTGGAACTCTTTCCATCCTATATAACTCGGTGCCTCTTTCTCCAGTTTTTTCTAGTACTACCCATTCCTTTTATCCCAAAATATCTACTGCATATAACATCATATTAACCTCTCAAAAATCCACCTTCTTATATTAAAATCTTTTTCAGATTCCTTTTTTCTTATCCCCCATCCTTCCCCTTTTATTTTTTTTTGCTTTTTCTCTCAGCTTTTTGTATGTTGTCATATCTAATATTATACCCTATGTTTGTCTTTTTCCATCTCTTTCACTATATTGCCTTCATTTTGATTTACTTTTCTCTTTTTATGTTCACTTATGTTTGTTTTATGTACATTTCCTTGTAGCTTTTTATCCAAATACCAGTTCACAATTTTAATCATTCTTCCCATTTGTTTTCATTCTTCACTAATGCTACAATTCATATCTTCTGCCTTCTAATCATTACTCTTCTTATCTGAGTTTTCCCAATTATTTCTTTAAATCTCTAATATAAATTGAAAACAAATTGAGACTTAACGGACATCTTACTTTGGTTGTTTTCCGTCTAAAATTCGTGTCCCAACTCCTGTCCACTCTTGTTCTACACTAATTCTTCTTATATATTTCCTCTATTATTTCTTTCATTTTTATTCCTATTTCTCCCATAATATTATTATAGTAGCCTTCTTTCCACATTACCAAATACAGCTATAATGTCTACAAATATTGCAAAAATGCACCCTATTTTCTTTCCAATCTCTTTGCCGACTATATGTATTAGAATGTATATATCAATCGTTTCCACCTTATTTTCTAAGTCTGGTTTTCCAGTATGGTATAATTTCTCTTTCTTCCTCTTCTTCTAATTTTTTCCTATTATTTCTTATATTTAAAGTTTGTTTGACTCACACCTACGTAGTTTTTGGTTCTTTCCTATCTTCTCCCTTGTGTACTGGGCATATCATTGCATCTTTCTATTTTCTGGAATTCCTTCTCACCCTATTCTTCTTAATTGTTTTCTCATCCTTTCCGTGTTGTATCTCATTGATCTTCTTGTGTCCGCTACTTTTCTTTTTAAGTTTTTCTTTTGTTCTCTTCATTTCTTTTTCTTCTTCTTCCCTTTCTGCTTTTTATATTTTTGCTCCTATCTTCTTTGTTTGTTACTTTTACTTCATTACCTCCTAACATATTCTTAAAGTGCTCTTTACATTTATCTTATTTTATTTTTGCTTAGATCTGTTTCTACTATTCTTTTCCCCAATAGTTTTATATATTCATCTTTTTTTGTTACATATTTCTTTGAAGCTTACTTTTATTCTCTTCTTTTTCTTCCTCGTTTTCCATTTTTCATTTTCTTTTCTTTTTACATCGTCCACTTCTTCTGCTGTTTCTGTTTTCTGTTCCATTACATTTATTATACCTTATATATTCATCTGTCCAGATTTTAGTTTTTTTCCACTTCACTCCTTCTTCTTTTTCAATTTTCTAACGGTTGGTAGCCTGATTTTACTCTTCTTCAGTTTTTAAAATTTTCTTTTATGTTGTTTTATTTTTTTGTTTATTGATCTCCTATTTTTTATCCTTCCATTTATTATTATCTCTCCTTCTTTTCTTATTATGGCAATGAAATCTTCTCCGATAATCAATTTTTTTTCTTCCCCTTCTATTAAAGAATTTTCAAAAATTTTGTCTGGATGCAAGGAAAAACAAAAACACAGCAAAGCTGAAAAATAAAGGTGGGTAGTTTTGGAAGTATATAAAGGGCAAGAAGGAATATTGACCGGGGTAAGAAATGAGTGGGAAAAGAAGATAGAAAAGAGGAAAAGATTAAAGAAAAGATGAATATTCGAGTAAAGAGTAAAAGAAAGAGCGGGTTCTTGTGCAGTTTTTTGGTGTTTTCCTGTTGTTACTTTAGTTTATCGTTTATAGTCTAAATTCAAAATGAATCGCCAGAGCCGTATTTAAGATAAAATACGTATTTCATAGCATACATATCTATCTTGAAAACGCCCTCTGTATGCTTAACGAAATTGTAATAATATTTTTTTATGTAAGTAACCAAAATAAATTTGTAATTTGTAAATGGAGCATATGGAGCGAATGGGAAGGTCTGGGTGGCGGAAGTCGACCAGAGGGCTTTTTTTGTTCTGGTCCCGTCTGTTAAGACGGGGGTATTATCTAGTTTTATTCTAAATACGGCTCTGGCGATTTATTTTGCATTTAGGCTTTAAACGATAAACTAAAGAGAATCGCAACAATGACAAATTTCATATTCAAAATCGTACGCGGAAACTAGAAAAGTGTTTATTTTGACCCAGTTTTTTCTCCTCTTTTCGAATATGCAAATAATTTAAGTAAACAAAATTTTTGATTTTTTTAAGTCGATACTTAGATCAACGTTATTGCTTATACGGTATTAGATACTTCAGTGGACAAGGAAAATATGTAGCCAATATAAAGAAAATTCACAATGTGGTTCGTGTGTTATGGGCAAATAATCAAAGTAAATAAAACTACTCCTTTTTCCTTCTTCCTCAAATCGACATATGTTTACTTTGTCCAGTCAAAGTCGCAAAGTTTCTTGTTTCTATTTTAGCAGTTTCTTCCTTATTCTCCAAATAATTTTCTTTCTAAAATTAGCACTTTGTCATATCATTTACTTCTTATATTCTTTTAATTTAATTTCTGTATTTTTCTTGATTTCTCATAACTTTGTTCCACTTCAATTGGCTCTTTTTGCTTTTGTTTTTACATTTGAAATCGTATCATTATTTAATTGAATTACATGGCTTCTCTTTCTTTAACCTAGTTCTTTATACTTAAATTAATTGCATCCACAACTGTACTGAATTCATCTATTATTTACTCATCTCTCCTGTATCTTTATTCATTTCTTCTGTATCTCTATTCAATGCTTCTTTATTTTTATCCAACTTTCTATTCAGTTAATCATGACGTGGTTTATTCTTTTTTCTTTAGTGTTAGAAATCAACGCTTATTTTCTCTTTGTGTTTCTATTTCATAATAAAATCTCTTATGCAAGTGGGGGCCAAAACTTTAATTTACTAACTTTTTGTTCTTTTTATAACCTTATCATTCTTTACTTTTAATTCTATATTTAATTATTGTATAAACTATAGGTATATTTACATATTTTGCGTTTGCGTATTTTCCAAATGCAATTTTACATGTGTATTTTAGGCAGTAACAAATAATACTCTTGGAAGGAGTCATTCAAAACAATTTCTTATGATACCAATATGTAAAATTTTCAATTATTTTTTTGTTAATTTTTTATAGTTTATACAGTTTCGATTTATTTAAATAAATGGTTCTTCTTTGAGAAGGGACACCAAATATACCAAAAATAGTTTTGTTTGGCTACGTACTTTCATCAGGCTTCTACACCTATTTCGTGTTTTTTTTGGTTCTTCTTCGAATAGATGAAAAACCAATCATTTAAATACAGGTTACGCAAGAAAATATTTACCTACCTACCACCGCCATTTCCTATTTAATTATCCAAAAATACAAAACCCAAAAATTATATCTACAAATAGATTCTTCTTGATAAAAGCGTTGATCCGGTCCATCAGCGCATTAATAAGGCTTCAATTTTAAAGCACGTTTCCTAGACCAAATCTGTTAAAACAAAAAAGCCGGTGAAAAAAATGACATCCCTGGAACGTAAAATACTGTTTATAAGTAATACTATTGAAATACTGTAACACAAACGAAAAACAGATATTCTTACATTACAGTAATGCTATTGTTCATCCAACCACAAAATTTTAAAATGCCTCGAGCTACGGGCTTTATTTTTGTCGACGAGCGTACACACGAATATTTTTCTATATTGAAACCAGGGCGTTAAAATTTTATTCCTAATCTGATTAAAAACGTTGAACCCTAACACTCCCATAACAATAATTTGCACATAAAAATGACGACACAGTTTTTTTTCTAATATGTATCGAAACGTAAATTAGGACAAAATTCAGTCGGTTGACGTTTATACACAACTTAAAGCTTAAATAAAAGTCATTTTAATGAACCTTTTGTTTTCGCAAGCGATTGAATTCAGAAAGTAATGCAGCGTTTGGTTTTATTTAAAAGGACCAAACGGGAAATTGGCAGAAATAAAGAAAACGATTGATTCGATTGTGAAGAATTTTATTTGCCCATTTACAAAATTTCATTGTAAAATTCAGTCACACATATTATGTTTGAAACACAAAAAGTGTGAAGTAATGCGGAGAATGACTAGAGTATGATTATTCAATAGCTGTTAACTGAAGAAAACCAATGAATGCAAATGTTGTTATATAGTTTGTAACGTTTTAAAAGTGCCATTTGTATGCGCACTTTTACATAAATAAATTACATTTTATTGTAATTGAGAAAACGCAGTTTGAAATTTTTTGAGACGCTCGTGGTTTCGTATTAAAATGAGTAGGTAGTGATAGATAAATGAGAGGTGTAAGATTGTGCAAGTTTTTGTAATTGCGCATTCGTATAAATTAGGTCGGTGCTCCACCATGTAAAATTAAAGATAAAAAAAATGGGAAATACATTTGACCTGCAATTTAGAAAAAAGTAAATCCCGTCCTTTTAGTTTCTTACTTCGAAGTAAATTTAATCTGCCCTAAGAAACGAAATGAAACCTCCCAAATCTGAGATAACTTTGAAAGCAAAACAAATAGTACAAAATCCAACTTCTCATTTTATCTTCTGATGAACAATAGCCTAGAATTCGCTATAGTTGCTTTGTTAGCACTCCGGTGGTGGACCTGAGTATTGATCAGTCTCCCCTTATCACCCCCTTCCCTTGCAAACCCCTGACTGACCATTGCCCAGTCCCGGCCGTCCAGCACCCACACTATGACAAATGCTTGCCTCAATCGATATATAACTGATATTGGCAGTCACATGCTACGGAATTACCAGAAATTATATTAAGCGTCGATGTGGGGAATGTTTTCTTTTCGTACCGAAATGAACAACTTTGTCCATTGCATTATTCTTATAGCGTGTTTTTGATGTTTCCACTTTCTGACCTTTATCGTGTCGAGAAAATCGTTTGAAGAGTAAAAACCTTGTTTTTATTTGAAATAAAATCTTTGTCCTTACCTAACTCGTACACTATAAGTTATCTTTCGTACACTGTAAAACGAGAACAGTAAAGTTGCACAACAACACTGGATACATGGAAAGATAATTAAATTTGATTCATTTCATCTCGTTAGTGCAGTTATGAATTAACCGTAAAACACCGTATTTAGTAAAAAATGCTGTTTAAGCTTTTTTTGGAACGTTTACTGAATAATGCAAACCGACTCTTTTAGTTAATATCCAGGAAATATTTTCTGTAAAAGGGGAAGGATAATAAATGTCATGCTCATGAATAATAAACAAAAACAACATCTGGGCAAACTAGAAAAGGCGCAGCATCCGAATGTATGTGAGGGAGCGACAATTGTCCTTTACATCTGAAAAGTCGTATATAGGTTTATCCCATTCGCTTAACCATTAACTCGATCCTTTTCTGTCACATATAAATATCATTTGGCGAGGCAAGGACAAAATCATTTCGTAAAGTAATTCTTAAATTAGATTATTTGCAGGAGTTATATTTCTGCTGATGCTGGACAGTGGTCACTTCTTTCCCCCTAAAACTACCCTTCGCTGTTGCTTAATCTTCCAACCGACAAAGTAACAACATGCGTGTATTAAACGCAGAAATGTGTAATGACTAATTTTACCAATTTCTATTTGACACGTGTCACGTATAACAATAGTTTATGCTACACATTTCCCTGTACATTATATTAATAAATAACACTAATTTTTAACATGAATTGTAAAATTTTATGACTTCCGTAATAATTTAAAAATATGTAGTAGTTAAAATTAACTCAGTTTTCGCTTATATGAACGATGTGTAAATTTGTACACTTATGAATTTAAACATTATGTTCTAGAGTTGAATTTTTGACGTTGGAATAGAACAGAAGTTTATCATTTGTTAAAAATTCAGACGAAATCTTGGCGCAACTTAAAAATTTTTTTTTACATTAACGATTTCGAAACAACTAAACACGAAAATAATTTTTGTAAAAATATTGGTTCGGACAGTCAACGTAAAAAATCATTCTATACAAAAATTTTACCGTTTTGAAAAACCAAGTTTATGCCACTGAATAGGTTGCAGATTATTTTTACCTTCTGCTTCAACTTACATAAGAAAAATGATGATGGTGATAATTTTCCACCCCTTGGCAATTTGTGCTAATGATGTAAAAGTTTTCCAAGTACGTTTTCTCAACCTAATTGATGATAAAAGTGTTAATCAATAGGTAATCGTGATAACTGTGAATTTATGAAGAAAAAAGCAAAATATTCTTTGTGTAGGTCATAAGAGATAGGTACCAGAAAAGTAAAATTTTTAAAATACGTTACTACAAAACATGCATTCTTAAAACTTTACTAAAAGCAACGGATATTTGAGCAAAAATTATGTACAATTATAGTTACCGCGGCGAACGCGTGGAGTAGTCATAGCATGTCAACGTGATCGTGTTTACGTTATGAAAAGTTTCACACAACTCTACATTGAGGATTAGACTAAGAAAACAAGTTTTAAAGTATAATTCTTAAAAATCCGTTTCCAATGTGTGATTATAAAAATAAGACTTATTAAAAGCAACTTCTATTTGCACAAAAATTAGATACAGCTACAGTTGTTGCAGCGAAGGCGTGGATAGTTTTTAGTAATGTCTTGTGTCAAATTTTAGTTTTGTGCTTAAAATTTAAATCTTACAATTTTATTAATTTGTTATGAAAACTAGAAGTTTTGGCTGTTTTACGTATAGGACCCCATTAATTAATTAACAACAGACCTTTTTTAGATTTGATGGTGTATCGCATTCTCGCGACAAAACTCAAAAATCGTGATTTTGGAGTTAATACCGGTAAATGGACGCTTACAATAGTATCCATCAGTCATCAAAAGCGTAATAAATTAACATCATCATCTGGCCGCATGATGGCAGTAGTGTCGTTTTTCACGTTTCAACTTGAATATGAATCTACTCGGTTAAAGTGTTGCATCCTCAGTTGTGTCACTAACTTTGATGGGAAAGGTTGTACCTAAGATTGACAAAATCGAGTTGTGTCAGTTTTAACGAAAAAATTGCAGTGTGCCGTATGAAATATTTAGTGTTGTGACAGTTTTGTATATAATACCTCATCAATAAATTGTTCCAATTTGAATTGTGTCATTTTAACCGATTGAGTTAAGTAACGTGTTGATAATTATTTTGGATTAGGTCATTTTTCATGACTAACAATTTCATTGATGGATTTTTCGTTTTCAGGTATTTTCATTGTAATGGACTAGTCGAGACGCTCAGCTAAAATTATGAAATTACCACGGTCAATTGAGTTTGCACAGGCAAATAGTTTTACAAAATCGACCACAGTAGATCGTGATATTATACCAAATAAAGAAAATCTGCCACCTGAACATAACGTTCCGGGTTCACTGTGCCAACTGAACTTTACGTTCCGGAAAGTTTAACATCAGGTTCAAGTGAACCTTCTGAATATTATGTTGAACAACATTCAATGACCTCCACGATTCTTAGTTCTCAAGACAGAGGAGCGAGAGAAGAAGGTGCTTATACTGTTTCCTATGATGTTGAAAGCGATACGAAATTGCATTTGATCAGAGTGCCTACAACATAGAACTACTACATTTTTTCCGCCGAAAGCAACGAAAGCGATGTCGACGAGTCTAACGTTGACCCAAATTTTGAAAATCCAAATTTGAATGCCGTTTGCAACAATTCATCAGACAGCACCAAAGAACTTGTTGAATCTCAAGCCAAAGATTCCGATGGAAAAAAAGGAAAGAAACGGAAGCGATGTCCTGAAAAATGGATAGCTAAAAAAGTTGAGAAATTCTGGTAAATCTTATGTATCAAGATCACAAAGCAAGAAAGAATTTTCGGCAAGAAAAATGCGTTCTCCTTGCGGAGAAAAATGTAGTGTAGGTTGCAGCAAAAATATATAATATATAATACCCAAAATTTCAGAAACTTGAATTCGGCATTCTATTTTCAGATAAATAATAATCGCATAAGAGTATGTAAGATGTTTTTCAAGTCAACACTAGACATTAATGACAGACCTATTCGGACCGCATTGTTAAAGAAAAATGATACTGGTTTCCTGGACTGTAGATCCTCAAATGAAGGAAAGTGTCAGGAAATTTATTGACGCTATACTCCGAGTTGAATCACATTATTTGAGAGCTCAAACAAAACGTACATATATTGAAGGCGGTAAATCGTTGGCTGATTTGTACAGAGAGTACAAGGAAGAGAGGGAGAGACAGGAGTTACCAGTTGCATACTCAGTTATGTTTAATCGCATTTTCAACGAAGAGTTCAATATCTCCTTCTATATACCAAAGAAGGATCAGTGCGATTTGTACGAATCCTACAAAAATTCTGATGACAAAGGAAAACAAAAGTTAGTAGATGCTTATAATAATCACCTAAGAGAGAAAGAATTATGCCGTAAGGAAAAGAACTCTGACAAAAACAATCAACATAATAGTACACAAGTTGCTGTTTACGACCTGCAAGCGGTGATGCCAGTACCAAAAGGGTTCGTTTCTTCATTTTATTACACAAAACAGTTTTAATCTTACCATCAGTAATCTACATGCTAAGAACGTAGACTGTTTTTCTGAAATGAAAATTCCTATATCGGAATGTTATTCGAAAAGGTAAACAAACCAAACATTCACATAATATTTTATTCAGACAATTGTTGTGGTCAACAAAAGAATAAATTTTTACTTGCCACTTACGCGTATGCGTTGAACAAATTCAACGTACGTAGTATTGACCACAAATTTCTCATCTGTGGACACTCCCAAAATGAAGGAGATAATGACCACAGTGTGATTAAAAAACAGATTAGACGACACCTCAAATCTGGGCCTATTTACATACCTAACCAATATTCTACTCTCATACGAAAAACAAAAAAAAATGGGACTCCGTCACGACTTGACTCATCACGACTTCTTCGACCTCAAATTATTATAGGAAGAATGGGGTAATAACTTTTCTATAGCCGTCGATAGAACAAAAGTGAGGTAGCATAATATTATAATACTAAAGGTTGAAAAAAAAAACATCCCTGTACATTTTTTTATAAAACTCTTGAGCAGACATCAAATTTAAAAAGTCATTGTAAAGAAATCAAAATCTCAAAAGACTTCAATTCTGTGCAACTAGTTCCAGCATATTCGAAGAAATTGCCTTTAACTGATGTCAAAAGAAAGCCCTACAATCTCTGTGCGAGAAAAGTACAATTAAAAAACAGTATTTTGATTCATTTTATAAAAATATTTTCGATTTGTGCTAACCTACTATCAATACGTCAACTTTTATGTATCTAGAATATTATGTAGTTTACTGTTTCATTATGTAACTACTTTGACTGGTTCATTTCAATAAACAATCAGCAAAAGTTGATCAAAACTATCTGAATTTTACTTCTCCTGGGTTTAAATACAATATTAGAAAACGTCACAACTCTAACAAATCGTCTCATTATTATCATGAAAAACGTCATATCACAACGGTATTTGAAAAAAAAATCATCAAAACTGTCACAACTCAAAATATTTCATTGTGTGGGGAATCAGAAGCAACTATAAAAAGTCATAACTCAAAAGAGTGTTTTTTTAAGCTTTGAAAACTAGTATAACCAAAAAGACTTTATGGTGGCTTAGTTTTATTCAACATTTGCACAATCAAATACATTAGACTGTTCTGAAACACTATCTTAAGTTGGAGTTAGTTTTTTGCAATTTCTGAGGATATAAGTTTTTTGAGTTGTCACTTTTGTGGCAAGGGTGCGATATGTCAACCCGACAATCTCAATTTGGATCTGCTTTCATTACAAATGGTTATAAAAAAAAGTTAATAAACGTTACTCCCATCCTCGCCTTCAAAGTTTGAAAGAGATTTCTTCTACCACTTCAGAAACATTCACAAGGATATTGATCGAGCAGGCAAACTTCTTCAAAAAAACGGCATTAAACCTATTTTTACGTCTTTTAACATAATTTCGCAGGTTTTACCGTCCCCTAAGAGTAAGTTTCCGACTCTTTCTTCTAAAGGTGTATATCGTATTTCATGTTCATGTGGTTTAGTGTACGTATTTCGGAACATGACCGCTGTGTTAGGTTAAAACATGGTTCCAAGTCTGCCTTGCGCTTTGATTGCCTAATATTATTTCTTTTTCAATAGGAAAATCAGGGAGAGTATACAAATCATTAAGCTGGGATGCTTAACTTCAATCGCGACGTCAGTTTTGAACTTTCACTTTTGTGGATTTCTATCGTTAACCACGCCCCCTTTCCTATTTTGAATCAATCAGCGCCAAGGTTAACGATCCGTGACGATTGTCTTCTATATAATAACTGTGTTATAACAATAAAGGACATTTTCCTTTTTAATCTTCGGCTTATTATTAACAGGTTATGTTCCTAGCACAACACAAATTTTAGTAAGAAAACGACTGGTAAAACTATCACCTTGTTATTTTTGTGTGTTAGAGTAACGAGCCATTTTTTTTGCGCGTTTTTTTTTCTTGATACTTTCAATACAATGAACCCACTTACAACAGGGTTAGCGTTTATTTCGGAAGGTACAAAACAAAATGAACTTAAACGGCAATGGAAGCGAACACGATCAGTATGGAAAAATTGCAGGATGCAGAAAATTATTCGACATGGAAATTTAAAGTAAAGTTAGGATTAATTGCGCCAGAAATATTTGAAGTGGTACAGTAAAAAACTAGTTGTGAGTTGACACAATAGATGCGCGTGCTCAACATATGATTGAGACGTCAGTTAATAATAACATTGTGACGTACATTAAAAACTGTGAAACACTGCAAACATTGAGAACCCGTTTAATAATTGATAAAGATCGTATGAATACAAAGAGTAAATTAGAATCATGTGAAGAAGTGATTACAAAAAGACTAACAAAATACCAGAAGAAGGGCAAGAGTCACGGAAAAGAAAAAAATGAGGTGATAAAACGAAAAGGTTTAAATGCTTTAAATGTCACAAGGTCGGTCATTTTAAAAGAGATTGTCCTGATAAATTAAATGTACCTTTTAATAGTACAATTCCCTAATCCTTTGTATTGGGTTTTTTTAGGAATGTGTTAATTGATTGGATCAACAATTATGATCCAATCAATGAACACAATCCTTAAGACACAATGGGCAGTTTTATGTGCACTATGAATCACCTGTATTCAGATACTGAGTTTTGAATCCATGCTGCTAGTGATCACATAAGTTATCGGAAAGAACGATTTAGTGAGTAACATGAGCTAGAATCTCCAAAAGAAGTAAAGATTGTAGATGTTAGAGTATTAAACGCACCAGGTTGTGGCACAATCAAGAAATCGAATGTTAAAAAACTGTCGGATGTGTTGTATGATGCAGAATTAAAGGATAATTTATTTTCTAGGGTTCATGATATGGGCAATAAATTTACATCGACATCAAATCAAAAGTACTGTGTACTAAAACATAATGAGAATATCGTTGCAATAGGAGTTCGTACTGGAAATTTATTCATGATGCAGTTTCGGATTTTAAATACAATTAACGATGAAGCAAATGTGGCAGCATAACTTTGTCACATTAAAAATCTGGCAAGAACGATTTGGACACCAAAATTTAAACAACATTCGTCGTTTTAGATAACATTATGTTAATGCAGAATTTACTTGTGAACCATGTTTGATGGGAAAGCTACATCGAAAATTTCATTTCAAAGTAGTCAAGAAAGAACAGACGAAAGTGGTGAGATCGGGCATGTAGACGTAGAGTAGACGAAGCAAGTGATAATTAGTATGTGGTATTTATATACTAATGGAGTATAATAAATATATTTAAAGGGATAACTTTTATTATGGCATATCAAAATCTGACAGACTCATACATTAAGGTAACTATATTATTTAAAAACATATAGAACTAATAAAGTGACGTACACTAATAATAATATAACAACACAACACAACACAATTTAACAAATCTAAACCCAAAAATAAATATGAAACATTACATTGTTTAAACATTTAAATATCCTAGAAGAATGACCAATTTGTTAAATTGAACACTAGTAATAGTCTTTGTAAATATATCCGCTTCTTGGTTACTTGAGTCGATATACTTCAGGTTTATTAAACCTTTGCTCAATCTATCTTGCACAAAACTAATTCGAATGTTAATATGTTTTAGCTTGTGTTCATCTTTATTTTGTTGATCAATGTACATAACACTCTGGTTATCTTCAAAGACATCTGTAGGGGTAAAGTGGTTCATTGTAAATCCCAGTTCTTGCAGAACTTTCTGAATCCATAATACTTCACATACGGTAATACTCAAGGCAATATATTCTGCTTCGCAAGATGACAAGGCTACACAATTTTGTTTTCGCAAAGCCCATTGTACTGTGTTTCCAAAAACTTTTATTACATAACCAGTTGTTGATTTTCTTGAACATACATCTGAAGCCCAATCAGCATCACTAAATGCTTGTAGTATTAGCGATGAATTTGCAGTGTACATCAACTTTAAGTCTTTAGTTTTCTTCAGATATCGTAGAACATGCTTCAAGTGTGACCAGCATTCCTCTGTTGGTTAGTGTACGATACTGCAAAACATATATCACTCCGAGTAGTTACGGCTAAATAGATCAGACAACCTATTAGTTCACGATATGGTTTTGATTGAAGTGGAGTTGCTTCACCAAATATTAATATAAGATTGTGCTCAATGGGCACTAATTTGACTTTACAGTCAGTCATGTTAAACTTTGTCAAAAGTCTGTCAATAAAGTTAGTTTGGCCCAATTTCAAAATTTGATTTTCGAAATCTGGTTCGATATTGATACCCAAAAAATATTTTTTCTCACCCATATCTTTCATGTCAAACGTTTTCGAAAGACGTAACTTGACATTAACAATTTCTTGAAAATTGTTACTGATGAGTAAAATGTCGTCTACGTACACGAGTATACAAATAACAACATCCTTAATGCTCCTCACACATAAACATTTATCTGACTCACTTGCACCAAAACCTTCATCAAACAGAAGTGTAGAAAGTCTGTGATACCATTCTCTAGATGATTGTTTTAGTCCGTATAGAGTTTTGTTCAGTTTACATACTTGCTTGGTTTCAATTCCTGGTGGCGGTTTTATATAAATAGTTTCAAGAAGTATCCCATTCAAAAGGCAGTTTTGAAGTCCATTTGATGAATTAAAAATTTGTATTCGTTAGCTACTGATAAAATGATTCTTAAGGTACTTAACTTTGAAACCGGGGAATATGTTTCATTAAAATCAAGTCCCTTTCTCTGGGAACAACTTTTAGCAACTAAACGTGCTGCATATCTTACAATTTCACCTACTTCGTTTTGTTTAATTGAAAATATCCACTAATGTCCAAGTATTATTTTTATTTAAAGCATCAAGTTCTTCTTGAATGGCTTCTTCCCAAAGATCTTTCTCAGGATGACCTTTTTAATCAGAAAAATCTTGTGGTATGTTATTTTCAGTAAAACTTTCTGCACTTAATGCATATGCAATATAAGAATCATCTTCTTCAAGGTCATTGTCGCGTACTAAAACATAATCTTTTTTGCCAGGATGGGGGCTTGACAATTCTTTTTGTCGTTTTTATTTCAGTTTCTTGTTTCTCTTCATTTACTAAGAATTTTTCTTTCCGAGTTTCTTCTCTTTCACCTATACTTTCATCTGCAATAGATTCTTCCTTTGCTTCCTTTTCTTTCATAACGCATTAGATTACAGGGTGTGTAAATTTTATCTTCGTTGAATGTAACATTCCTGCCAACAGTTATTGTTTTTGTTTTAGAGTTCCACAACCTATATCCATTAGTGCTATAGCCAACCATAAGGAGTTTTTTACATTTTTCATCTAGTTTGTGTCTTTTGTGATCTGGGATGTGATTGTAAGCAGTTGAACCGAAGACTTTCATTTTCAAGACATTTGGCTTTACTGAATACCATAATTCAGCTGTGGTCTTGTAGCTGGGTGCATGTAGCGAATTACTAGGTAATCTATTTATTATATAGGCAGCAGTTCTGACCGCTTCACCCCACATTGTTTTAGGTAAAATGCTATCTTATAGTTCTGGCTTTATCTAGCAACGTTCTGTTGAATCTTTCACTAATTCCGTTTTGCTGAGGATTAAATGGGATAGTATACTCAGTTTTTATACCATTTGTACAAAAAAAATTGTCGATTCGCAAACGTGAGATTTTCTGTTGAAAATGTACTTTCGCAGCAGACTTATACTGTTTAAAATACTTGAAAACTTCACTTTTACTTTCAAATAAATACACAGTCACAAAATGAGTAAAGTCGTCGATAAAAGTCACAAAGTATTTTTTACCATCATGCGTTTCAGGATTGATTTGTCCGCAAACATCTGAATGCACTAATTCAAGTGGTCGGTGTGATCTGGGCTTATCAACTACACGGTATGGTAATTTTGTTTGTTTACCTTTAACACAAGGTTCATAAAAATTAAGGTCTCTTTGTTTTATGTTTGGCATTCCTTGAACAATTTTATTATCTATTAAGTTCAATAATGTCACTTTATTCACATCACCAAAGCGACGGTGCCATATTTGTAGATCTTGTAAATTTCCTTCAGGAGTAACAATGTGAGCTCTCTGAATTATCGTTTAAAAATATCACATTTATGACAAAAGTTTCTTTTCCTTGTTTGCTGCCAAGTATACTTTATTGTTTTTAATAATAACAGCCTTCCCGTTACCAAAAGTAATTGTAAAACCTTTATCTTTCATTTTGCAACGCTTGATAAATTGAATTTTACATTAGGTATAAACAACACATCGGTTACATTTATAATTATTCCCTTGTTCATTATTCTGATATTTCCCGACATTGTTGCAGTTAAAATTTCCTTTTATTTGGCCACTGCTATTCTAACTGGTACATCCAACTTTCTTAAATGAGTAAAATGGCGCTTTTCATTGACCGTATGTTCTGAAGCACCAGATTCTAATAGCCATCTAATTTTATTGGGAACTTGTTTTTCTGCTTCACACAACGTACTTGTCACAAAGCATATTTCATCTTCATCTTCGGTTTCTCCCATATTTGCCATATTTTTACCGCGAAAATTATTAGATGATTTGTAAAAATTAGGACGTTGAAAATTATTACTGTTTTGGTTGTTAGAATTATTGTAGTTTTGATTAGAACTATGGTTAGGTCTAAATCTGCACTCGTTTCGCTTATGCCCACTTTTACCACAATAATGGCATTTATACTTAAAACTCTGAGTGCCAAAAGCTGTTGGTACATGCTTACTATCTGTCATACTAATGTTTTTCCTCTTAGCAAATTCGTCTAAAAGTCTAGCCTTAACTAAATTGAAAGTTAATTTAGTTGGTTCCATTGTTTCCAAAACAGCAACAATAGCATCGAATGATTTTGGTAAACTCAGTAAAAGATGACAAACTGCATCATAATTTTCAACTTGGCCTCCCGATTCCTTTAGCTTTTAGATAACTTTGTCAAAATCTAATAGATATTTATTCATATCTTCACTTTCGTTATATCTCATAGTTAATAGTTTCCTTCGAAAAAATAGCCGCGTAGAAATCGTTTTCGTTCAAATCCTGACTTTAATGTATCAAATATCCCCTTGGCTGACGTATGATCTTTAATGTGCTCTAACTATTCATTACCAATATAATTTATTATAATTGCTTTGCACCTTTTCTCCTTGGTTTTTAATGTTTCCATAACATTAGTTTCTTTTCCTTCTATAACAGTCTTCAACGATATCTCTATAAAACATTTTAACCCGTGTTGATCTAGAATAGCTTCCAGCCTAAATTTCCAGCTTCCAAAGTTATTTCCATTAAAAACACAAAGACGGTACTTCTCTTCCTCCATTATTCAAAAAAAAAAAAAAAATAATCCAAGTATTTCACTTAACATTCCGGGAACATTGACGACCTTTTAATAAGGTTTTGGGCCCATAACCTGATAATTATTATGTGGTATTTATATACTAATAGAGTTTAATAAATATATTTAAAGGGATAACTTTTATTATGGCATATCAAAATTTGACAGACTCATACATTAAGGTAACTATATTATTTAAAACAGATAGAACTAATAAAGTGACGTACACTAATAATAATATAACAACACCAAGTTCAATCAATGGAAGGTTCAAAATTTTTTATTTTCATCAAGGATGATTATTCTTACTTTTGTTTTGTTTACTGCATAAAACAAAAGTCGCAGGTAATTTATATAATTGCAAAATATTTCACAGAAACAGCACGATCATAGTGTAAAAATTATTAGAACTGATAATGGAAAAGAAATATTCAATAATGAAGACGGGAGGTTTTTTGAAGAAAATGGTATCAGACATCAACGAAGTGTACCTTATACGCCTGAGCAGAATGGATCGGTAGAGTGAGATAATAGAACAGTTGTTGAGGCAGCACGGACAATGTTGCATACAAAGGCTATGGACCAATAATTTTAGGCAGAAGCTGTAAATTCTATAGTTTTTGTGTTAAATAAGGCTGGGATAAGCTTGGAAAAACACCTTACAAATTGTGGTTTTTGAGCAAAGGTAAAGAGCAATTAGTAGTTTGGGGCTTCATCATATGCAAGAAAAATGTGAGGTTAATTATTGAATTCTAAAACATTTTTAGAAATGGACATTCACAGAGCTAAGAATGAAAGTATTCACTTAACTCAAACAGTATATACTAAGAAAATACTTACCGAATTTGCTTCTGAAAGTTGTAGTATTGAGCCTACCCCCATGGATACAAGTCAAGTTATAAGTACTTTTGAAGATTCAGAATTAAATTTTAATTTTTCTTATAGAGAGGCTGTAGGAAGTTTGATGTATTTATGTGTGACAACACAACCTGTGTAACTTATGCAGTAGGTGTAGACAATCAGGTCTGTAAAGCTGCACCCCCCATATCAACAATTTTGAAACTGAAGAGCTAGGAATTATGTACTTTTTATGTGCTAATTTTGTACCGACAAGGAAGTATAACAAATGGCGATTTTTCCTTTTTTCGGATCTTATTACTAGAAGAGTTTTTGCGGTACAAAATTCACTTAAAGTGCCAGGAGATAGCTTTTTAATTGTAGAATATGGTAACAGTTTGAAATCAAGAGTACATAATTTTTAATAAAAAATACATTACAAATTTTTTTTTCTTTCTCCCTCCCCTTGTTACCAGTTTCACCCTACCTATTTAATTACCTTCAGCATTATTGCTCACCATATTTCTCCTCATCACTATATATTCATCACTTGATGTCATCAGATCATATCGTTTGTATATCAATAGACGCTTAGAATCGATAAAGTCTTCATTCTCCATATCTCCTTAAGAGAACGCCTTACCGTACCAGGTCTTGTCTTATCTCCTTGCACATAAAAAGTACATAATTCCTGTACTTTTCTTTTTTCCATTGGACCACCCTTTCAATGATTTCTGGTATGGAGCGTGTACATAATTTCAAAATTGGGGATATGAGGCGTGCAGCTTTACGGACCTTAGAAAATCAATACCTAGAGAACCCGACAAACGCACACATAAAAATTGTAAAAAGTATTTTTAAATATATTAAAGAAACCTTCAACTTTGGAATAGTTTTAAATGAAAAATGTTACTTAGTTGGTTATAGTGATGCTGACTATGCTGGTGACACTGAGAACAAGCGTTCCACATTGGGTGTGATCTTATTAAAAAATGGTCCAGTTAGTTAGGAAACATCTCGACAAAAATTAGTACCTTGGCTTCGACAGAATCGTAGTATGTGGCGGCAACACTGGCTGTAAAAGAATTAATTTGGTTGAATAGATTAATTAATGGTTTGTGTAATATAAAAAATAAGATATGAGTTAAATATGGTTAATCAAAGTGCAATCCGCTTGATAAACAATCCGGAGTTTCACAAGAAACTAAGCACATAGATGTTCGTTACCATATTTATATCGAGAACAGTTCAATCGAAACTTATTTGAGTTCAATATGTGTCAACAGACGAACAGGTGGTAGACATTTTCACTAAGATCTTAGCAAGAGATCGTTTCTTAAAGCTTTTTAAACTTATCAAAGTAATGGGTTTTGAAGATTGAAACATAAATAGTATGTGAACGTTAAAAAAATATATATCATCAGAACATTCATGTTGCTCCAAAGGCACTAAACGCATTTTGAACTTATTGTCACTTTAATATTACTCTCGTAATTCTAACCTTTAATTTAAAAAGTAAGCCTAAAAACCTAAATAAGTATACTATATCCGAATTCGAATATGTTAGACCATCTATTTTGGAACCATTTACAAAGATTTTAGTAGGTATAATATAGTTACTTTGCGGAATTCTTTTTATGAAATGGTCTGTGAATCTAAAAAGAACCGTTTTTTAATAAAACCCATAAAAAGAAAAAAAAGGGATTTAATGGCGACCCAGGTGTTCAAAATGGCCTCCGTTATTTTGGAGGCACATCTGAAGACGCTGATGTGTTGAAAGAACACCATTCTCAATTTCAGCTCTTGGGAAGTTCAAGATGGCATTCCTGATTCTTGCAATCATATCCTTGCGGGAAGTTGGCCTTGTTGCTAAGACTATATCCTTATTTCCTCCACAGAGATAAAAATCAAGGTAGGTTAAATCGGGAGACCTTGAAATATTTAATAAGTTTTAATATGTGCGCAATTATAAACTGAATCATTCCAAAATGCAACATCCAAAGATTCGTGTGCTAAATACTGAAGCAATTTTACGGCAAATAACATTACAAAAACTTGCCTTGGAGGCCAAGGAAACAGGCTTCCTCTTCCGATCCAACGGTCAGGGAAGGTGGCATCTAAATACTGGCGAACAGCAAGGGCATAATGGGCGGGACAACCATCATGCTGGAAAAACATATTTTGGCAGACGTCCAGCGGAATATCATCCATTAAAATTGGAAGAACATTTTCTAAGAAATGTAGGTGTGTTCGTCCAAAATAAACGGACCAACAACCCGCCCTCCAATTATCCTACTCCAAACATTTACGCTATATCTTCCTTGATGCTGGACTTCTCCAAACCAGCGCAGATTATTTCGGGCCCAAAAGTGCGCATTATGTAAGTTCAATTGCCCATTACTACCGAAAGTGGCTTCGTCAGTCCACAACACATTTGACAGAAATTGAGGATTTTCTGCTACCATGTTTAATAGCCAGTGTCAAAAATCTATCCTTCGGTCGAAATCCGGAGGAGTAAGGCCTTGGTGTAAGTTGATATGGTAGGAGTGTAGCCTAAAATAGCAAAAAATGTAAAAAAAACATGGGGGTTTATAATTTGAGTGTAAAATAGATTAAACTTTATAAAAAGAGGTATACCTCTTACATACCTCTGGGTTTGAATAATGCGATGAACCGTACTTTGAGGAATACCCAAGTCTTGAGAAATTTCTATAGTACTAATTTGGGGATTGATTTCTATAGATGCCAGGATATTAATAACATGTTGTTCGTTATTTTGCCAATTTCTCCGATTCATGACAGATCTACGGATGCTACCCGTTGTTAACAGGCGATGGGCTAAACGCACAAACACGCGGCATGGTATCGCGGTCAATTCGGATAACGCAAATAGAAAGTGCGAGCAGCGATAATACCATTTTGAAAACATTCAAAATAAATCGCCAGCATATTAAATGCTTCTTGGTTAGAAATCGGCATTTTAAAAAAGATTACAAATTCAAAAACTGCACTTTCTGAATGTAAACACAACAAAATAATTTACAAAATTACGACTGTCATTTTATAATGCATCGTGTTCCATTTGTTTAATTTTCCAAGGCCTAAAGTGTAGGGTGCTTTTACTTTACTTTAAAACCAAGCCAAGACTTACCTTGTTTTTTATTATTGCGATTGAAAAGTTATACCTTATACTTTTTAATTTTCAAATATATTATATTTTTTGGCATGAACTGAACTACCTACCTATCTTTCTTTTTTCCAAGACCACACACTATATTGCAAAAAAACAGCTTCAAACTTTACGCAAAGTACTAGAGTTGGGGCATCATATTTTACAAAGAATCTTTGTAAATGGTTCCAAAATATATGGTTTAACATATTCCAATTCGGATATAGTATACCTATTTAGGTTTTATGCTTACTTTTTAAATTAAAGGTTAGAATTACGAGAGTAATATTAAAGTGACAATAAGTTCAAAATGCGTTTAGTCCCTTTGGAGCAACATGAACGTTCTGATGATATATATTTTTTTAAATAATACCTAAATAAATTCTATTTAGACTCACAATTGTCTCTTTAACATCTTATTCATTTTGTGTTGATTCTTTTCAACGATACCAAATTTGTTAAAATCGGTCAAACCGTTAAGCAGTTAAAGCAGGTTATTGCAAAAACAATTGAACACCTCTCGCCATCTTTGTTTTTGAAATAACTGAACTTTTGTTTTTACGAAAATAATGTGAAAAAAAATTTTTTGTTTATTATGCGAAATTTATAGAAAATGCAATTTAAAAATTTAAGACGGCAGTTACGCCCTTTGGTGGTCATTTTTAAAACTTGAAAATATTTTCTTGCAATTCTTCATGGCCGATTTACCTAATATTTTTTTTAAAACAAAGTCATACGACGAACGGTTCCCGAGATATGGCAGAGGAACAGTCTTATAAACAATTATATTAAAAAATGGGAGTTTTAAGTAAAGGTTTTACTAAATTTTTATATGTAATGTCATCGTATAAAATATGTTCATTCTAATAACTGTGTTATAGGAATAAAGGATATTTTTCTTTTTTAATCTTCGGCGTATTATTAACAAAGTTGATTACCTGACTTTTAGTAGTTTACTTTGAACTTTCGTTTGTTTGTTATAAGTTTCTTGCCTTGATAAAACCACTACGATAGGTGGCGAAACGTTGGCAACTAAGGTAACCATTTCGACACGGTCCAATCCCGGAAGACGTTTTTGTTTTAATAAATAAAAGTAATTGCAATCTGAATAATAATGTCAATAATTTAAAAAATATACTTATAATTTTAAATGTTTTTTAATGATTGGTCTGTGTCTTTTAAAACTAGTTTGCATATTTTTCAAGGTGTTTTATTAGCTTAGTCACATAGCAATTTCTAGATTACATTGCATTATCTCAATTCCTTAAATATTATCTCCATTCTGAAAAGTGTATTGATGAATCATCGTTCTAAGAGAGACAAAAATCAATTGTATTGATATTGTTATGCCAATGGAGGAAATAGATGACTCATGTACATTATATTAATGCTGTAGATAGTGTAAAACGAATAATGCTACACAATCTACCGGTCATGATGAACTTTTTAATATTATGGATTGACTAAATTAAAATAGGACATAGATAAATAACATAAATAAGTAGTTACGGTTTAAGATGCAATGGCAAAATACATTACATTAAATTCGGAAATTTTCTAAGAGAAAAAATATGAAAAATTATTAGAAATTCATGTAAATTGTCATAACGGTTCCTGCGATAAGATGTTGAGCATTTTACCCAAACATTCTGTCATACCCAGGTCTTGCGTATTGTTTCAAGTTGATTATAAGACAACGGCTTAGATTACCACGTTTAAAACGAGCTTCTATAATTATCAAGAAACTTATAATATTTTTGAGCGAGAAGTGTTAAAAAATAATACGGGAAGAAATTTTTTTGTAAAGTAATATAAAAATTAAACACTTTTTGACTTCAATTGATTATTCTACATAGAAGTCACGTTAGTGTGGACAAAGTACGTACATGAACGTTAGATAAGAGATCCACAAATTGGTCATTGCATCTTTCTTCGTTTACATGGTGCACAATTCGTTGTAATAAAGCATATTGTATCAAAAAATTTAATCAATTAAATAATTACAAAAATCAGTTGTAAAAAACCTCCATGTATATGTTTCTTTTCATCATCGTTTGATTACTCTCGTGTAGAATATACCGTGTGTCCCACAGAAAAGTTGACATAGCCATTTATTATGTTAAATTAAAAATTAACATATATTTTCTCTGACACAATTTGAACCCAATATAACTACATATTATGTTAGATAGCTAATCATTAGATAATAAAACTAATTGATGTGATTATAACGAGTATTCAAAGCGTATTTTACTAAAAAAAACAAAAATAAATTATTTTTTCTACAGCCGTAAAAAAATGTTGACATTTTTTGATCACATGCGTTTGAAAAATGAAACATTGGTGGCAACGTGCGCGAAGTAATTCGCGCCCTAGACCGCAAATCTCTTCGCGCACAATAACAGTATTTTTCAAAATATAATTATTCAAATTGAATTAAAGTAAAAACAAACACATTAACGGATTTACAAAATAATGATTAGTATTGCTGCAACAATTGTAATTAATTCACGGCTACTTTGCATTGAAGTAAAAATTTCTTAGCATTTTTTTAATTACAATTCTCACTTTTTCGGCTGTAGAAAAAGTGTTGTATGCACCTCGTGCCCAAAATTTCTCTGGTGCTTTCGAATGATTTTGATTCTCGGTTGACGCCTCATAATGTTTTGCGCTTCCTAACCAGGGTTTGATTCCGATTCAGAGTTTTTTTATTAACTTTATTATCATTATAATAGAAGTTTGTAAAGTAAATTTGATATTTTGAAAAAAAATTGGAAAATATTAAAGTAATTTTATAAAAATTGTATTAATAATAACATTCATAATAATATTACTAATAAAAAAAAAATTACGACAATTGAGATCGACTCCGGATATTTTTGGTGAAAATTTTACTTTTTTTTATTGAAATAAGCTTTAAACACTTACATTACCACATAATTATTCTCGTTTATTTATCTAATGAAATGTGTTGCCCAAATTGTGCCAAAAGAAAGATGCTTTAATATTAATTTTAACATAGAAAACGCCTGTCAACTTCTTCACTGGAGCGTTCGTTAGTAGGTGCATATAGTGTAATTGTTTTAAGTGGACTTCCTTTTATTATATTTACAATTGCATACATGACAGTGTATTCAACGAGAAAGTTGCCAAACTCCGTACAGTAAAAGTCCCTAATGGGGCTAATTCTTAACTGTTTTAGAGTAAAATTATTTCTAACCGCTGGTAATTAATTAGGAATAACTGACTTGAGTGTCAAATAAAAATTAGAACAAAGATGAACTTCCACATTTGCTTGAAGACGCTTTAATGAACCTGAGCTCAGTACGGGACAGTTGTCACTTTTCAAAATCGGTGGATCGGGAAAAAATGGACCTATGCATTAGCCAATTTATTCACCGAATCTCAATTCTTTTGGGGACACATAAAGAAATGGTTTACTAAAGAAACAAACCCACGACAAGGGAGGATTTAGTAACGAGAATCAACTAATCATTTTCGATGTACGTGGAAACCCCACTTGGTTTAGTGATTTATTTTCTTCTGCTTAGCAGTAACAGTAACACAGTTTACCTTATTCTAGTTCCAAACTATTCTTTCCTGTTGTTTTTTGACCTCACACAGTTCGATGATGTCCCATTTAGAACCGAATTCAATTCAGAAAGCTTTTTGAAAGCCCACTATCATTCATTCGTTATTTATAGCTCCCTAACCTCACTAATCGTATTCACACACAAACGAGTGATTATAAAATGTTGCTAACTAGTGGGTGAAAAGTAAGGGAGATTTTTGTCAAGCTTATGAGTCATCAATGAGTGACTCACCTGTTGAGAGAATTCGGCCTTTAAGCTTTGATTGGTGCTGTTAGAGATGTTGTGTTTTAAGTTGCTATATTTAAAGTCGTATCCGTATCTTATTTTGTTACAGCATTTTAAAACTTATTGTAGATTAGTAAACTTTATTCACGTACATCAAATCTATTTTAAGAATGGTTTCTTTCTCATTGCTCAACTCGTACAATCTACTTTCAGTACACTTTATAATAATTCATTTCATTTCAACATATTTTGTTTCTGTACAATAAATACACTTTTTATTGATTTGAGATATTTAATGCTTTTTTTCACGTTCTTCCTGATTTATTTAATTTGCTTCTCTGTGTTTCTTTAAGAACATCATCAGTATTATTCCAGACTTTTACGTCACAGCATGGTTTTATATGGAGAGCGCGTTATACCATTATTATAGGTTTCACATTTCATCAACAAAACCCTAAGACATTCATAACACTTATAATAATTTGGTCCTTCATCCAAACCTAGAGAATATTCTTAACATTCTTGTTCTTCTTTTATACGACACCTTACTTAGCTCTAGCTGCTAATGCTCGTACTCATAATCATGGCTTGAGGCGTACTGGAGTCGAAGAACGGTTTCGAAATGAATAACCATAGTATAAACGGCATTCCGCCTTGAGAATTACTTCAGATGATTGTTATCCTGAGATCAAACTCAAGACAAGAAGCAACCAACCTCAAGCATTGCTTGAGCAATCAAACAATCATTCGCTTTAGTTTTAAATTATGTTAAACTAGTGGCGTGAGGATTGTCACGTACCAGAGCACGATTTTCGATGCAGGTGGCATCACTACAGATAAGTTTGACATGTTATTTTTATTACCGACAGCGTTTGAATTCAATGCATTATAATAATTAATTAACACATAAGTTACCATATAAGTTATAAAAAATACTATGCTCTAAATATATTTTATTTTTTTTTTTTGGTACTTGTTCTCAATTTGTTAATAATCGTACCCTATAATAATTTTCTCCCATTCTGATTTTTTTCTTTTGTTTTCTACCAAATTGTACTACCAGGATATCAAACATTATGTTGGTCAAGGGTGGTTGTGGAATGTTAAACGTTTGTCTTACTTTAAATTTTTGAATATGTTTTTTTGTCAGAATCTGTCAAGTCATTGTGCTGAAATAAATAGGTATGAATTTTGTAGGTTATTGATGTTAGTGCGACAGTGACATAATTATTTCAAACGTAAAGTAAGACAAACGTTTTACTTTCCACAACTTTTCTCATTCTGTGTAAGATCTCATCACGGATAATGCAAATTTTATATATTGCCGACTTTACCCGAGTAAAACAGAAGTTAACGAGAGCTAACTGTCATTCCGCATTCTACCACCAAAGTAAAAAACCTTGTACCTGTTAAAATTCCAACAATCCATTCTTGAGTGTTTTCTTCACCGAGATTTGCCGAAGGTGCGACTATAATAAAAGACTCAATTTTATAACCAAAACGATCTCAACTAAGTAAGCCTCAAACTTGAAATTGAGATCTGACTATAAGTATGGCCATAAGTGATTTTTTATATATTTTTTTATTCTTAAATTTTCAACCATTTTGCTGACAAAGTCCTCTCTTTATCAGGTTGTAAAATCAACACATTCCGAATTACAACCTGCTCAATTTTATTGACATAGCCTAAAAGATAGTTTAACCTTGATAAAGCCCTCATTTGTTTTATTTCACCATCACCGCAGAATAATCTCAAAAAGAAAAAACTTTGTTGTAGTCGAACATTTATACATGGTATAACAAAAAAAATGGCAAAAATTTACAGTGCTTTTTGAACATTAATTGAACAAAAACTGCTAATTTGTCTTTTTTATACGTGTTTCACAAATTCATTAGCAAAAAAACTAAAAACGAAAACAAATCGTTGTCAATAAATTTGATTACAGATACATTTAACGTCATCATAATTATGGAATGTATTCAACACGCATTTTTCACATAAAATGGGAGACTATTTTAAATTTCAATTTTAAGTTAATAGTTAGTACCTTAGTTCAAACGTAAATTTAAGTTTGAATTAGTCACAATCACAACTATATTTATCTGAAAAACCGATAATCTTAAGAACAAAGATAATAACATTTATTTCGAACACAACGAAAAAGTTGAAGAAGAAATTCTCATAATTTTATTAATTATGTAAATCTTCAGTCCTTCAGTTGCAAATTAAATATATTAGGGAGAATATAGAACAACCCTAGGGAGAGGCACTTTTCAAATTTTATTAGGTTCCATCGCACAGATAATTTATAACCAGAAAATTAAGTTTGAAGCGTAAGAAACGCATATTTTGTAGAGACGTAATAAAAATTTTGAACGCATGTAAACAAGTCGATGGTATTCGTAATAAAAGCTTAATAAAGCCAACAATTAATTATTCAATGTAGTATTTATTTTATTGGCATCACTAGATATATGTATTTTATTTACTGAAATTATTATCATACAATATAAATGTGTAACTCATACAAACAAATAGCCAACCCCACCTTGAATAAACGTTTAATAGCAATTACATAATTTTCTAATTATAAAGCATTATTTCTTAAATTGATTTTTATTTGTACAATAATCAAACTCATAATCATATTTATGTCTATTACCTTTAAAAACTGTTTTTAAATTAATTTAAAAAAGTGTGCACTACACAAATAGAATAAAAAATTTAGATAGGTACGTGAAAGATCCAATTATAACGTGATTCATTTTGAAGAATATTTTTTAAATTAAAAAAAAGCATTTATTAATTTGCAATGGATTTTTCATTAAAGTTTGATTGTAAAAATCATTCTTATTTAAAAATATTAAAAAAAAAAACAATAACAAATAGTGATGCTCTTTTTAATTCGCTCATAATATTAGAAAAATGCAGTTTTCTTAATTATACTTTTTTAATTTTGAACATTTTGGTGACCCCGACGTGATGTTCTGATTGGTGATTAGTACGTAAAAGTTACAAAGCCCAGTTAGTATGTTAGAATGTTTAAGATTTGTTGAAATCATTATTAAACGAAGTGTCAAAAAATAATATGAACGTGAAGTTCATTAAATTAAAGCTAATTTGTTGACCACAGATAAAGGAAAAGAAAATTAGGTTACTACACGATTCGATAAAACAAATCTAGTGGTAGAATATCGTTGTCAAAAAAAGTAGAGGACGTTGCCTTCAAACAAACTCCAATAGCACGAGGAGGCACTAGATGTCGCAACATTTTAGTTATTATTGAACTCCTTTAAATTGCGAACGTTGCCTTTCATCTTTGTTAAGCGAAACATACCGTCCATTAGCGTCTAAATGTATTACCATCTGGCAACGTAAAAGGAAAGTAAGATACCCAAAAAACTCAGTTTTGATTGAAAAAAGATGTTGTCTTCTGTAAAGATATTGACTGCAGAATAAAATCTGTAACAACGGATAGAGTACAGTTATAAACGTGGTAATTTTTGCAACAACAGAATAAAACTAAATCATAGAAATAAAATAAACTCAATTCAAAACTTCTTGGTTACGTCCAAAAATCAAACAAACATAACATTTATTTATTTCCTTAAGAAGTTTCTTATTAAGATTTTACTGTAAAATAATTAGGTAAACCAATATTTACAACAAATGATATTTCCTACGTTTCCAAAATAAAAGAATGGATAAATGAATTTGGAAATATTTTAAAAATTAATTAAGTAGTCATATTCTAAAATATTGGAAAATATTTTAAATACTTAGTATAAGATATGGATTTCAGAAGTCTGATGTTTTTATTGATCTACATAGCTTTATTATTTTTTTGACTTGGAGCATATTTTAAAAAACTTTCTGTAATGTAACTGAAAGTAGAAGCAATAGCAACAGTGAAGAATGAAACCCCTATTATACTTGTCGCGGTCAAGGCATGATATAGTACGGCGCCGTGGGATACACTTAATTTTTTGTAATCGATTCGTAAATAAAAGTATTTCAGTTTACCGAATAAAACTCAAATTTGACATTACAGTGTAAATAAGGTTTTTCATTCAGCTATTCACTTTAGCGTTGATCGAAAAATTTGGGAAAATATGCAACGCATATGATTAAAATGTATCAAAAAATTGCCCCGCCATGTAGCTGGAGGTAAACCAGTACAATTTTGCTATAATGTACATATTCAAAATTTGACTTTTCTAAGTCAAAATGTACTTCAGTTATATTTTATCTGTTTTTCGTTATTGTCTTTCCAAATTTAAAATATTGATTTTTCTTACGAGATATTGTTTTTAAAAACTACAGTATTATGAATTTATTAAAAACAATTGATGACTAATTAATGGTACCAAAGTAGTTAAAGTTCGTTCATCAATAGATTTCCAACATCCAAAATTTATGATGGCAGTTTTAAATAAAAAGAAGTTTCTTAATATAGAAACCTACCTTAGAAAATGTGTAGTTTCGTCAAGTATAATTCTTCCAATTTTGAAATTATTATCTAATGTAATACAAAAGTTATAGAGTGCACCTACTTTCTGTGGTCATCCGGTACATACAAAGAATGTACTAAAAAGTTATTATTAAGAATTGTTGTTTAGGCAACATGAGATTAGATGGTGTCGCGTCGTAAACGTAGTTACCACAAGTTTTATAAGGAGGAAAGCTTGAAAAAACGGCTATTTTCTTGGACACAAACTCGTTTCTTGAAATTGTCGCCTGACACACTGGATAGTATTACTGGTGTAATATCTCTAAAAGCTAAACGAACCCAATTACTCATTTATCACCGTCAGCTGTTGTTGGATGTGTTAGATAAACTTTACTTTTTAAAACTAGCTTTGCGTTATGTAAGAAAGCTCTTGTTGTAACCACATCTGTCTCAGGAATACCATCAACAATTCGTCCACTTCATTGACAAAACGGCAAATATCTATGTCCAGTGAGATGACAATCTAAATAAAAAAAGCTTACTATATGTGCACCAAAAAAACAATCCCAAATACTTAAAGACTAACGGTGCTGTAGATCCGCTGCTTGACAGAAATGAGGGCTTACGATAGAGTAAATTTTTGATGACAAAAATCTTCCTCTTTTCGAAATCATCTTCAGATAACTCTTGATGTAACTGTACGTGATAGGAATAATACTAATGTTTCCTCAATAACCATTTTAACAACCGATTTTAAAAATCGGTTATAAAAACAGATTTATGAACCGATTTTCGAGAAGTAACGATTAATCGATTTTTCGGTTAATCTATTTTTTCTAATCTAATTAATCGGTTTTTGTTTTTGACGGTTTTGCCACCCACTAAAAAAGATGCAGAATGAGTGGAAATGGGTGGGAAAAACTCAAATCAAGATGGAGGAGTGTGATGAATTGAAAATGGAAGAAAGGGAAATAGAGAAAACGAAAGTGTTATTAGGAGAAAGAGGAAAAGGAATAGATTTGATAAAGAAATCGTTGAGAAGAAAAGGGGAAAAGTTTAAGTTAATTTAATGTTGTATTGTTTTTAATTTTGTTAAATGTTTATAAACAAAATAAATAAGATTCATTGAAATAAAAACATTATTTTTGTAAAAGTGGGTATCAAATATAAACAACTAGTAACCAAACCTATTTGAAAATGGGCGTAATCTAGACAAACCTGAAATTAAAGACGTGAGGTCACTACTCCAGGTCAGAGGCCAAAAGTCAGGTCAACTTGTGACCCCGCCTAAGATCAGCGCCTGGACCTCCTGAACAATTTGACGTATCGATCTCCGAAATCGGTTTAGTGATTTCGGAGGAGAAGACGAACATACATACAGACAGACAGACAAACCACAAACCGGGCCACGATTTTATGTTTATAGATACATGAATATCACGATTCGTTGGTTGCGACATCTAGTGACGCCTCGTGCTATCGTAATGCTCTCTAATACTAATCAACTAAAGTAACTTTGCCGACAGTTGTGTAAGCAGTTAGAAAAGTCAATTTTTTGATTATTAATGTCAACTAACCGTTGCCTCAAAAACAATCTCGAATCGCCTAGTGTAAACTTTTAAGAAATTTTTTAACTGCAAACAAACACCGATAATCACTCGACAGCTGTTTCGTCCTGTTGGAACTTTTCAGGAATTAAAGAACTAAGAATTACCCCAAGGTGGGTACATCATTTACGACTACTTTGGTTGCGATTACTAGTGCCACCTCATGTTAACGTAGCACGTCCAAATAGGAATCTCCTGCAAATTTACAACCGACGATTCAATATTGTTCTTAAGGCAATTGTTAGTTGGCATTAATAATAAAAGAATCGACTTTTGTAACTGCTCATCCATTGTCAGCAAAAGATTATGTTCGTTTTTCTTCAATGCTTACGTACAGTATGTTTATTATAATTTGCCGTCATGTCTATCAGCGGAAATAATAATGTTTGCAAACATACTTTTTATTTTGGTTGACAAAAAATTCTTTTTCTGAAAATCGTCCGCAAACTAATAAAAAATAGTCCGTAAAGTTGACAGATGAGTCAGTAAAGTTGAACTTTTCAGGACTAATTTTATGTTGGCAACCAACAAAACGCATGTGTATTCCGGCAATCGGCAAACGGCAAGTGTCATTTTTACAAGTTCGAAAGTTACAATAGTTTGACATAACCACCAACACTTGGTTGGTATTAAAACATTAATAAACAATAACTTCCGTCTCATAAAAAGGTGTGTATGAATTTGACGCAATATTTATAATAGTTTGCAGATCTCCACGTTGAATTGCGAGTGATATTCGTTGAATTAGGTATAATCTCGCCTTTTTATCACCTGAAGTCTTATTAAGTTGTGAGCCAATGGTTTCAATGAGTTCCACTGCCTCGTCCGACCAGGAATAAAATCCCATTAAGGAATGTTGCTTTTTGCAAAAGAGTTCACGCAAGTTGCATCCTAAACCAAATATCTCTTTTTGTCCACCGGATCATAGTCATTCCGTCCGGTCTTTTCCATCTTCTCTAAAAAGGTCCCCAGGTTCGAGTCTCGAAGGTATGTCTATAGAAGCAAGGGACTGTTGGATGATTATATTCAATTCAGCATGCCGAGAAAATCTTCCTGCATTTTTCTTGCAGCTCAGTTCATGTCTGCCAATTGCGTCCACAGCTTCACCACAATGACAGTAGTGAGGTCGGCATATTGGAGCGCCTAAACGGATCCCTGTGCAGATTCTAAATGTTTCGTCGTTAAGCAGTGTTCCTAGGTTGGGGTTGAGAATGGCATTGATCCACGCACCCGAGAATTTATTTTGAAGAGTTTTGAGACGCAATTCGTCAAATGGTGATTCAAAAATCATGTCATTAATGATTATTTTTAAATAACACTGGTCCCAATTAAATTATTTAGCACATGCAGGGGGCATAATGTTAGGATTCAAGTGATTCCAAGCTTCCAAGGCTTCTTGCAAAAGTCTCGTAGTTCTTTGTATCAATCATTATAGACACGAGATTTTTCACTCCATAGGAAGATGCCAAGAAAACCGGGAGGCTAATATCTCGATTTTTCTTATACCCAGACCACCATATTTTACAGGTAAACTAGCTTGAACCCATTGGTTGACATCTAGTTGAATGTTCATGATCTCTTCCAACGCCTTTTTGATTTCCAGGTCCATATGTTGTATGTTAGCAGTTAGTTTCCATAATGGTGTGGTGCGTAAGAAATATGACAGTTTAGGGATCAGAAAATAATTTCTGAGTAAAACATATCCGTAGCGAACTGGGAGATCTTTCAACCGATCAATCAACAAGAAAAGTTTTGTAAAATGTTTGTTTGTAAAATCCTCCAGCCCATCTTCAAATAGTGGAGATTCTAAGAGTTCCAGCTTACTTCTGTCCATTACCAGTATGCCTGGAGCCAGTTCTTGAAAGTTTTTATAACCGCTTTATCAAAAGAAAAATCTCACATTTCCTGGGATTGATCTTTAGACCAAGAATTTTTTTTGAAAATCTTCTAGCACTTGATTCGGGTGGTCGCATAATGTACCATCATCAAGATACCAAACATTTAGTGTTGAATTTAATTGGTCAATGATGGGTTGTATTGACATGCTGAAAGCTAAGGGACCTACAGGGTCTCCTTGTTGTGCGCCAACGGTCGAGGACAAAACGGTATTTTCCCAGAAGAGATTACTCGGTTGTGAATAACATTGCCATAAAAAATTAAAAATCTCGGGGATATTTTTACGGATTTCACTGAGCATTATGTCTCGTTCTACGCTGTTGAATGCGTTTTGGAAGACAATAAAACTTTATCCATGTTCTCTGCGTTAGTGATGAACGACCTCACTGCATGTACTGCTGCTTCACAGCCTAGTTTGGTGCCAACACCAATTTGTACAGGGTGAACAAATAAGAATGCAAAGTGTTATATCTCAGGAACTACTCATCGTAGAGACTTGCGGTAAAAATTTCATAACAAAAGTGGCCATAAGAAAAGCTGGAAATTATTTTCAAATTATTAAGATGGCCGCTAGGGGGCGTAGCCGCCATCTTGAATTTAAAAATTTGGATTTAGTCGGGTTTTTGCTATATTAACACAACAAATAAATAAATGCTTTTTATAGTTGAGGAAAATCCTCATCTTTTTCATTTAATACTTTTTTCCTATCTCTAAAAATAAAGTGAAGAGGGGTCTTTGAAAATGCTTGTAAACAAATGCCAACAATTTCAAAATGGCCGAACATAATTTAATGAGCTTGGTGTCGTTGAAAAGAGCTTTCCTTAGGTTACAATTCTGACCGTATTTATGGTCATCGTAATTTGGCATGTCGCCGCTAGAGGGCATTTTCCGAAATTATCACGGAAATTGCGATTTTTCTCGGAAAACTTAAATGGAACGGTATCATTTTCTTATCATAAAAAATAGTAAAATTAAGCCCAAATAAGCTGGTGAAAACCGCACCTCGATATCTTATTCCTAACCTAAAATATCTATATTTCGGTCAGATTTTCAATTTTTTCTTAAAAATTTTGGATAAAAATACTATATTCTGAAATTTATTCGAAAAGTGCGATGAATTGCAAGAAGAACAGAATAAATCTCATCTTCTTTACCACGACAAGGTCAAAATCAGTCGATTTTTGAATAAAAATAACAACGGACAAGGGTTGTTTTTACGAGTAACTTTATTTTCTCTATCAAACTCAAAATCCGTAAAAAAACATAAATAACTTCGATAGTCATCAATTTAGTAATTTTATTGAGTAATTTTCAGTATAATTTAAAGGGCATAATTTATGCTTGGCACATATTAAAATTAAACTAGATAGGTAGGAAAAGGTAAATAATAAGTAGTAGGTCATGAAAAAGAAAAACAAAAGATGGCAATATTTCAAAGAAACGTCAAATTTTATTTAGAGGTGTTACTTGCCCGCGTTACAAACTTTAGGTAAAATGCCTTTTACTAACGACGAATGCGTTGATATGATTGCCGTTTATTTTGAATGCTTTCAAAATGCGGCATTAACTCAAAGAATTTATAGTGCTCGTTATCCAAATCGGCGTTTTCGCGATACGAGAATTTTTCCTCGCTTAGTTCAGCGTTTGCGTACCACTGGTAGCTTTCGTTCCACATTTCGCAGACGTAGCAATGGAAAAACTGAGGAAAATGTCATAAACGTCTTGGCCTACATTGAATTTAATCCGCATATTAGTACGAGAGCTTTATCTACCGCCTTAGGCATATCTCGGTCTACGGTTCAATATATTTTGAAGGATCATAGGTAAGTTCTAATGTATAAAATAAATAACTAAATAACAATAAGTATACTACCATCTAACTACCATTACTACCTACTAACTACTATTAACGAACTACTACTACTATAAACCAACTAACTACAACAACTACTAACCCCTATTATTAACTACTACTATAAATTAGTTATGTTAGACCATATTGAAATATACTGTTTTTGTTTTTAGACTTCGACCCTATCATTTAGTGTTACACCAGAGTTTAAGTGAACAAGATTTTGATTATCGATTAAATTATTGCCACTGGATGTTAGGAATGCTTAATGAAAATAGACAATTTTTGTCTCAAATTCTTTGGACTGACGAAGCCACATTTAATAGCAACGGCAAAGTCAACATACACAATGTGCACTACTGGTCCGAACAAAATCCCCATTGGCTTCGTGAAGTCCAACATCAAGGAAGATGGAGCGTTAATGTGTGGTGTGGCATCTTGGGAGGAAGCATTATTGGACCATTTTTCTTTAATCAACACCTAAATGGCAATGTCTTCCTTGATTTTTACAGAACCATTTGCCAATTTTATTAGAAGATGTGCCGTTAGAAACACGTCGAAATATGTTTCTACAATTAGATGGTTGTCCAGCACATTTTGCCGTGAATGTAAGACAATATTTGAATGAGATGTTTCCAGACCGGTGGATTGGAAGGGAAGCCTATTTCCATGGCCTGCCAGGTCCCCGGACTTAACTTGTCTGGATTTTTATCTATGGGGGCGACTAAAGGACATTGTGTTTCAAACAGAACCTACAACTAGAGAAAATATGCAAGAAAGGATTCACAATGCAATCAACAGCCTGCCAAGAACCGAAATTGAAGCGGCGGTCCTTTCCACGCAGCAAAGGCTTCAACTGTGCATAGAGCATGATGGGCGGCAGTTTGAACACTTAAGGACACATTAATAGTTATTTACGAAAAGTATATTAATGACAGCGATCTCGACAATTAAAAGTCTCGATAATTAATGTTATTTTAATATGCGAGTTAGTTACAATAATTTTCCATTGACCGTCTTATGAATAAAATAGAAAAAAATCCATTCTTTAGTTCTATTTGATCGACATGAATTGACATTTAACTGATTGTCAGAACGCCGCGTCCTGTCATTTTATTTTCAAATACTTTGTTTTTTCTTTTTCATGACCTACTACTTATTATTTACCTTTTCCTACCTATCTAGTTTAATTTTAATATGTGCCAAGCATAAATTATGCCCTTTAAATTATACTGAAAATTACTCAATAAAATTACTAAATTGATGACTATCGAAGTTATTTATGTTTTTTTACGGATTTTGAGTTTGATAGAGAAAATAAAGTTACTCGTAAAAAACAACCCTTGTCCGTTGTTATTTTTTATTCAAAATCGACTGATTTTTGACCTTGTCGTGGTAAAGAAGATGAGATTTATTCTGTTCTTCTTGCAATTCATCGCACTTTTCGAATAAATTTCAGAATATAGTATTTTTATCCAAAATTTTTAAGAAAAAATTGAAAATCTGACCGAAATATAGATATTTTAGGTTAGGAATAAGATATCGAGGTGCGGTTTTCACCAGCTTATTTGGGCTTAATTTTACTATTTTTTATGATAAGAAAATGATACCGTTCCATTTAAGTTTTCCGAGAAAAATCGCAATTTCCGTGATAATTTCGGAAAATGCCCTCTAGCGGCGACATGCCAAATTACGATGACCATAAATACGGTCAGAATTGTAACCTAAGGAAAGCTCTTTTCAACGACACCAAGCTCATTAAATTATGTTCGGCCATTTTGAAATTGTTGGCATTTGTTTACAAGCATTTTCAAAGACCCCTCTTCACTTTATTTTTAGAGATAGGAAAAAAGTATTAAATAAAAAGATGAGGATTTTCCTCAACTATAAAAAGCATTTATTTATTTGTTGTGTTAATATAGCGAAAACCCGACTAAATCCAAATTTTTAAATTCAAGATGGCGGCTACGCCCCTAGCGGCCATCTTAATAATTTGAAAATAATTTCCAGCTTTTTCTTATGGCCACTTTTGTTATGAAATTTTTACCGCAAGTCTCTACGATGAGTAGTTCCTGAGATATAACACTTTGCATTCTTATTTGTTCACCCTGTACAAACTGCCTTTACCACCCTACACCTGCAGATAATATGCTCCTGGTAACGACATTGTGTAAGTTTGGGCAGAAATTCGTTTAACTCTGTACAACTTTTCGTTAAGACTTCATTCCCCATAGAGTTTCTTCGGCTTCATTTATGTTGTAGTAAATGTCCTTAAGAAAATGTTATTTAGAAAAAATGTGGTGAGTTAAGAAAAAAATTTTCATTACTTATCCTGATATGTAATTATCGTTGCTAAAGAATTATCCGTGTTTGTTATTTACTACCTTATACTAATCTGTTACAAATTCGCAGTCTAAATAAGCTACAGTCCGACTTATATTGCTGCTATTAATTTCAGTAACCGAGTCCAGTCATACCTTACGTCTAATTGTAACACCGAGAAATAAATTGCTCGCAATGCATTAATTACGTAGGGTCCATTCTTCTGTATGTATGAAGCATAGCGGGGAGATGCTGGTCATATATTACAGAACAGCTAGTGGACGTGCAGAGTATTAAAAACGGAGCACGTTCTACACTGGACGTTTCGCAACCAGGAAGCACTTTTACAAATGTTATTGGAATTCGACGTATAAATTTATTGGTAATTCGGTCAATTGTAATGTTAATAGAGATTACAATTACGTGAATTTAACGAACTTATTGTCATACTATTTGATGACCAAATTATATTCGAAAAGCTTAAGTTTCCTTTACAGAGCTTTATCGAGACTAAGATCTTAAAATTTATTTTTATAGTGTATTGGATGCAACGTTTGTGCTATTACGTATAGATACATGAGTTTAGAGAATTGCGTACTGGGTATATCACCAAGGGGTCAGTAAAGGATGATTTGTGGCCCACAGAGCGCACCAGAGCCGCGCAGAGAAATGGACTGTCCACTTCTAGCATCTTTCCCTAGCCGGGTGGAATATTGACGAGTGTGTTCAGCTAAAACCCCTCATACCGTCCATCTCCCGGAATTTATATGATGTTCGCTTCGCGGCGAGTATTGGTCGACGCCGGCATCCAATAACTGGAGCCATTTCATGTCAAACTGAAAGAAAGCGTACCGATAAAACATGACATTCCAAAATGGTCATAGAAAATCTATAGATTTTCCCTTCTTGTAGGAAGGAACCACGCACGTCTGCACAGTTTCAGACAACGAACGGTTAAATTATATATAGGACAACGCAATGAGATTTCTCCCTACGACAAAATCCCCTGAAAAATTAATGTTGATTGTAAAACTTTGCAGTTATAAAGCTGGAGGGATATATTATACTTGTTTTTAGATGCTCTAACAATGTTTTAGGTGTTCTTCTAAAAGAAGTTGAATTTTTCATTAGTTGGAAAACACGTGTTTATACCTACGTTGCGGATTACCACAGGTTTGTCATACTTTCCAGAAGTTGTCGGGTTCGGTTCTTATGAAACTAACTACTAAAGATACGGTTCTACAACTGAGAAAGTTTTCAACTTGTAAATTTAGATGGAGGAGACACTTCTTTCTAAAACCAATCTTAACAGTTTAGGCACCCCCTCTCGTAATTCAACTTAGAATGGTATTTAATTCTGCATAACCGTAAAGCCACATCAAAAAGAGACTGTATTGAGATCGTTAAAATCTTATGGTAATATAATTAAAATTGCAATAAAGAACTTTAAGTTATTCATTTGTTCCGAATGGCAATGAAAATTTACGTTTTAAGAAAACATAAAACAAAAAGAAACTAATTTATTCATCAATTGCACGGTTCATTTCTTAAAAAATTGTTAACTAATAAACTTGTAAAGCAATGTAGATTCTAACTCCAAACAGATGTTTGTAATGAACAGTAATCAAATCAATTCTTATTAACGTCTGAGCTCTACTAGCAGAACGTTCCGTATGATAGCTTACATTCATCTACTGGCTAATTTAGGCCTTAACAGTCTTCTGATTGTGGTTTCCGGCACGAATATTATATTGTCGTGTTATTCTTTTTCACACGGTAGTAGTGTACAATACTATCTACCCACTGCCATTGTAGTTGAGTGACCTTTTTTATAAAATCAGAGATTCTTACCCCGAATATTTTTCTTACGATAGGTCAGCTTTATTCCTAGCAGTTGTCGTTCGTAAACATTCCTTGAGTTGTTCTATAATATCAAATATATAATTTACAGTATTATTACTAATTTTCAGGTTTTTCTCTAAACATATTTGAGGTGTCATCACACTTTAGAAATTGCATGGGGAAAAGAATGACATTAAGAATAGGTATTATTGTTGGTTGTTTTCCGAATAGATTTTTTTCTTTGCTGTTGTCTCAATTGTAGGGTCAAAGAAACCAGCCATTGTTTTTATAGCCTAAATTGTATAGTAGACTCTGTTGTTTATTGTATACTTTAATTATCCTGGATAATAACTAAAAGGTCTAATCTTCGCTTACTTTTTTTTGTGATGTAATTATTTAAAATGTCCAGATAGTGGAGCACGTCTGGATCCTTTTAATTGAAACAAAACTCTCAGGTCTGTTAGGCTACGTTTCGCTACCGTAGTGGAAGCCTCATTAGGTCAGGAATGGATGAGTTATAAACTGTCGTCCAAATGAGAAAAACACACTGATGATATGAAAATGAACAAATAAGTTAACAAAATACTCATCACTAACGTTAAAATAATGTATTAAATGTAAATAGAGAAGGATACCATCAATTTAATTATTGTGATGTAAGTGTTATGTATGGTGCCCCAGAAGATCAGTATAAACCTCTACAGTTTGGTGACGAAACCGTGTGCAATTGTGAATTGGTTCGTCTTGGAAAAGCATTTGCTTCAAGGTTTTAGAAAACCACTAAAACCTAAACATGCCAACCCTATTGACGAATTGAAGAAATTGAAAAACAAAATACATACTAAAATCCATTCCCTTCGTGTAAAAATGTAGACGAGCGAGTCCCATTCTTGCGATTTAATCCACGCGACCGCAGTTTTGAAAATTTCTACCGTTAACCCCGCTCCCTCGAACCAATCAACACCGATCTTAAGGACCCATGACGTTTCTCTACTATATAATTCGGAGGTGTTTTGTTAATTATCCAGACTTCTTTCCGTTTAGAATCTGGCTCAGTTGACAAGTTGATTACCTGACTTTTAGTAATTTATCTAGAACTTTCGTCTGTTTGTTTTTAATTACTCGTTTTGATAAAACTACTTACGATAGGTAGCGAAACGTTGGCAACTACGGTTACCATTTCGGCACCAAAAAGTTTTCGTGGAATTCTCTTCAATAATTACAGGTTCCATCGTCGTTTGCCTCTTTTCCAAGAATAACTGCTGAATTATAATGTCTTTTTCTTTTGCAAAATCAATTGAGAGTGTTTTATTACAATTTTAGTAATTGTACCTATCAGAAATCATAACCACTAATATCTGACGAGAAACCACTTTCAGTGATTTTCTTCAGTGTTGTTCACTTACAAAAGGAAGACAAATAACGCAGATTCAACAAACAACGATTGAGCATTCAAATTAACGTAACTGGATTGATAATTGAGATGAAAGAGGAACTTTTGTTAGCGAAAAGAAGACAAAAAAAAGTATATAAAAAAAAGAATGAACTCTCAAGTAATGCTTGGGGGAAGGGGGAGGGGTGCAATAATTCTGGTTGGATAACAACAGAATGATTTCCGGAATGGTTTAAAAACTTTATCAAATTTAGCAGTCAAACGACTTGTATTCTTGGTCATAGTATCCCAATGCACAATTTTGATCGTATGTAATGGGATTATGATTTTGTGTTTCTCTACACATTCTACTTTCTACCTTCAGATCCTGATGTCGTTTATATGTTGTAGCCAAAATGTCAATTAAAATATTAACTTGTTTTTCTGCTACCTCTAATAAGAACATCCTATAAGTAGGAAATAAACCATTACAATAACAAAATGAAGAAGAAAAATTATCACAACAAACTTACATTGAAAATATACTTGTCTGTATTGTGCTGGTTGTTATTTGGAGTCAAATAAGAAGTGAAAAAAAATGTATTTTTTTTTATTTTTTATATACATACAGTGTGTCCCAGGATTGATGTTACAAGAGGTGTAATGGACTAAAATTTTTTGAATTTCATTTCAAGATTCTGGAATTAAAACTTGCTTGGCGTGAAACGAATTTTAAGAATTTTTTCGTTTTTTGAAAAACAAAATGGCCGTGACGGTGAAGCAAGATCTATTTCCTTTTCAAGTAAAGTACCCTTTTTGTTTGCGGTATGGAAAAATGTTACTAAGAAAAGTTGTTCATAATGACAAATCATGGATGTATACTAAACTTCAGGACAAGCTACCTACTTTCATTAAACTGTCTGTTTTAGATTGAACAAAATAAATTGTAGGTCATTTATTAAAATTTTTATTTGTAGACCATTGAACGAAACAAATAGTATTTACAACAAATTTAACTAACAAAGCTTAATAATATGATTGATGTATGATACATTTTTTAAAAATTACTCAGAGTTATCTGCGAATTCGGAATTTACCCCAAACGGCGTGAAATAAAGAAAATAACAATGGAGGGCCATGAAAAAACAATCTGAGTATAATACTTATCAAGTACTGTCAGATTGCAATTTGTAGTAACTGCCTTTAGTTCAAAGTATATTACTGCTAGATTATGATATCGTTACAACAGAAAATTTACCTTGTTCAGTGTTACGGGCTTGGACCAACGGCCCTAAGAGTAGTGGTGCTGCGGTTTAACAAAAAATTTCCCAACACCAATCTTACACGTATGACTACCATGCGAATAGTTAAAAAATTTCTTCCAACTGGCAGCGTTGGTAACGTTAAGAAAAAAAGAAAGAAATATGACGAAAATGATATCGCAACTGTTCTTGCCCTTGATTCGGTGGATGAACATCCCAGACTATCATTAAGGGAACGTTCGCGTAATCTTGATATTAGTAAATCAGAACAGCAAAGAATTTATAAATCGACCAATGTAAAGGCATTCAAACCAAAATTTGTGCACACTATCGAAGAAGGTGATGAAAGTCGTAGATTATTATTTTGTCTTACCATCGGGGAGCGATGTCTTCAAGAACGAAATTTTTATAAAAACATTGTATTCTCAGACGAACTTTTACTACCAATGGCGTTGTTTCCTCTCAAAATTGTCGCTACTGGTCTACAGAAAATCCAAACTTTCGAATCAACTGTAGAAGACAGTATCACCAAAAAGTGAATGTGTGGTGTGCTGTTTCATGTCGTTTTGGCATAATTGGACCTTACTTCATAGAGGGACGGTTAAATCAAAATGTTTATCTACAGCTACTTGAAAAATTCAGGGAAGAGTTGAAACTTCTTGGTGTCATGCTAAGACCTTCTCTCACGGGTGTTACGTTCCTGTACAGTCATTTGCAAAACATCTCTCCAAGTATTTGTGGCTTCGATCATATAAGAAACTCTTTTGGTTGCCATCCACCAGCAATATGGCGATTTCCGCGTTTTCATTGCTTTTGCCATATTGCCATTAAATAAATATTTTGATAACTATGTTCATTGTTTCTTAGGTTATGTTAGATTAAGTCATGTTATGTTAGGTTTGGTTAGGTTATTTTTTGTTAGATTGATTCATGTTTGAATATGTTAGGTTAGTGTAGCTCCTAACACCCTAAAAAACTCATTGATTATAATAATTTAATAATCCTCGTAGACCTATAAGGGGAAATTTAAAAAATATAATTTCTTAATTGAGCATTTTCTAAAACGTTTCACGCCACCAGGCCAAATAGGCACAATTAATATAATTGAAGGTGTATCTGAAATAAAATATTGAAATATAAAATTGGGAAACCAGATAAGCACCATTGGCTTTTGTTTCTCTGGTTAAAAAATTGATACACGTAATTTTCAGAAATTTTTTGAAATTAACTTAAACCATTCAGAGCACCGTAACAAATTACTTGCTGCAGTATCAGGTTTTCATTGACAAGTTCTCAGTAATACTCCTTACCTCTAGAGTTGTTTAAATTCCATCCTATTAATTTGGTGATAATATACTTAAACCTATTAACCAAATTGTTGTTAAATTTCCTTAACAGAATTTTAGTACCCCACAAAAATTTTTTAAATTTTTAAAATATAATTGGTTATTGGTATTTTTTGGTTTTCTTGGTGGTACCAGTTCTGGGACCAATAACCTTCTTGTATAAACCATATGTTTTGTGATGCGTATTTTAATATCACGTCACTTTATATGTTTGCAAAGAGTTTAATACAACAAATGCGAATTTAGCTCCCAGGGTTACGGTTTTTTATAGCCGAGGCAATTCAGGCAAAATTTCAGTAAAACCTCAAAAAAGTCACATAAAGCTAAAAACTAAACCTGCTCTGGCCCTAAATAACAACATACTAAATACTCGGACTTACATGTGCCGGTTTTTTTTTTGTTTCCAAGCCTGGTAACCTGGAATTCAAGAAATTTCCAGTAAAAACTAAACCGTATGACGTACATAATCGAAAATTTGGTCATTTAAACGCTACAAAATATAAAAGACACTATAAAGTACGCCCATACTGTATCGGTGATAACTACTTCAAAATAATGTGAATCTTCGCGAAAAAGTTATCCGGACTTATTCAAATTCCCCTGCAAGTCAAGAAGAAGTGTGTACGGTCAGAAAAAAAATGTTAAAGCACTGCATCCTGGGGAAGCTAAATTGTAAAATATTAATGACCTCTACGGAACAGTAACATTAATTTTTGCCTCATTCGTTATACTATAACGAACCATCTTTAAAAAAATTTTCGTTATTGATTCTTATCAGGTATATAAATGCTATGTGTTAATAAAAACTAGACCCTATGTTGTTTATCTATTGTGAAACATATTGAGATTGACGCATTCTTAATTTTTCAGGCGCATGCGCATGAACTGAAGTACTGAGGGGAAACCAAAACTGAAGTAGTATTGGATGTATATCGAATCTATCACATTTTAAATTCTAGCCTCAATTTTTGAACTATTTGACTTAAAACCCATACAAGTATCTCTAAAAATAGAGAAATAACCTGTGTTAGGGTATTTTCGCATTGAACTAAAAAAGTATTGTAAGTAGTTCTTTTACCACGAATCTATCACATTTTAAATTCTAGCCTCAATCCAGTTTTGAACATGTAATTTCGAGTATTTAGTATGTTGTTCCTTAAGGTCAAATTAGGTGATAATAAAACATCTTGTATATCACTTTTTTATCGAAAATTCTTATTTTCCAAAGCTATTCAAAGCTATGATAGGTTTGGTGGATCTATACAATTTTTTTTCTATTGTATACTATTTAGTTTTATGAAGAAAAAAATTGCCCGATAAATAATTATTGACATGGTAATGAAGAAATTTTACTGCATCTATAGTAACTATTGCTTAAATCATTTTTTTTTTCTTTAGTCTGTATACTATTGGCGCGGAGTAATAAATCATAATTGCTTGAAATAATTCTTTATTTTCTTGTGAAAGCGGTACTTCTACGGTTAAGTAAAAACCAATAAATTCTAACCAAAATACGATCATTGTGCCGCTCTTGCAACATATCGACCCATCTAGGGTCTGAGAACAATAGTTTAATCTGTGTAAACACGTTGCCATCAGCCCAGGTACTGACGAAACGAGAATCATAGCCGTAGATGTGGGTATTATACCAAGATACAAAAATAATGGTATATAATACGTAAGAAGTAAAATTTGTAATGTGATCTACTATACAAATAAAATAAATAACATATAAATAATATATGACATAAATATAAAATAAAATAGTAATGCAGATATCGTCAGTACATTTATTACAATTACAATTAATTTGCGGGGACCGATTTTAGGCATCAAAAGTAAATTTGGCTCAATTATAAAATTATGTGGTTGTCATGGAAACTTATCAAAATGAATAGATAAAAGTAACAGGCATAAAAATGTTCATTTAAATAACAAGACATTAGTAGGTAAAATAGGTATATTTAAAAATAACTGACAATACTCACTCATGGTTACAATAAATGGTGTTTAGAGAGTAGAACACTGTTTCAGGCACATTACGCTTGGTCATTTAACTTTCTTCCTCGTCTGAAATTTCCATTTCGGAATCAGAATCGCTGTCTTGTGTGTTTACTGATATAATAATTGGCTCCAATGTTATCTCTACTAAATTATCCAGTTGCCAACATTTGTCTTCTTCCTTAACGACATGAGATACACAGTTCTTCCATCTTTCAGGTGTTACTTTGTTTAATGCATTTTCCAGAAGTTTTTCACGTCGTCGAGTTTAAAAGTGGTATTGTTACGAGCGACGTCACCTTTACTTGAGCCCAAACCAACTCTATAGGATTCAGCTCACAATGGTAAGGTGGTAAACGCAGTACTTCAATGCCCCGATTCTTTGCCATTTCGTCAATAACATGACGTATATACTTATTCTTATGAACTTTAACAATATCCAATAATTCTCTTTTCACCATGTCATCCTCAAAAGTTATATTCTTAACAGATAACCAATCTATAATTTCTGCTTTCCTCCAAGCGCTGGTAGGTAAATTTTCGTATCTTCGTGAGTGGTAGCTGGCGTTGTCCATAACTATTATAGATCCTTGGGGTATCAAATCTAGCATCTGCTCAAAATATTCTTCAAACACATTAGCATTCATGTCTTCGTGGTAGTCGCCAGTTTTCTTTGATTCGAATTCTAACAAACCACCATCTACAAAGCCATCTTCATTGCCAATATGAGTAATAATTAACCGTGTTCCTTTCCCAGAAGGCGGTCGAAATCCTGTCGATAGCCCTTCTATAAATCCTTGTCCAGATTTCATCCAAATAGAATTTACGCCTGCCTTCACGCCTATATTTTCTTATTTCCCGAAGATAATTTCTCCTCCATGTAATAATCTCTTGTTTTTCAATTAAAACGGATCTTCTATTTATCTTCTCCCAAGTAAACTTCAACTTGCGAAGAAGTTTCCACAGTGTTCTACGACTCATTTGGGGTAGATTTTCATCCTCATTTACTGCTAGTAAAATCTTATCGATTGTAGGAATCTCTTTCCGTAAGTAGAACGAGTGAACCTTTCTACGGACAGAATTCCTCATTGCATCATCTAATTCCATCGGGCGCCGACCAGGAGATGGAAGGGGTGAAGCACTTGTCCCAAATTTTTCTTTTCCTCACTAGTTTATAAATGGTGGATTTTGATATTCCCGTCATTGCAGAACATAATCCTACAATATCATCGACACTTTTGCAGGGTGTTGACATCGAACAGCGTCATGCACATTTAAAATTATAATTTTTCATTAGCAGATAACGCACCACTTTTAACACGTTTTGCTGGTGAAAAGTTTTCCATTTCAAAATTATTTGCACTAACACACAAACAAACAAACAAGCCGATTCATTGCTAATAACAAACTAAACATATTTTTCATTTAGAAAGTATACGAAGCCCTTCGGTCAAACAACTAATTATCTGTAATCTTTCGCAGAAATTACAACCCGTCTGCCGTAATGACTGCGCTAACGACACCACTTTACCTGATGATAGATAATCCAACACACATTTTGACGCTAAAGAATAATTGTTTTAAAATTACTTTATTTAGCTATATCGATTCTTAATTGTAATAATAAGAAACAAACCACATAATAGTAAATAATTTTTTTGAAATATTCCACAGTTTAATAAGATACAAATAGATTCATAACTTTTGTAAAACTCAGTATACGTACCTATATAAAATTAAAATTTAAAATAGACAAATTGAGAAACGACACATTTGTCATTTATCGATTTTAGAGTTTAATTTTATATTCAAATACAGTGTTTTACAAAAGTTTTGTATCTATTTATATCTTATTAAACGGTGGAATATTGCTGAATTAAATTATTTACTATGAAAAATAGATTCCACAAAGTAAGGATTGAAACAATAAAAGAAACCACATAATAATTCATATCAAGGTAGATTTTACTATTATAATATATTTACCTACTAAAAATATGATTTTCCAAACGTATCAGGTACCTACGCCACTGCAATACGGGAGATTCGATAATTCTGACAGGTTTATTACTCCGCGCCAATAGTATACTGAGTATAAAACAACTTTTCAAATTTACTAATCTTTTCTCGAAGTAACATTGTCAAAAGTACGGAATGATCAGTGTATTATCTTTTACTTTATTTTGTTTTAAATGGGCTGAACTTTAATAAATTTAATTGTTTTCAGATTCCTTTTTCCAAATCATGGTATAACTTATTATTGTAACAAAATATCTTTGCGCCGTAAGTTGTAATTTGCAAAATGAATTTATTATCGTTACAATCACTTGTACGATTTTGATCCAATTTGGTTTTTATAACCCTGGTCTGATTTTAAACATTTTTTGTTCCACCAAATAACCACTTTAATGAAGAGCAATTTTTAGTTGTGTTTTATCAAATAAGTTAATTTTTCACAATATCTGTTTTAAAAATTTTCTTCTTGTTAATTTAAAGATATTTTCAATTATATAGAAAATTGAATTTTCTACAACTTTAATTCATTTTCGAATACTTCTAAAACTAAACGGTGGAGATGTAGAATTCTGAAATGCACCACTTGCTTCTATTTGCCACAAATTAATGTAATTAACTTATACCTGCACAATTGCACATCTAATACAGTGCACATAAAAATTGTGAGATTTGTATCTTACTGCTGTTTGAAGGTTTCGATTAAACTACATGGAACATAAATTCTCATAATTTTTTCCTAGTTTAAACATGTTTTTATTAAATAAAATACGAATTATTTAAATAAATAAGCTTTTAACTTATTGTTAAAAAATTGTTTTGTGTTTAGATATTACAATTGTAAAAGATTGTTAGATAAAAACATAAGTAATAATATAAAATGTAAGTTTTTTTAATATTTTAAAGTCATTATTAAGCAGGTTAATAAGAAAATGAATATTTAACGATGAATACAAACTGTCCCAATTATTTTTTACTTTGAATATGGTTGCGCAAGAACACTTAGACTTGGCAATTATAATATTTCACGTTTTAACACAAGTGTGGTATTGTAAGTTAAGGCTTATAAAGAATATTACTAATCTAGTAAGCGATAAAAACGGTGTTTTAAATTATTTTACGAATATATATATAATTCTTAAAGCAACAATCCCATTATAAATTTAATGTAGTTGAAGAATGCGTTTTGCAAATTTGAATAATGAACTTAATTTTAATTTTGTAAGATGTAATCATCAGGCAATTTACATCGGTGGTTTTAAGAATAGTCAACGTCGTCATGCGGCAAACGAAATTGAAACAACACTGACAACGACGGTGAGTTTATATGCACGTAATGCGTAGTGAAATTACTTAAAGTAATAACTGTATTAGTTGATATGCGAAGGAGATCCTGTGAGGGACTCTTAATGTTCCAATGATCCACTCGAGATGATTTGATTAGTGACCGTTTTCCAGACGAGCAGCCGCACCTGATCCGAGAGATTGCGGACCACATGGTCATTTCACACCCCGCTGCCATTTGCGTAGATGATAACGTTGCCATCTAATCTAATAACTAATTCCATCCGAGATCAAACCGCGTCTTGATTATACCGCAGTACCCTCGCCCGAACTCGTTACCCTTGTATATCTGGCCACTGCTATCCGTGTCCGTCTGTTCTTAATTCTAATCACACTCCCTAGTTTATGGCGTAGTAAAATGTACGAATTCGGTAACTCCGTTTCTGTTCCCTAATGACAACCGCTTATGCGCTGACGTCAGACGAGGGTGACTGAGATGACGGATGGATGCGCTGACACGGGGTTAATTTGAAACAGGAACCAGATAAATGTAGTTAATATAATAAAACCATCCTTCCCTATCGCGGAAGAATAATTTGGCACTTTGTCAAATCTATATGTTAGCTGTTAATCGGGGATAATAAAACGACGAGACGTCGACACAATGTGTGATTTTAGTGGTGCGTTAGAGGAGAATATACGACACGCGCGTCTATCATTATTATCTGCGGTCGCGGGAAAGGGATCAAAATAAAAAGAGATCTATATTTTCTACTTTGCATGGACGGCGGGGCGGCTCGAGGTGACATAATATGGCGCCGCATTTCAAGCAATGACGGAACATTCATCAGTTCTCCCTGGCGTATCCATTCTTCGCGATGATGGAACTGCAGCTTCTACAACGTCCCCGATAAGAGACGGCAAAAACTTGAGCGAGATGTCTCGAGATACTTTATGTATAAAAGAAACGGGCAGACGAGGAATCTTCTCAGATCGCGCAAAAGCTTCACATTTATAACTAACCTCATCCATCTTCTTCCGGAAGGGGGAACTCAAATGCAGCTCAATTTGTCAGAAAATCTAATGCTTCAGTTTCTTCCATCTCGAGCTATGGCAATACGATCTCGGTTCCAATAAAACCGAATCGAACAGCCAGTGCGGCTTTTGTTCGAGGATTGAAGTGCCATCTCGAAATTTATTTTATTTTTGTGCAATGTATAGAAGGCAGCAGCAGGTACGGTTCGTTGATGCTTACTTATAAACGAACGAAGGCGAAGGCGGTATTAATCGTCAATAGATTGGCTATAATATACTATACAACACCGATCAGACATAGTCATTACCTTGGAGCAATACCGAATTAGCTTTTAAATATTCATGACCAGCATCTCATTGTGGTGTTCATTAGGTAAGGGCCGCGCCCTACGTCTCGAGCGGACAATCCTTATTAGCATGTCAAAAGACTCATATTGCCCACGCCAAGTCGTCATATACCTTTCTCTTGTAAAATCTAATGCGTACTTACTATTTATTTATCCTGGTTTTATTAATACACCCTCAATGTGCAAGCAATAAAGGCATTTGCATGGAGAGTGCGATGTGATTGAAATTTATCTGAGTAGCGAGCCGATAAATCCCTGCGACTTTATTAGATATCTCCTAATTTATGGCGCTTGTCTCGAGTCAGCAGTACAAATAACGGGTGAAGTTGTACGGCAAATGCCATCCGTAAAATATATAAGGGTAGATGGAAACTTTAAACTATATTGGTTACTTTTACCCTTTCATTTTATAATCAACGCAAGCGCCGCGTCGCGGCGTGCCGTCAGAATGATAATAGTCGCAATTCAGACAAAATTTATAAATACTAATAACTAAACACGACTTTATATATATTAGCGTGCCAGCCTTCAATTTGCTCGTTAAACATCAAGTTTTAACTTCCGGTCACGCTAACGAAATATCAATAAGTAAACATAGTTATGATTACATGTCTGCATGCATCCCGGCTCGTAATCGAGATTTGATTTAAAATAGCTATAACTGTAAAACTTTTCCAATTTCATCAGGCGCCGCTCTTGTAATAGCCCATCAATTTTGATTGCTTTCTATCTCTCATCGTATAGTCATTACATAATGTTTGTTATTTTCCCTTATTGTTTCAAGTTATGATGTTATTGACGTCTATCATGCATCGACGACGCCAATTAATTAATACACATTTCGACCGTTATCGAAAAATTAAATTTTCACTCCGACCCTAAAATTTATTTATTATCCTCGGACTAATTAAGTTGGATTTAAAAAACCAAACGATTAAAATTTTTACGTTTAAATTTAAACGATCGCAAAAAAAAGACAAATTGCGGTTATATACATACAAACCTAAAAGACTTAACTTCATGGCAAGAACGAAAAGAAAACATTCCTTATTTTTAGTAAACGATATTAATTAAATAACGGTTGTCACTTCAAGTATGAGAAAAATAATAATACAAACAATGTCAGAAAAATAAAAGAAAAATAATATAAAAACAAAAACATTAGAGAAGAATTTGGTTTCTGTACGGGGTGGACCGATTTCGATGGGATTGCAGGGTATTTCGGTAACTATAACTGTTACAGCAAAACTGTTCACGTAGCATTAGGCCAACTTTTTGAGACAAATTAAACAACGAAAACAAAATTTACTATCTTTTTCAGTTTTTGATGCACGGACCAAAAACAATTTTTCCAAATTGTTCCATATCTCATCTGTTGATAAAAATTGTGAAAAGTGTAAAGACATTTCTTGTACAGTTTTAGCGTAGAATAAAATGGAATAGTCAATTTTTAACTTTGGTCACCAATAGTCGAGATACCACATAAACTTAGTTTTTTTTTAATGGAAACCATAGTTGACTTTGACTTCATTAAAATCCTTATTTTGTAAGCTTTTCAATAATATATAGTTTATAGAGGTTCTTTTAAAATACTAAGTTTATCTGGCATCTTGACTATTAGTTACCAAAGTTAAAAATTGACTACTCAATTTGATTTTAAGCTAAAAACTGCACAAAAAATGTCTTTACACTTTTTCCTGAATTTTTATCAACATATGAGATATGGAACCCTATCGAAATTTGGAAAAATTCAATTTTGGTCCCTGCATCAAAAATGAAAAAAGATAGCAAATTTTTGTTTTCGCTGTTTAATTTGTCTCAAAAAATTGGCCTAATGCTATGTGAACAGTTTTGCTCTAACAGTAATAGTTACCGAAATACTCTGCTATCCCATCGAAATCGGTCCACAATGTACACTCATGAAATTTAAAACTTGGACACCACAATTTCTGTAAACAAAAGTTTGCACATTGTGAAGCGGGCTTAAGGGTATCATTTACAATTCTAACAGCAGGTAGTCTCAGCCGGGGTTATCTTATAGAAGGACTGTAGAATGAATCATTACACTAAGCACGTTTTAGAAAATAGGTAATTTACGTTGCTTACTTAATTTTTTCTTTAAAGAATATATTTGAAGGTATCGCTAATTAAACACCATAGCTCGATTAATTATCGAATCAAAATTTTGTTTAGGAAATGTTTACAAAATAAAATTAGAAATAATTTTGATTTAAAAAACGTCTACAAGCAATAACTTTTAAATTAAATCAAAAACTAAACATGGTTATTTGGGTTGACTGATTATTACTTATTTTTAAATAAATCTAACCTACTAATTATTGTAAGTTATTAAAAAAATCATTAAACTCTCTATTCATAATATTTAGTCCTTACAAAATGTATATTTTATGACGTTTCATTTTTTCTGTAGTTAATATAAAAAGTGAAAATAAAAACTAAGGCAATTCTTATTGTCAACGTATATATTTAGTTTTTGACAAGAATTTATTACATAATTATAATTAAGATACCAAGTTATAGTTTAAAATTAAATGAAAACTTTTTTTTAAATAAAGGTATTACTATATAAATAAATATAAGAAATCAATAATGGGTGTGACCTCCATTATTATTGATACATTCTTGGAGGCGTCTGCTCATTGACGCTATCAAGGTATCAATATAATTAATATTAATCGTTTCCCATGCGGTATCAATGGCTGCAATTAGTGCATTACGGTTTACTGGTATAAAATTTGGCCCTTGTTGTCTTCGGATAACAGCAAGTATTCGAGCCCAAACATTTTCGATAATGTTAAAATCTGGGCTTTTTGCTGGCCAGGGTAACAGCTCCAAGTTATTTTCTTGTATCCAATTGCGCACAACCCGCGAAGTATGAATAGGGGCGTTGTCCTTTAACAACAAAAATACATTATGAAAATGTTAATTCAACAGATCCCGAACTATTTTTGGAGAAAGTATAGTGAAATAAGAATACTTACTTGTTGGAAAATATAATCTTCGTCTGGATAAAACACTTCGACTGAAGGTTTCATAATAGTTTCAAAATATCTAAATACGCAGCAGAATCAAGACGTCCATCGATAGCCCAACAAACTCCTGGACCCCGCGCGCTAACCCAACCCCACACATTCACAGAAAAATAACCACTTCGTTTTTAGGACATATGTGATTATTTTCGTAACGAGTTCCTTCCATTCTAAAAACTTTTAGTGGTCCATCGTTGCGGCTATTGAACGTTTTTCGTCGCTAAAAATCACTCGATTCCAAAATTCCAAAGGTTCGTTCACATATCGCCTTGCAAATTCCAGACGACGTCTCATATTTTCGTCACTGAGAACTTCTTTCGCAGCAGCATTATACTTCTTTATTCCCATCTCCTTTAATCTTTTTTGTGCAGTTATACGGCATCCGGGAAAATGTGTATCTGCTATAGCCCTGGGTATGTAGCAAATGGTTGTTCTGTTACGTAATGAAACAACTCGAGATCTTGAGCACGTGTAGATACTTTAGGTCTACCACTTCCGATGGCTCTTTCCAAAGTGTGTTCAAGATTCCATTTTACTCGGTAATGCCCTACGGTGCTTTTTGGTATATCTAACATACGTGAAATTTCACGCACGCTACGGCCCGCCGCTAATTCCGAAACAATCCGCGCTTTCAAATCAGCACCGAGATGAGGTGGCATTTTCACAACACTTGAAATTTTAAACTAAAATTTACATTTCTTACTTTATTTATTGGTTCACACTACTCCTTCTTAAACAGTAGGTAATTGTTTATTTATTACATACTTCTAATGACCAATGTAACAACCCTTAGAGCAATATGACTCAAAGGAAGTAAATTAAACAAGCAAGGATATTCTATTGTTATTGAAACTTATTCATAAAGTAAAAGCCATTTCCTTATAATGCTAATGGACAGGATTTTCTTTTAAGTATTAAGATTACAATAGAGGACTTATAAACTTTCGAAAATATCTAATTATAAATATTTACACTGCAATTGCGCTTTTCCTTAATAATTTCTTAGCAATAACATACACGTTCTTGGTTTTAAGTTGTCATAAATTTGATATGATATAAATTTGTGTTTCTAATATTACATCACAAACTAATCTTTATTCGCCAAAAATTGTTGCTTAAGTTGTAAAGCTTCGTACACACCTGAACAACAAACCGAGCAACAAACATAACAACGAACCGAAAGTCAAACAGAACGACAAACGATCTTTTATGATTTCCACAATCCGAACAACAAACGGAACGTTTGTGCTGTTCCATAATTATTTTCAGTAGTTTTCAGTTCATATATATTTATTATTGAGAAGAGAAAATTGCGGAAAACAAGAAGATAGTGCCAACCAAATTTTACGCACAAAGAAGAGTAAAAATTATAATTTACTTCGCTAATTTTTTTATTTTGGAAATTTCCGCCCAAATGATGCTAATAGGGACATCATTTTTTCTTGCATTCTTAAACACTGATTAATTTAAAACATTTTTCTTCTGTCAACTCCATAATATTACCTAAAACACAACAAACCCACAAAAGGGAGGACAAAAATAAATAATTTAATTCTCCCGCATAAGTTTGTTCGCCGTTTTGTTTAGATTCGTCCAAACCTGCAAACGCATTCGCGCGCATTTTCTTTGATGTCGGAGAAAAACCGACAAGTTGCGGGAACGCCGCAAACCGTTCGTGGAACAATCAGGACTTGCGAATCTGTTCTAAAATTCGTACGTAGCACCGTCCAAATTAATGTTCCGATTGCCGTTCGGTTCGTTGTTCTGTTTGTTCCTCGGTTTGTTGTTCAGGTGTGTACGAAGCTTTACAATAAGCATATTAATATGAACTATATCTTATGAAAGGAGAGTTATGTAACTATAATTAACGACTTAACGTTACGTTAGTAGATTCCATTTACTATTTACACATATTTTCTTGGAACATTCGATAATTAACTATCGGGATATGATGACCCTATACTTCGCAGGTTGTGCGCAACTGGATACAAGCAAATAACTTGGAGCTGTTACCCTGGCCAGCAAAAGCCCAGATTTTAACATTATCGAAAATGTTTGGGCTCGAATACTTGCTGTTATCCGAAGACAACAAGGGCCAAATTTTATACCAGTAAACCGTAATGCACTAATTGCAGCCATTGATACCGCATGGGAAACGATTAATATTAATTATATTGATACCTTGATAGCGTCAATGAGCAGACGCCTCCAAGAATGTATCAATAATAATGGAGGTCACACCCATTATTGATTTCTTATATTTATTTATATAGTAATACCTTTATTTAAAAAAAAAAGTTTTCATTTAATTTTAAACTATAACTTGGTATCTTAATTATAATTATGTAATAAATTTGTCAAAAAACTAAATATATACGTTGACAATAAGAATTGCCTTAGTTTTTATTTTCACTTTTATATTAACTACAGAAAAAAATGAAACGTCATAAAATATACATTTTGTAAGGACTAAATATTATGAATAGAGAGTTTAATGATTTTTTTAATAACTTACAATAATTAGTAGGTTAGATTTATTTAAAAATAAGTAATAATCAGTCAACCCAAATAACCATGTTTAGTTTTTGATTTAATTTAAAAGTTATTGCTTGTAGACGTTTTTAAATCAAAATTATTTCTAATTTTATTTTGTAAACATTTCCTAAACAAAATTTTGATTCGATAATTAATCGAGCTATGGTGTTTAATTAGCGATACCTTCAAATATATTCTTTAAAGAAAAAAATTAAGTAAGCAACGTAAATTACCTATTTTCTAAAACGTGCTTAGTGTAATGATTCATTCTACAGTCCTTCTATAAGATAACCCCTGCTGAGACTACCTGCTGTTAGAATTGTAAATGATACCCTTAAGCCCGCTTCACAATGTGCAAACTTTTGTTTACAGAAATTGTGGTGTCCAAGTTTTAAATTTCATGAGTGTACATAACGCGAGCGTAATTTTAACGGCCGTAATTCCAGTTCAAGTAAAATCGATTAAAAAATTATAATGAAATTGTAACGTCGTAATAGAAGTTAACGTGTCAGTGTTGACCAGGAGATTAAAGAAATTGATTTTAGAAATAAAATAAGAATATTTAAAAAAATTATGTGAACAAGTAACACATAATCAATAAACTGATATTAAATAAGAAAACTGCCAAGTGGCAGAAGAAGTTTGGTTGTCTAACAAATATGATTTATTTAATGCGTACAAAACTTTAGAGATACAGGATCTACTACATACTACAAACATTGCTACAAGTGCAATTGGAGTTGTTTTAAAGAGGAAAGAAACGGAACATCAAATTTGTAACGGCGTCCTTTACGCCTTCGATTCGTGAAGACGATGTGTACGATTCATTTCATTCATTGGAGTTCAGAGTGTAATACGAGACGTTGTAATTTTGAATTTATTTTGTAGTGTAACTTACAAAACTTCATTAAAGAAGTTAACACTCTACAAATTAAAAAAGGAACGTAAGAGGAAAGGTTACAAGAAATATTTAAAAGGACAAGTTAAAGGGCAAACTACTGACGTTTCGAAGAACAAACCAACAAATTTAAAGAAAGAAATAACATATTAAAACAAAGTATTGATAATAAAGAAAATTTGTGAGATAGAGAAAATGTTACAAAAACGGGTTTTTAGAAACCGTAAAAAGGTTACAGGAACTAGAAAGAGTCGAAAGGATAATATGTTATTAAAAATGTCACACGGAAAGATGACGTTAATTTCAAGATAATCTAATAGTTTTAAAAATACCTACAAATTAGAAAAACGTATTTGTTGAGAGCGATTTAAGGAAAAGTAACAATCGATAGAGGCGGAAATTAGAGAAACGGCAACAAAAAGAAAGGAAAATAGAGATAAAGTAAAAAAACTATACAAAACTTAAACTTAAATAGAATAAGATATGAGAGAGCAAAGAAAGAAACTATCAAAAAATAAAGCAGAAAAGAAATTGTTGCATTAATTCGAAAATGAGCACAGCAACGGACAATAATGTAAAAGACCAAAAAAGAAACATGAAATATTAATAGTATAAGAAAAAACGAAATTAAATAAAACCGTCAAGAGGAGTAGAAACTGAAAAAATAAGAATACAATAATACACAATGGAGTAGAAAAACGAACAAAAGCAGCAACCGGAATAGATACATAGTCAAAATAAATTTAGAAAACAATTAAAAGACTGGAAAGAATACAATGTTAATAACTGAACAAATAACAAAAAATATAATATACTATACTACTAACCGGGAGTGAAAAGAAAACCAACAATGGTAACGCTATTTTATTAGTAAACAGATTCACGAGAGGAGAAAAACTGAAGAGATACAGTTTAATTAATGGATATATTATACATTAACAGAAAAATAGAAGATCAGTACAAAAATATGGGGAAAATCAGAGAAGGAAACCAATAGTAAAGATTCATCATTTTAGGGAGATTACAATACAAATTAAGAAAAAAACATGGGAAGTTACCTAAATGACAAACTTGAGAAAAATAACACAGATATAAAATTGAACGAAAAAGACTAAACAAATGACGAATAAAAAAGAGCAATAAAAGACCTTAAGAGAAAAATGAAAAAGTATAAAAGAACTAAAATACGGAAACCTGCGGAGTGATATAAGATAAAGAAGAAGAAAAACATTCTATATACGTGTAGATAAAAAAAAAACTACTAAAACTAGGTAGCGGTGTAACGAGATAAAATCGCATATTTGCATTCTTCTAATTAAGTTTTTAATGCATAGCGTTAAATTTCTGCAACTTTCCTTTCGTCACATACATTGTTGACTCCAAAGTTTAAATTGAAAACCTTATCAACGTTTTGGCAGATAATAATTCAAAATGCATAAAGTACGCTTTGGAAGAACATTACTCGTCATGGTATTGTCACATGGGCGTTCTGCAATTATAATTGGGTTGTTTAACGTTAAACTTAATTTGCGGACCCAATCAGGAGTAGTATATATACCCTGGATTTAATAACAGTTTGCCCATAATTACAGCTTTTAAGTTTTATTAAGCTGTAACGAGTAATTTTCTCGAATTTAAAGCTCACGATGTGTCTTCTTTTATTTATTAGAAGAGCAAACCTATAACACTTAGTATAGTGTGTGAAACTAAGTTAGGGCGCGGTTTTTACACAACGAACCACTCATATTCTGGTGTCATCGTCAAAGTTAACATAAGCGAGCATGTAAGGTGTCTGTCGGGATCGTCAACATCGTCGAGTCCAATGTCTTGGGGCGAGTAGAGTTAAGGTGCAGTTGAGTTTGTCTGGTTATCGTCAAGTTGCAAAACAGTATCTTTCAGCTAATAGGCCGACATCGAGGTATCTTCTCCTGGCTAAAATACATAAAATAATAAAAATACATTTTTGGTGCAGTTTTTGGTGTTTTTCTGTTGGTTAAATAAACGCTGCAGTTGATGTTCCTTTCCTTTACTTCTGTTAAATAATTGCATGCCTTCATCAGATAGCTCTTCATTAATCATCATCATTACTCTGCATTGATCAGATTTCGTTACCCCACGATTTTTGTTGGGGGCCTAACGTAGTTTTAACTTTGTTGCGCTCAGGGACTCCCCACTCTAGGTTTTTTGTTAGAGTTAGTTATAAGGAAAACTAGCTAAGGTTAGGAGTGCATTGATTTTCAATTTAAACTTTAAACTACCTTTTGAGTAAAGAATTACATTACAACGGGTAGGTAATTTTCTCTCACTCCCAAGAGGAAATAGACCTATTTAAGGACTTGGCAACCATGTCTACGCAAAGCACTCCACCTTCTTTTGGAGACACCATGTCCGTCGGAAAATGTACCGCAGGTGGGTAGGACACTAAATCAAAAATCCCACACCGGAAATAATACAGGTGGTGATCATCGCATGCTGAGTGCCAAAAAACAGTTGGACAAAAGAATACAAAGGAAAAAAACACACACAAGAAATACCCGCATCGACGCCTGTAAACTAAGGTTGATAGAAAAAAAAATTCAGAAGGGAAAAGACAGAAAAATAAAAAGAAAAGTAAAATAAAAGACGACACCAAGAAACTAATGAGAAGAAGAAAGTTTTAGGAAAACAACAGAATATATACAACAGAAGAAAATGATAAAAAAAGAAACTCAATAATGACTACAAAATTTTATAAAGATTTAGTCGAAAAGACCATCAAAAGGGACACAGGTATTAAATGCCTACCTCCGACACTCTCAAAAATCAAGATTATTAACATGCAAAACAAACAAGGCACAGAAGAACACAATCTAAACAAAATCACACAGCTAATAGAGAATTACTATTACGACTTACTAGATGAGCCAGCATGCTATGCACTCGTACAGTAGGAAAGGTTACAATAAATTGACAATGCGATAAGCGTACGAGTTGAAGCTGCGCGTTACAGTAATGAAACAAACTCAAATCGAGAACCGTGCTGACGGACGGACACCCACCAGGGCGGCGCCACCTTGACAGATTTTAATATATATGATATACATCCCAAATAACAAAATAGGTTTATTTAACATTCTTTGAGGAGGGGCAATCAAACACAAAACTTTAACGTCGATTTTGGCAACGTTTCGTGCTCGATGCCAATTTCACCTTTTGTCGATCAAACCAGGATATTTTTATTTTCATACAGAATTTTAGCGTTGTTAAGGTTCAAAGAAACGTATTCTGATTTAACGAAGGGGGAACTATACTTGTACCGGATTCCATATAACCCCAGATAAAATTACGGAAGAAAACCTCAAAAAATACAAAATATAGGATAAGAAAAAATATCATATGAAATAGAAAAAAGCATAAAGATAACTAAAGAATAACTAGGTCCCAGGTGTGGACAGAAATACTTGCGGAAATGTTGAAAGAAAGGAAAGATATTATCCTAAAGTCTTAACAAGGCTGTTCAATGAATACCTACATAGATGCAATTTCCCGAAGGACTGTAACGAAAGTATGGTAGCGCTACTTTTTAAGAAAGGAATAAGAAAAAAAAAAAAAACTATCGACCCATCTCCTGCTATCTCAGATAAACAAATGGACAGGTACCAACCAGTGGAAGAAGCTGGATTTTGCAAATGTTACAGGAAGGCCGACCACATGCTCACAATGAAAATATTAATAGAAAGAGCAAATTAATATCATCTACATATATTCCTGGCCTGGCTTTCGTAGTATACAAGAAGGTGTCCAACAGTGTTGAATTATGGGCGATAGGAACAACAGTAGAATAAACTCCAGATATAAACAAATTATTCACAACCTATACGAAAATGCTGCAATGAAAATACAGCTCAAACAAGTTGTACATCCCAATTAAGAGAGGAATCCGACAAGGGGATGTAATATCACTCAAGCTATTTACACTGGTCCTGAAGGATGTGTTTAGAAAACTAGATTGGGCAAATATGGAATAAACATCAATGGAAGGAGACTGAACTACCTTAGATTCGCTGAAGATGTGGTTCTTATTAGTGAATCTTAACAAGAACTGCAACATATGATTAGCCAACTGGAAGGAGCCTCTACAAAGTCGGTTCAAAAGTGAACATGCAAATAACAAAAGTAATGACTAATACCGATGAAATTAGAAACATACAAGCCAGCGGACACAAAAATGAAAAAGTCAACAAATGTATTTACTTGGGACAGGTCCTGAAAGTAAACAAAGAAAACCAACACGCTAAAATAGCGAGACGTATAAAACTAGCATGGGCAGGATTTGGAAAACTAACATGGATACTCAAAACTCCAAAATCACAGTATATGAAGAGCAAAGTATTTAACCACTGCGCTCTACCAATTCTACAGTACGGTGGTTAAAACTTGACTCTCGCAAAGAAGAATATGGACGAAATTGTATCAATACATATTGTTAAAAGGTTTGTAAAGGAGGAAACTCTGTAAACCATAAAGTAAAATAAATAAATAATGTAAGAATATCAAAAACACAGAACCAAAGAAAGATCCATGCTGAGTGTAAGCCTGACTGATAACAAGAGAAATACATGGATCTCCAATAAAACCAAAGTAGAAAAAAATCACTAAGATGAAGTGGGGTTTTTGTCATTAGACACCAAAACAGATGGAACAATTCAATTCAATAAGTGGAGGTCATTCCTAAGACACCGAAATCTGGGAAGACCACAAATGAGGTCGACCACCTGGAAGATAACCGCAAGCGAAAAAGAACAGCACAGAACAGAAAAGGATGGAGATTGCTGAGTGACTGAAGGCTAAATGAGAACACTAAAAGATTGGACGGCAGTTCAAATTGGGCCAATGCACAAATATGAGATGTAAAATAGTGTGATAATTATAGAGGAGTAAAAGTAGGTATTGTGTAAAAAACACTAAAAAAAAATAGAATAGGAACTGAAGAATGGAAAAAGCACAATATGGATGATGTCGCAGTGTTTGCGGATAGTGAAAAGAATTTACGAACCAATAAAAATTATTGAAAAGAATAGAATAAAAATTAATAAAAGTTAAAAAGGGTATGACCTCGGTAATGACAGTCAGTAAAGATAATCTAAAAATGAAAATAGATAAGAAATTTGAGCAAATAAATAAATTCAAAAAATTTAGAGAAAATATTTGACGAGAATAAAAGACTGACAAAGAAAAATCAGAATACCTAGTGAATAATAAAATAAAAACCGAGAAATGAGAAGAATACTAGAAGAAAACGCAAAACATGGGAAAAAAGCAGAGCAACTGGTTTGCAATGTAAAAAGATGTGCTCCATTCATTGAGATTAATATTGTTCAAAACCTGATAACTGATAACATAATAAAATGCTGAAACCTTGCTTATTCCACAAATTTTCGACTTTTCTTTGAAATTAAGGTTGATTCAAATCTTACTTGACAGCAGTGTTGTACTTCACAAACAATGGGGAAATACATTGAGAAAAAACTTTTTCTAATCATCTTTTTGATATTTTGAAAAATACTCCTACTTTTGGGTTTAAAAAAAGGTAATTTAACGGATAATGCGTACCACGAGACTCAAATTTTGATTAAAACCATATGCTACGAACTTTACTGGTAACACTGTAAATTGACCTTCAATATTTAAACGTTGAATATCTTAAAGAAATTTGGTACAACAATGGCAACTGTATGGTACATTTATTTAACTTACTATGGTAGTAGTAGACTAAATTAGCGTTAATTAAACACACATTTTTTATACCTTTACCATCTTTTTTAATTTTTTAATCAGTAACCATCAGTAACCGATTGATTTTGTTTTGGTTTAGCTTTCACCTTCTTATTACCTTGTCTACCATACTTTGTTGCTAATCTACTTCTGGTTAATCGTTCCTGGTAACCAACGACGTCATTTGCTTCGTGCATGTTTGGTGTACTTCGCCATTAGCAGTTTAAACTTGCACTTTAAACCACAGTTGCGGCGAGACAATTCATGATTCTTTCACCATGAACATGCGCCTGCCCACTTCTCTTTGTTAATTCGCCAATTTTGTGCAAAAAATCAGATGACTGTCCTTCCCCAGCTTCCCTACTCTCCAGATATTGCTCCCTACAACTTCATCTTATTTCCAAAAATTAAAACAGTGTTAAATGGAAGCCGTTTCGACTTCATTGATGACATCAAAAACAATTCGTCACAGGCATTGAATGATATTCCAATAGAAGCTTTCCATGACTCCATGATAAAGTGGAAACATTGCTGGAACAAGTGTGTGAATAGACAAGAAACAAAGACCAATAAGTTGTACACTAAATAAAAAAAATTAAAAAACGGATTTGGTATATTAATATAAAACTTATTACTTATCAAGTTCTATTCAGCAAAGACTTTCCTACCAGAAGACGGAGCAGAAACCAACCTATCAAATAGCCAAAGTGGTGAACTCAATATGGTACCATTTGAATACAGATGTGACCGAAAAGATGATCTCCGTCATCAAGATCAGATTAAGATTTTTGCTTTGGATCAATGAATATTATTAAAACAAAAGTCCAGATAGGTTCAGTAATCTCATGGCCCACAAACTCACTACCGACTACAATAGGACAAATCACCATTGCACCAAAGTTATCCATATCAAATCTTTAATGAATTTTAAAACCGCGTAGTACCTAAGATCATGCTATTTAGGATCTCCAGTAAATGACAAAGACCTACTGATGAATCCACGTACCGTTCTTTTTTCAAAAACATCAACGTTCAAGTTTCTTACACCAATCATGCCCATGAGCATTAAATGAAAACTAATCCTCTTCAGCAACAATTAGATGATATTTGCTCAACAAAACGATAAACAAAATAGTGATTGGTCCTTTTGGAGCAAGTTTCAGAACTAAAAATGAACAGTTTTAGGACACTGAATCATAAAATGTAATACCAAAATAATTAAATTTTTGTTTTAATATCAAATTGACAATTCCAACATCAATACTTACAGAAGAAATAAATGATTCCTATTCATTTTCAGGAAATGGACAAACTTCACAAGCACCACTTATAATCGTTAAAACAAAAACGTCTTCCGGGATTGGACCGTGTCGAAATGGCAACCGTAGTTGCTAACGTTTCGCCACCTATCGTAAAGGGCTTCATCAGGACGAGTAACTTAAAACAAACAACAATAAACTAGACTACTAAAAATCAGGTAATAAATTTGTTAACCAAGCTAGATTCTACACTGAAAAAAGTATGAGTAATTAGGAACATAATGAAAAGTCATTTTTTTCAGTATAGGATGAATGACATTAGTCACTACGATTACCAATATAATTGCGTACTCACATATTTCATAAATTAAGACAATATGAAAAAAAATTATTATTTTATTATAGAGAAAGAGCACTAATTTGGATAGGGCGTGGTTTACGGCAAATTCAATCTATTTACAAAAAATATAACATAAGTTATAAACCCTTTATTTGAATATCGTTCGAGTGTCACTGTTTGCTCACATAAAGTTTGCAAGCATCAGTACATTTCAGTGACATGGGTCTTGCAGTCGTTGGTACATTAAAAAAACATCAACCACTGAAGTAGTGACTAGTTGTTTATTAATTAATTGTCAACTAGTAAACAGGAAGCTGCTTTTCATGTTTTTATTTTCTTAAAAATGCCAATTCAAATCAGAGTATCCTACATTATTCCTTTTTAATTGAAAAAAAAGTAATATCATCTACGTGTTTTGAAAAAAGTTAAGGTTTTTTTATTTCGTAAAACTAAAGTGTAATGTAAAAACATAGATATCGTTACGTGATCATGGCAACCAAAACAAATAAGAAATAATAAATAATTAATTTTCAAAATGTGTGATGTTCCGCTCGTAATTTCGGAAAAAACCAAAGAATTTGCTTCCGGTGAAGTCTCGAGCCCAGTATGAGAAGGAATATGAATTATTTGTTGAGTGGAAGAAGAAAAATCATGTGAATCTTGTAAATGAAGATGTGATGTTGACCTATCTGGATGAAAAGGTAAGTTCCTACAAATATTCCGATTTTGTGGTGCAATCGTTCAATTGAAATTATTTTGTCAGCTCATACTGATTGCGCTGATGCTACACATACCTATATTTATATTTTATATTATACATAATATAGATATTTATATTTGGTCGTACTTAGTCGCAGGTTTTGAAACCATCGTCACTTTGGTCAAAATTATCAATGCTGAAAGCGACTTTGTCTGTGAAAGAAAACCTAGATGTTGGAAACTATAAGAGGGTACTGGCTTTATTGAAACGCAAAGCAGTAGGATATGAGCCAAAGAAATCGAAAGTGCTGTCGAGAGATGAAGTCAACAGCTTCTTCAAGGAGGCCAATGACGATATGTACCTGATGATAAAGGTGAGAAATTTTCAAATATGAGGCTTCGTTTTTAACATTTTTTTTTAAATAAGGTTGCTTTCCTCATTGGCATTTGTGGAGCCTGTAGGAGAGAAGAGTTACATTCTTTAAAAGTTTGTGACATTATAGAACATTTGAATTCTTTAATAATCACTCTTTCCAATACGAAGACAAATTGCAAGAGAGTATTTACGGTGACTGCTGAGGGCAAAGTTATTAACCCCCTGGAATTATTCCATAAATATGCTCGTCTACGTCCACAACATGTAACTCATGATTATTTCTTTGTGGCGTATCGAAACCAAAATGCTCTTGGAAACTTATTTGGAACTCGCAAAGGTAGCAGAGTTTCTGGAACTGTCAAATCCGGAGCTGTATACTGGTCACTGCTTCCGGCGTACGTCCGCCATGCTTGTTGCTAATGCAGGAGCTGATTCGGTTACGTTGAAGCGGCTAGGTGGTTGGGGCTCGTCGGCTGTCGCAGAATCTTACATCGAAGATTTAATAGAAAAAAGAAGAAAGTAGCAAATTTAATCATAAGACAAAAAGAATTCGGTGCATCAACATCATCTTTACCGCCTGATAATTGCACGGTTTCATCAAAATCGACTTCATCAACCTTATCAGTTGCTTCAAACGTACAAAAACAAACTCAAGATGTCTTTTCATTTTCTGAAACAGTTTTAAAAACGCCAAAAACTGCTATTTCCATTTTCATCTTCCAAAGTAGGTGTTTTGTATAATAATAATTAATTTAAATATTTAGATAGTTGTTCTGTACCATAATTTGTAAATAAAAATAAATCAATTTTCTAAAGTGTTACTAAGTTACCTACCAGTCCGCTAAAACGGCCTAGTCCGCTAAAGTACCATTTTGCGGACTCAAATGAGTCCTCTAAACTATCATTTTGCAGAGCATGTACCAAAAATCAAGTTTATACATCATTATACGTCATTAAGGTGCTTAACATAATCAATATTGTTGTAACTTAATAAGCAATCATATTTGAATGCTGGAAGTCGATGGTAAATCATACTTTCATCGTTGTTCACCTTAATTTGACAATTCTCAATTTCTTCTAAATATTGAAATCAATCGAACTGCACTCATTTTGATAAAAGTCAAGAAGATTATAAAATATTTCTATAGTATGATTCGTGAAGCCACATTTTGATCATACACTGTGCACGTGAAAACCGTATTTACACAAACAATGTGATCAGAAAACAATCCACCACGCCAACAGAATGAAAATGATACATATTTAGGCGTAAATCAGCCTATTTGCAATTCTGATCAAATACTGATCAGCCAATAGCGAAGCAGCCGTAAACAATGCATGTGATTGCAGAACTCCATAGATTGGTGACTGTTACTATAGTCAAAAATTAAAAATTGCGACATCGTATTTTTTATATATCAAAATGGTTTAGGTAATTAAAGCTTAAAAACGACTGCACCAAATGAGGTACTTACTTCTGCGGGGTTTGTTCCTCAATTGTTACGCAGAAGTTTATAAAAAACAAAAGTAAAAAAATTTTGAACAGGTGGCGTGTCATTATTTTTTATTGTTTTGTGAAAGGAATAAAAAAAATTAAAAAAAGACAAAACGTAAAATAAAAAATATATCACAGTGAAACAAGATTTCAATCATTGCACCATCAGCAGTGAGATAAATATACAGTGTGTTCCATAGGCATTTACTATGTTAAATTCAAAATTAACGCTTATCTTTTTGCTGGCACATATTTTATTACTAGATAAACGAAAACAAATTTATATGCTAATCTAAGTGTTTAAAGCGTATTTTAATTAATTAATTATGGTCTGGAGTAGATGTTTTCAATAAACATCTCATTGATGATCCAACAGTAGAAGTCCCGGGCTTTGATCAAAAAAGAAAAATGTTGTTTAAATGGGGTGCAATTTCTAATCCAAATTGTGACTGTGGAAACGAACCAGAGACGAGAACAGTTGCACATATTGTGGAGTATAGTCAATTAACAAAGTGTAAATGAGGGTTTGTAAACATTCATTTATTTAACGGACGAAGCTGTATTATGGCTTACGAATCTGAAGGACATTCAGCAATTGTTGGGTTTTTTTGTTTTTTTTTTTTGTTTTTTTTTTTTTTTTTTTTTTTTTTTTTTTTTTTTTTTTGTTTTTTTTTTTTTTTTTTTTTTTTTTTTTTTTTTTTTTTTTTTTTTTTTTTTTTTTTTTTTTTTTTTTTTTTTTTTTTTTTTTTTTTTTTTTTTTTTTTTTTTTGTTTTTTTTTGTTTTGGGTGTTTTTGTTTTTTTTTTTGGGTTTTTTTTTTGTTTTTTTTGTTTTTTTTGTGGGTTTTTTTTTTGTTTTTTTTTTTTTTTGTTTTTTTTTTTTTTTTTTGTTTTTTTTTTTTTTTTTTTTTTTTTTTTTTTTTTTTTTTTGTTAGTTTTTTTTTTTTTTTTTTTTTTTGTTTTTTTTTTTTTTTTTTTTTTTTTTTTTTTTTTTTTTTTTTTTTTTTTTTTTTTTTTTTTTTTTTTTTTTTTTTTTTTTTTTTTTTTTTTTTTTTTTTTTTTTTTTTTTTTTTTTTTTTTTTTTTTTTTTTTTTGTTTTTTTTTTTTTTTTTTTTTTTTTTTTTTTTTTTTTTTTTTTTTTTTTTTTTGGTTTTTTTTTTTTTTTTTTGTTTTTTTTTTTTTTTTTTTTTTTTTTTTTTTTTTTTTTTTTTTTTTTTTTTTTTTTTTTTTTTTTTTTTTGTTTTTTTGGTTTTTTTTTATTTTGTACTCTCTGTCCTGATTATCTGTTTTCCAGTATTTTATGTTTGGTATTTCTTTAACTAATAATTTTTTTCGTCATTGTCGTGACTGGCGCTTGGACCGGTCCATTATATGTCGTCATGTAATGGCTATGCTGTTATATTTTATGTTCTCATTTACCTTCTATAATCTTTACACACTAAATTAATATTATTACATATGAATACTAAGGTAGGTAAGAGTATGTTTAGGTTTTAGTGGTTTTCCTAAACCTTGAAGCAAATGCTTTGCCAAGACAAACCAATCCACAATTTCACACGGTTTTGTCACCACACTATACAGGTTTATACTGATCTTCTGGGGCACCATACATAACACTTACATCACAATACAATATTTAAAATATACCATACGAATAAATATAAATAAATAAATAGTAATGAGATTAATCTTTTTTCAATATGTTAATTTAACTTTACAAAATTGTGTTACAATCGGAATTGAAGCCTGGTTGGGAGCGTAAAATACTTCTATGCAACGGTTACTCAATGTTTTCAGTGTTGGAAAAAATATTAATATATAAGTAGTAATGTTTATAAATTTCGGTGGAAAACGAATAAAACTCTTCTTTTTTCTTAGAAACAAAACGTTGTTAATATTGTAATACATTTTCCAATTTTTGTGTAAATCAAAAATTGCTGCATATTACATTTTCTACAACCTCTATTTAAAAATTTTTGACCAAATATTATCATTTAATATTTTTTAATTTACAGTGTATTTTGATATGTTTAATTAAATACTTAATAAACATATTTTAATGTCTTAAACAATGTAAATAATTATTTCAACATGCATCGTAAGTTCATAAATTGCGTATAAAACAAACACCCCATAAATAGAGGTGGTGATATTTTTGTACTGTCAATAATGGGACGGTAGTATTTGTTCTGACTAATTGATTTCCATTGTTGTCGTGTTTAATTTTTAATTACAAACAATATTTATTTCATAAATATTTTAACTTTGAACGCGACATTAAATCGATTAAAAATAAGAACTTCATTAAATAACCGCCAGTTCGCGAAAGTTCGAAAAACCTTAAAATGTTCACGTAAATTTTCGCAAGTTATTATTTCGAAGATTGGAAAACTTCGACAGTTGAAAATTTCCAGCATGAATTTAAAGTCAGATTTCGAATGCATAAAACATTTTCAGAATATATAAATGGTATTTTGAAGTTTGGAATGTTTTATTTTATTATTAGTGAGGGCGAAATGTAGGGATTCGATAGAACGTGTAGACACTCGCACATATTCCAAACAGAAACGTACACCATCGCAAACAAATCAGCTTTGCAAACATGTTAATACGCTGCAGTGAGTATGAATCATGAGTTTCTATGTTACATTATTAAATTCGAGTTTCACGGTGTTTGCCATGAAGGATCATATATGCATATAGTCCCTAAACAGTTCCTAGTAGACTTTTTGCTCCCTAAGGGGTTTCCCCTTCGTGTTAACAGTACACAGCATTGACACTGAGATTTGTGCGATTTTTCTAGGCAATGGACTTACTAACTGACAATTAAAAAAACAGACGGATTAATTTAAATTTTTAATTAGACGAGATAAGGAGCGAATGGGATGCCCTTTTATATTACTCCTGTCTAATAGACGAAAACTTGTAAACGTGTTGGTGATGCTTTTAACTTATTGTAATTATTGTTAGTGCACGATTTAAAAAAAAGGTTACACACAATGCAGAAAAATTTAAAAATTTATTATTATTATCGTATAATTTAATTTGCTCTCAAAAAATTATCTATAGTGTAGTCATTGGTTCAAAGAGAGAAACTTGTTGTGAACGTAAGGAAAGCTACACGTTAGGAATTTGACAACGCTAATTCGTGAATGATTGACGAGAGTTTGAATTTGGCGCGTTGCTATTATAGTAACTTTGATTCCGCACGTTGATTCAGTATTGGTGAATTTCTCAGATTGCCAGTGGTTTGTTTTATAGTTTTTAAAAGTTTTGGATACCATTTAGAAGTACCTATTTATTACGAGAATGGTTATCGCCACATTTAATAGATTTTTTGAGTATGGTTTTAGAAGTTTGATGACATAATTTTAACTTTATTTGCAATTATTTAACATTTGATGCCACATTTTAATTTGAAAAAATAAAGTGCAGCAACATAAAGCCGCAAATCTGTTGCCAAATTAACAAGAATAATAATAATAATAAAAGATTTTATTGTCATTGATATGTTAAATTTAAGTTTTTCCTAAAATAATTTAATGAGCAGCAAATTTTAACGACAATGAATCATTTTGAAATAAAAGTAGAAAAAAGTAATCACAAATTATAACAATACATTTAATAACTAAGGAACTAAGCATTTAAATTTAACATAAAGCACATAAAGGAAAGCTTTTTCGTTTAAAAAGATTATCAACTAATGAAAGGAGACCAGATTTTTCTCTTTGAGAAGTTCGACTATATTGTGAACTTGAGTGAAATAATCATCCCACATGGTCAGCCTCAAACCAAATTCAAAGTGCAATATCAAATAAACATCAAGTTCAATTCACAAAAAAATAGTGATTAAAATGAATCAATTCCATTAAGGCAATTTGATTGTTGTATTCGTTATCGAAAGTAGAATTGTTTTCCTCATCATTTTAAACTTAAAACCAGCCTATCTAAAGTAATGTATAATTGTTCAAAAATAATCTTTTCCCCATCATTTAGAATTATAATCAGATATGAGGAGAAGTTGGCATCCCTCAATCAAGCCAAAAAAGCTATAATAATTTTTGAAACTTTTTGTAATACACTGATCAAATTGTTGTTAGAAATATGCAGTACTTAGAAGAACAGATATTATCTTGGTGTTCTTCAGTTTCAAATGTCTCGAGGAATGTCACATGTCACGAAGAAGTAAAATCTTTTGTTTCAGAAACCTTTTTTATGCTTGATTTGTTGTTTGAATACCAAAAAAGTTACGAGGTGTTCAATTAAATTATTTGGAAAGTTCGAGACCCAACCGCCCTACGAATAAGGATGTGTTTTGATAACTTTCGTTACTAATTAATTTTACTTCATTTTGCAAATTTATTGCAATATTAATCTATACGCTCCAGGGCTTTCCCTACTACTAGTAGTGGAATTCTGTAAAAAGTTAACAGTTTTAACATTGATGGATTTATTTTCAAAAGCATTGTGTAGAATTCCGATTAAATTAAATTTCTTTAGAATTCCGTTTTATTTTGTGTCTTAATAAAGAGTTTTGATATTGTATTTCTTGCCCAATGATCGAGTCCGACCATCCAGAGAGTAAACTTCTTTTGAAGAAAACAACATTTTTTTTCCCTGTTCTTAATACAACATTGCATTGCATTTCTTATTCTTCCACGATAGTATGGTGCTGTTGGATTTTTTTACTGAAAGATTTCAAGTAGGTGGGTATTTATAGTATATGAAAGACACCAGTTTTGCATCCTGATATGAGGGTGCTTCTTGGGCCAGCGCTAGATCAGATTTTTATGTTAATTATACAGAAGTGATTGAGTCTTAAATAACACAAAGAAAAAATTTGTGGACTTCGTCCCCAATATTAAAATAAATAATTAATTTTAAAATTGTAATATTTAATTGTTGCATTGATTTTTTCATGCAGAATGAATCTATTTGTAGCTAACACTAACACTTAACTAATTAATAATGAAACGATGTGAGTACTTATGTTTTTCGATATGAATATTCCTTGGTTTTCTATAAAAAGGATACTTTCCTCTCAATATCCACTAAAAAGAGAAGCATTTATTAATAAAAAGCATATAAATGCAAGTAACTAAAATTGTTCGTTTGGAAAAGAAGATTGCTTATGAGGAGTGTCATCCAAAAGATAGTACACATATTGCAAAATGATAATTGGAAACATGTTTATCAATGGATAATAGATAAACAAAATTTAAAATCTTACCAGGTAATTCGCCACCAACTTGGTCTAGTCTTGAAGGAACAAAACTTTTATCGGAAAAAAATAAAATAAGTTTACACATATTTGTCAAAAATAACGAGTAATAATTATTAAAGTACTAGATTAAAAGCTCGGGCAAATTTTAATGCATGAATTTAATAATGCTAGACCTATGGCGGACGGAGACGTCCCTGGCTCCGTCCCTGAATGGAAATTTCCCGTTGGTTTGAAAGCAAGACTCATAGGCATGCCATATTTCAAGTCTCTACGACGTCTGGAAGTACCCGTTTAATTTCGGACAGACATGAAAAAAATAGGCGTTTTATTATATAGGATTAATTTCTTAATCAAAATCTGAATAGTAAAGAAACAAATGTTTTATGTAAAAGAAAAATCAGCATTTTCGAAAACTAATAAGTTGTCCTAACGTCAACAATATCATCGATATCAAATAAAACGTACGACCACTGCGTCAAACGACACCAGAGTAGTAAATTAGCATTTTACCGTACTATAGTTGACTAGGCGAACTCGTGGAAAAAATAAAACGGCGTGATATGATGAATGCACGCAACCAATATTTTCAAGTTTTTGATTACTCATTTTTAAAATAATATTATTTAAATTTTTAATTTGTTATGGTTAGAAAGCGTAAAAATAAATAAAGCTGATGTGGAATGTGTCAAATTTTGAATTTACATATTAATAACTGTTAGTTGAGAGTGCACTAAGAACAACTTTAATACGTTGAGAAATCTAAAAACTATACTTACTACGTATAAACAGCTACTATGTTTATATCATGCATCTATTGTATCTCAGATTAGGTTTGGTATTTACTTTTTATGAGATGATTAAATCACAATTAGAGTCGCTATAGTGTTGAGTCCTTTTATAGACGGACTGTAATAGATGTGAAAAATTATTGTAGAACAATAAATCATTTTCAATTAAATTTTCAAGAATAATGTTTAATTCAAAAGTGTGAAATACACGAATACATAATGTATTACATGATTTAAATAAAATTCAACATTTGTACCACATTGTATCTTTTTTAAGGCACTAATAATTACTAACATTGTATGTACAAGGGAACGGAAAGTTTTTGTAAATATTTCCTCGTCTGAAAACGACGACGACGGTTAGTAATTATTTGAATATTGACAGATTATTGTTTTTAAATTTATTTTATCTGAATTAAAGTAATGACATTTTATTAGGTAAATATTATTTCTTTTAGAGAGAAATCTGTCATCATTATTTAAAAGCTTGGTACAGAATTATAAATATTCATTTTGAGGTTTGTAATCAAAGTTTTGTTTCAATTTTCTTTGTTGTAACTAAAGAAAAGTAGCAAACTTAAAAATGCTCTTTTTCTAAGTACCATTCCAGTTAAATAGATAGATGTCCAAAACCTAATCACTCACTACCTACAAAATAAAACGTGAACTTCGTAGCACTCCAAAAACTGACAAAAATATCAAACAAATTAACCCAGCGGATATAAACAGGTTAAACAGAAATAGAAATTTGGTAAAACCATTATACTAACGTATGATATTTTAAATTGAAAACAAAATTATTATGTAGGAATAACGTGTTTCTCCTTATTGAAGCTCATCTGTAGAATAAAATTGCAGACTTTTCGCCCAGCATTGTGTCGGCTTCATCAAGGCTACCTCAAAAGTAAGTTAGTTGTCAGTAAAATATTAAAATTCATCAATAGATGATGTCATTTAATTTAAAAAATGTGTCTGAATATATATTTTTTCGAAATCGTCACTAAAGTACAAAAAAATCGGCAGTACAGTAAATAACATCGGCACTAAAGTAATTTATTATGCGACGATTTTTAAGTTCACATTTCGCTGGTAGAGATGCGTAAAATGTATGTAAATTTTAAAATCGCGCATGCGCGGTGGAAACATTTGACGTAAAAAAGGAAACAGGTGATTGCATTTGCTACTTGTATGTATTTATTTTTTTGTTCTTATACAAATTAACAAAATGATTCGGTTTCACAAAAAAATCTAATAAACTTAACAAACTTTCAAAAAAAATTTCACACTTCTTCCCCTATTAAAAACCCTCACTTTATAAAATTACTTCCAATCCTCCTCTCTATCACCGCCTTCATCCAATTCACCTCTTCTCCTCCCTTCCCCAATAATACCTCATCTTCTCTTTCTTTCTCCCTTAATTCCCCACACTCTTCTCTTAGATGCCTTATATTTTCCCAGCTCTCTCCCCACAACCTACATCGCCTCTTGTCATATCATCAATATTTGTTTTGTTCTCCTCATTACCACACCTAAACGTTGCTATTATTCAGTAAATGAAATCTCCTGTCTTAATTGATTACAGTTTTGTTTCACCAAATGATGGGCCTTCTTATAGGGTATTTCTTGGAATGGACTATTAAAACTCCATGTACTAATTACGTGCCAAGTTTCGGTCAAAAGACGTCTGACCTTTGACACGTAATTAGTACATGAAGTTTTAATAGTCACTCAAATCTCCTATAAAACCCATCTGGTGAAATTGTAAACTACAACCTATTATTTTTTCCTTCTAAAGAAGCATTTGCTACTAAGAACGTTATAAAATTGTCAGATTTTGTTCAAATTTTGGGATTTCGGAAAAATATAATATGTACCTTAGCACTAAAGTTCTTTTACATGACTCACGAATGTATTTGCCTCGGCTATGCATGAAAGACAAACTTTGTCTGAATAAATGACTATAATCAAATTTAAACACACATTCAACACCATGAAGCAATTTACGAAACCCTAGTAAATCTTAGTTTAATTATTTTAGTAGCATGTAAGTTGATAAATTTTACATTTTAAATTATTTTAAAATATACAGTAGGTATGTTAAAAAAGTTATACTTTTCTTACGGAACACACTGTATTTTATTGCAATTTTAATTGCTCGTAAAAATATGGCATACTTTCATAAAGATTCTCTACACCTAAATACAGAGTGTTCTGTATTAAAAAGTATTTAAAAAAATTCAAATCTTCTAATCCAACAAATCATAACATAAATTTCCTCTTACGTCTAAATAGCTGAATGTATCCCGTTATTAAATATTAAACATCCCTTTACAGGGTGTTTAGAGTTTACAGGATAATATTATTAAGGTCATTCAATACTTAAAACGCGCCTTATTTTAAAGGGAACACCCTGTATTTTATTAATTCATAACGTCTCATGCCTAGGTGTTGTAGTTTTTATAAAATTTCCAATTTTCTTTAAATTAACGGTAAAACAGTTTCTATGTTTATTAACAATACAGAGCAAAACAAATACTGATTTTTAACAAAACAAATAACATACATAAATACAACAAAACAAAAAATTAGTTCAATAGATGCTCAAAATGGTTGCCATCTTCTGCAAGGCAACAAGTAATTCTAGCTTCAAACAATTTATTTACATTATTTAGCATATCTGGTGTTATAGATGCAAAAGCGTTCAAAATCCTTAACTGCATGTAGTCTGGGGTAGTATGTGATGTAGGATACACAAAGTTTTTAATACATACATTTAAAGAAATCCATTTTTGTCAAACACGGTGACTTAGCTGGCCACTGATAGGGGCGATCATACCTATCCATTTATTTCTAAATTTTCAGTTTAGGTAGTTCTTAACAGTACCTATAAAATGAGCAGGAGCTCCGTTCAACTAAAGCCACATTTTATTTTGACGCTAACTGGTAGGTTTTCAAGAAGAATCCAAAAGTCTTGATTCAGAAAATTCAAAAATTTTCTTCTCTTTAGGTGTCAAAAAAGTTGATAACATACTCTCGTATAATCCCTCCCCAAACGTTAACACTCCATCGGTGTTGGTCGGCAGAATTACGGAATAAATGTTTGTTTACTGTATCCTAATAATGGAAATTGTATCTATTTACTAAACCATTATTTTGAAAGGTATCTTCGTTAGTAAACAATACATACTTAAAAAAATTCAGGATCTTCTCCCACTTTATCCACATACAAAAATTTAAACGTTCATCATAGCGTTTTCTGTTAAATGCTGGTTGAGTTAAATGTGATATGGATGACAGTGGTTCTTCTTAAGTATTATACACACGCTGATTTGACTAATTTCTAGAACTTGTATTTGGGTTTCCGTAATAGATAGCAGTACATCAAATTCGTTGTCGTTATAACAAGTTTTCATATGCAGTGTCACCAGTAGCCCGAAAACTACTGAGGAGTCTTTCGAAAACATCTTTTTTGAATCGAGTTATAAAGTTGCTCTTCTCTCCTAGCGGTAAAAATTATTTATTATTTACTACTACTAAATAACGAAAACAACTGTAACCAATGAAAAACTAGGTTAACAGGGGAAACATTAACTTGTTGCTTAGTAACATGAGTTTATACTAAAATAGCTTCTAGATTTTTGAATTTTAGGTTGCGCCGTCGTTAGATAATTTCGTTCAGGCAATAATGGTATGCTTCTTTACCTTAGTGTATAATATACTATTTTTAGATGTTCTCTAGTCAGGTACTTTTGAGCATAATCTCTAGATGCTAGGAGACAATTTTCTGAGCATTCTCCAATGCAAATATCATGTCAATTCTTTCATGGATTGCCTACTGCTTCATCTTTAGCCTAATTTTTAGTAGTAACTAATTTCAAAGCTGCGGTTGTTTAGACAAATGATATTACGTATGCATTTTTTGGTTTAAAATTGCTTTACCAAGATCACTTTTAAGAAAATTGAAATTACACAGAAACTGCAACATCTACTGTGTATTTCAAAATAATTTAAAAATGAATAATTTGCATGCTACAAAAATGACAAACTTGAAAGAAACCTTTACCGTTTCGCTATAAACCTCCGTCCGTTGGTGGTTATTCCATAGGGCTCTTTTTGGTGGAGATGGAGTGAATAAAAACAACTCAGTAAGTGTAATTTCAATTATGTTGTGTGTGATTCTTTACAATTTGAATTAAAAATATACATTCATCACATGATTATTTATTTTTTATTATTTTTTAAATTAAGTAACATTATTACTATTATTAATGTTTAAAAATTGGTATCTCGAAAAGTATCATTTTTTGAGTAAAACTCATATACTAAAAGTCATCATACTTTTTCAAGTAGATTCAGAATAAAAATAAATGTTCTTATTTAAACTACCAAAGTTGACAGGTGGTCCATGAAAGTGAGACACCCTGTAAATTAGGAATATTTTTAAATTTTAGCCACTGAGGAACCTAAAGAATCGTCTAAACCGATTTTGATATCAAATGACCGCGTACTACACGGGGAGTCTGTATGTTATTAAGGTTATAATTTGATCACTACCCTTCAATCCAATCTGCACCGTTACTAAAACAACCGTAGCACTTGTACCTATCGTTTACTAAACAATCCAGAAACCTCAAAATGAGTCATTCACTATTTCACTTTCAAACTAATTATTGGTTCCATTGATTACAACACAATTTAAAATTTACACTTAAATTTTCTCGAAAACTATGTACAATGCAAAATTTCTAAATCGTTACAACTACTACTCCCCTATTAAAAGATTATTATTATTATTATTTGTTACAAATGAGTAACAATGTTCTTTGACGTAATCAGCGAAAAAATGTAAGTCGGTCTCTTCTGTCAACATCATACTGTAATCTTTATACAAAGTAAAAAACTCTCATAAGCAAATGCTCAGCTCATGCTTGAAAGCTCAAAATAAATATACCTTCAACAAGAATAATCACGGTTCTGTTCTTGGGTCATATTCTGAAGGTACCATTAGGTCGTTATTTCCTCATCAAACTACACCTTAATATTTTGAAGATATCATGAAAATGTAGATCCTACTATTATGCCTTCTTAAAGTTACGATAAGATTTGTTGACCTATAGTAAAAGTACATGTCTTTTTGATTATCCATAAAAACTATCGAACAGAATCAACTGAATTTTTACTTGCTGATAGATGTTATTTGATGTCAAAACTATCGTGATTAAGTAAATGCTCATACTTGAAAACTCAAAATAAATATATCTTCGACAAAGTTAATCACGGTCCTATTCTTGTGACATATTCTAAAGATACCTGTTTGAAATCATATTGTCATTATTTTCTCATCAAACCACACTTTTATATTTTAAAGATATTATTATAATGTAGCTCCTACGTTATGCCTAAGATCCTGCTTAAATATGACTTTAAAAATGCATTTAATTGCATTGAAAGAGACATCTTCTCTAATGGACTAAAAGAAATTTTTTCTGAAAAATTACCATATACTTATCCCTACTATTTAATATTTGGAAGAAAGATCCATAAATCTACCAATAGCATCTAACAAGGAGACCCGATGAATACGATATTGCTTTGTTTAGGAATTCACAAGATTATACAGAGGCTATCCTCCGAGTTTAATTCGTAGTATATTGACGATGGAATAGTTGATGGTGACCCAGACACTGTCTTGGAAAACTTGAAGCTATTAATTGAGGAATGCAAAGTTTTAGAACTTGAGATCAATCGTACCGAATGTAAAATATTTTGTGTTGGAGACCCGGATCAAGTAATTATAGAATCTTTATAGATTAAAATTGTGGAGGATAATCCTACACTCCTTGGTTCACCTTTATTACCATCTACGGATGAGGTATTTCAAAAGAAAATAGACGACTTCAAACTAATGATATCAAATTTAGAAGGATTCTATTTCCACACAACATTTTTCTTTTTAAGAACTGTATTGCAATCCCCAAGTTTACGTATCTTTTGAAAACATTTCCCTTGACAGACTTTCTTGGCATTTTGAAACAAAAAATTCAAATTGGTTTGACTAATATTATCAATTTGAAGTTTGAAGATCATAGAATGACGCTAGCAAGTCTTCCAGTTAAATTTAGAAATTTAGGAATTACAAGATTGAAGGATTTTTTCATGCCGGTTGTTTTGTCATTGATATCCGTAGTTGGTAGTTTTTTCTTTTATACCTCTCACTCTTAAAAATAACCTTTTCTGTCATCCACTGATACTTTAAGTACATTGAAACATGGTCAACATACTATCTGATTTCCCCTCAACTTCGAAGGGTTTGCAAAGGAAATGGGATGGTTTGAATTGTGAATTTGTCTTTCACAACCTTAATTTGATTTTTGAATTGGATAAGACACGTTTAAATGCAACTCAATTTCCTACCTCAAGTGCTTGAAATAACTGCCTTGGAGACTTGGAACTTTTTTTATTAACAACTTCCAAATCCCAATAGGACTACGGTTAGTTTGTGTTTGTAGGGAAAACGTCAATAGAAACGGAATTCATGGATTATCATGTAGCCGCAGCGCGGGTCGCTTCCCCGTCATCAAGGATTAAACTTAATCATTCAGATGGCTATTTCCGATCATCGATTAGGGAACCTTCCGATTTATATCGATCTGCCGTTAAACTTAATTCCATGGTCAAAAGGTTTGAATCTTGTGTGGGATACTACTTGTGTAGACACTTTAATCCCAAGCAGTTTACACTCTACTCATTAATAAACTGGATCAGCTGCATAGAAAGTTGCTAAAAGGGGGCGAGTTATACATAAAGAAATCATTTTTAAAGAATTTTTGTGCCGATAGCAGTCGAGACGCTCGGTAGCTTTTGTTTCATCTACAATTTAGGACAGAGGGTGCACTATGCAACAGGAGCAGTCAAATCCAGATCATATTTAATCCATATATTAAGTTTGGTAATAAAAAGAGGGAACTGAACTTTTGTTTTATGTACATTACCTTCGAGATCTTTAGAGGAGATATATTATATTTGATTTAGTTTTAAGTTTTCTGATATTAAACCAATTTTGATGGTTATGTGAATAAACAAAGCTTATACTTATGAGCTCCAAAATCGCTATATCTTCAACTAGGATAATTACGGTTCTGTTCTCATGTAATATTCCTAAAGATATCTGTTTGAAGTAATTTTGTCGTTATTTCCTCATTACACCTAATTTTGATATTTTAAACAAATATTTTCGAGTAAGGAATTTCCTAAGAGTTCAATTTTTGCATTTCTTTTAAAATACAGAATGATGTATGAGCAACAGCTATAAAGAGCTATCTGACAAATTATTGTTTCTTGTGTTTTATAAAAGTAATACATTTTAACCAATATTTTTGGGGGCGGGCTATAACTATTGAAGGTATGTCATTTTGTTAAATTATGGCATTTAAGTACCTATTGCATTCTTAAAAATTCCCGCATGTCAACACCAGGTTAGTTAGATTAACTTACTTACTAAGAAGTTCTAGAACACTTAAATTTATTATATATTCAACTTCTCTATCAATTGTAATTATACTTTTTTTGCAAAGATTCGAGATGGCATGTTCGAACAATAATGACAGAGTGACACGAATGTGTTAATTATAGTTACAATTAAGGAAGTACCAATTTGCTTTCACAAAATATTTCTATCCACCCTTAACCCGGAAAGGGTTGAAAACTGACAGATCATTTTCAGACCATCTGTACATTAATCCAGAAATGTAGACAAACAATATGCCAATACGTTTTGATTTGGATCGGTTGATTTATTAGTTTCTTTACAACACAATAGATGTCAATAATTATAAAGCACAAAAAAATGAAAACATTTCCGACATATTTAAAAGATTAAAAAAAACAATCTAATTCTAATTCAATATATTTCTGTTACAGATTTTGTTCTTGGTGCGAGGTGGAACCTGATGAGTAACTACAAGAGAGAGTAATCATTTTTTTATCGATTACTTATGTCGGAAATTTTAATAAAATTCACTCAAGAAAGATTAAATTCGTGTTCTCAAATAATTAAAGGTTAGTAAGACACGCAAATTTTTATTTACTTTTAATGTAACTTGTAACGACGTCCTTCTTCTTTTACTATAATTAAAATAATTGCAATTTTCTGACTGAATAAGGATAGGTAGTGTGAATCATTTGAAGGGTATTGTCTTATTGTCTAAAATTTGTTTTTAGATTAAGAATTTTAAACTTTAATAAATCGTTTAGACGGAGGGATTTTCCCTTGGGGTAAAAGACGTGTGCTTGAAAATATCATTTAACCTTCTGTCACACGATTTGACTTGTCAGGCACAAAATTGATATAATGCTTAATTCATGTCATTTCCTTTATGCTTTAAAACGATACTTCTGCATATACATTTTGGGGTCATTAGTTTAACAAGATGTATTATAATTGAATATTGGAGTATTAATCGAATTTTTGTTAGGGTAAATTGATACAAAGTGATGAAGCAAATATTAATACAATGTTGGTAAATACGATAAACTTTTTTTATTAAGAGTAATCGTTCGTTTTCCCACTTTGTAAACGAATCGATGGGTTGAATTTATCGGCGTTAACCATAATAAAGTCTGAAGATATATTAACAAAAGCAAATGCGTGTAGGGTCACTAAAGCTTTTAGTAATAACACAAAATAAGCGAATCTGTATTCCATATGCTTACTGTAATAAAGTGCAGCCATCAACAATGGCTGGTTATTTTTTGGGTTGTTTCGAGCTGAGTGGAGTAAATGGTCTGTGTGATCAATCCAGTTGGCGGGAGGATTATAAAGTGTTGCTCTATGTATGAGGTTCATTAATAAGCAGACAAATGTATAGAACTAGAATAAAATTTTGATTTTATTCAATGCATGTGCGTCGTTGCGCAAACGCTCTTTGAAATTACTTGTTTTACGTTAGTTGATTATTCGAACAAAAAGCTGTTTTGCTAGTTTGCAAAGAAAAGAAATTGAATTTTTAATAATAAAAGCAATGTAGAAGTATGTTTGCTGAAAATTATTGAAATCTTATAATTTTCTTATTTTTTTTAATTTGGATTAATTAGAATTAAAAATATATAACTACATCCACAAATTTCAAATTAAATATAGACTTCTAATGTCATTTGATTGGGCGGCTCCAAATGTGAAAGGTGCCTAATGCGTATTAGTGCAGAACTCGTGGCAAAACTTTATTTAAATTAAAACAATTCTATTCAAGTCAGCATTTAACATTGTAAAGGTTGTTGGCTTAAAAGCATCTATAATACAAGAATCTGATTGGGTAAAATTAACATGGAACACAACACGTCTGCGTCCTATGAGGTGCTAAAAGTTCATGACCATACCTCAAATATTAGTAGGTCACTTTAGTGACTTATTATTTTCTATTGTACTATTAATCTTGCTGCGTCGTTTATTCCAACTGCACACATAAGCTGCTTGGGTCAAAAAAGACCCAAAGGCGCATAAGGTTGTAATATTATTGTTGCTATTATTAATTTTTCAATCATCTTCGACAATACTATAATGATATTGATGCTACTTACAAAGGAAAGTCAGTTAAGATCAAAATTTTATTATTTCAAAGTTATTTTACATAATAAAATGGAAAAATACATTTAACATAATACGGCATGTACCAAGAATTAGAAAAAAATCGTTGTTGTTCACTTATTTCAATTGAACATTGTCTTTAATTTTTAATTTTTAAAACGCACTTTTATCTAATTTTTACTTTTTTTTGTTTGTATGAATTATTTTTGTCGTACTTATTTTTTATTTTTATCTATTTTATGTTTATATATAAATTTGTTTTATTAATTAGAATTTACCCTGTAATTAGTATAAACTAAGAAAAATGCCAACAGTTAACTGTAACGACATGTGTGTGTTAAAGTGCAAAGCGCTGTCTAAGCGATAGCTTTAATGCTAGTAACACACGTTGCCGATAAATTGTATTAAAGCTATCGCTTAGATAGCGCTTTGCACTCACACATGCCGTTACAGTTAAATGTTGGCATTTTTCTTAGTTTATACTATTCATACGTGTCAATGTTTACACGAGATGTCGCAAGACACACATTTTACTCCTGTAATTAGTGTTTGCACACTGTTAAATGTTTACAAATAGTCTTGTCACTTACTGAACCTGGGTAGAGACTGGAGATAAATGTTACTACTCCATTAGGAGCTACTGCAATCCATTCCTCTAAGACTGTAAGGTGTTCCGATGTTTATAATTACTGTAAGTCAACCTACAACAAAGACATATTAGTATACCTCCTGTACTATATAAATTTGTACTTTTTTTTCATGGATTTTCTTGGAACGACACATAAGGTTTCAGTGCAGTCCACAATTACACAACAGTTCATAAAGCTGTTTGCACAATTTGGTAGCCAATTTTTGGCATTTCTTTTATACATTTTTATATATGCTTTTGTGTAAAACATACGTATAAATGTCACCACAATGTTTGTTATAGTGTGTGGTTAAATTTTGTGTAAATTTTATTCAGGTAGGAAGAAGTTGATCTCCTCGATTCAATTTTTCAACTGAGCACTTAAAATAAAAATTTATTTAAATGTTCTTGACATAATATCTATATAGAGCTTCAAAAATATGTGTTGCTGGGTAAACTTGTGTACTCTAATATGAGTACATCTGAGTCCAAATAGAGATGTACCTTGTTTCTAATTCACGTTTCAGTAAATAATTTTCAGTCGCTACCATTACAGATGTTTTTGTATTTTCAGTTTGTAATAATTTTGAGGTTGAAGTTAATCTTGAAAGGCTGATATGCTAGGTGTGGTAGCTTCACCACCAAATTTTACAGGGAGTGGGCAAAATGTTTTCCTTTTTCTTGTCTTTTGTGGCGTTAATGATGTTCCTCAAATAATTTGTCTTTATTGTGTAGAAATAATTCACGACCATTTGCTTTACTTCCATCCCGAGTAACAATTACAAACTCGACATCCCGATCCTGGTTGAGAAAGTAACAACACTAAAACCTTTGTAGTGCCACTAACAAAATCGGTTAGTAAGTCAGTGGTTTTTTGTTGCTGCCACAAAACGACAATAAAATGACATTTGATGACGTTTTCACTAACGCACTTATTGAAGATTGGATAGAAACTATAGCAATTTAGGCTCCGTATTGTGCTTAACGATGTAACACAAAAAGAATTAATATGAACACTAATTACAGACGAAGAGAGCTAGGTTTTTAAAAGCCGGAGATTTTAATGCCAAGAATACACAATGGGGATCCAGAATTACCTTGAATAAGAAGGGCAGAAACTTAGTAAAAGCAATTAGTAATTCTGGCATACATTACATTTTTAGGAGATAGAGCCTAGATAATGGCCCTCAGACTTGAAGAAATTGCTCAACCTATTTAACTTTTCTATACTGAAAGAAATTAATCCAAATTACTTAAATATTGAGAACGCTCGTGTTACTTACCAAAAGAACACCCGCTTTGTGAAACGAGAATGCAAATTGGAATTTGTTTAGAGAACAAATGGATAAGTCACTATTACTCGACATTTTCTTAATTAGCGGTAGAACAATTTAATGAAACAATTCAACAAGCTTCTTGGAAGACTACTCCACAAAAAATACAAGTCGCCAATACTGACTGCCCTGTAATGGTTAAAAAAATTATTAAAAGCATAAACTCTGAAGAAAACGACAAACCTGAACTAAAAAGGCTTCTGTCTGACATTAGAAATCAAGCAATATAGAATTACTTAGAATATTTGTCATCAACAGAAGCGACTGAAAAGCAACTAATAAGCTAAAAACATCACTTTAACATAAACCACCTCTATGTACTTAGAATAAAAACTGGGCTGGTACCGACCAAGAAAAGTCAATTGCCTTTTCTCACCACTTAACTGAAGTATACCAACCCATCCGTAATTTCAAAAAAAGAGACGAAATAAAACAATTTCTTGAAGCACCTTTTTAGATATGCCTACCAATGAAAGAATTTATTGTGGCTGAAGTCTCAAATTCTTGATAATCTAAATTTGCTAACGGCACTTAGATACAAGTTAATAACAGGTAAAGTTTTAAAAGACCTCCCAGAGAAAAGTTTCAGGTTCATCACAAGTGATAAATCTGCGCCATATTCCCCAGCAATGAAAATGCGCCACAACTATAGTTAGTCTTAAATTCGGAAAACCTAAGCATCGTAAAGACCGATTAGTTTGCTACCGGTACTTTCAAAAGTTTTAAAAAAATGGTTGCTAAACCGAAATACACCTATATTTCTGAACAATTCCATTTGACCGCAACATGCAATCCATCGAGTCACGAATAGGATCGTAAAGGATTTTGAGGAAAACAGTTATTGTTCCTCTGTATGTATAGATGTGTCGCAAACCTTCAATAAGGTTTGGCACAATAGCATACTTTTTAAAATCAAGCCCTACTTTAAGCACTGTGTACAAATTTGTGCTAAATGTTTTTTGCAGGAAAATTTATGACATGTGTTACACAAATTTGAATTCTTGTTATCTGTTTTTTTACATAAATGGCATCTACCTCTTTTCTTAGATTGTGATACGAATGATTCCGCAGGTTTGTATTTCTCCATGTTCCATTTATTTTTGTATACAAAACATAGGCATTATAAGCCAATATGTCAAGGATATTATAGAAAACTATCAAAGGCCACTGATTTGTTTTCCTCTTCGTAGTGTAACAAGCAACTGCTGTATCCATAGTATCAACCGATCCTTTCGTTTTATTGTAGTCCAATACAATTATTGGTTTTGGCTTCTCCATCAGAAATTTGTTTTTGGGAGTGTAATGTACTCTGCAATATGACGTTTCTGTTTTTTTCAGGATATACGCCACCAAGGTTGTATCAGAAGTAAATGCAAATTTGGAGGTAAATTTGGGTACAATTTTTGTCTGTAATAATTCTAATGGGAAAGGTCCTTTATTTTTTCTGATAGTACCACTGATAGTTATCTTACGTTTTAGCAACATTTGTCTCAGTTGGTGAGACGTAAAGAAATTGTCGCAAGTAAGATTACGACCTTTTAGCCCATGGGATAAATCTAAAACAACTCTCATACCCTGATTTTGCTCTCTTGCTTCTCCAAGTGGTTTGCGGCTTAATATTCCATACATATGCGGTTTCATTATCGCATAATACCCAAAATTTAATGCTATACCTTGCCGGCTTGTTCAACATGTACTGCCTAAATGGGCATCTATCTCTGAACTCTACTAATTGTTCGTCGACTGTAACATTTTTATTTGGATTGAATAATGTTGGCAGGATTTCTACCCACTTATTCCAAAGTTTTCTGATTGCCGCACGAGCTCTTCTTTCATTGCGTGTACATTTGTTGTCAAATTTAAGAACTTTTAAAAATTCCAAAGACATAGTTGCCCGAAAAATACTCCGACCTGTGTCAGCATGCCACAAACTTTCCGTTGATTCGTTATGAGATTTGACACAACCAGACAAAATTAATAAACCAAAGTATGCATGTAAGTTTTCCATATCCAAATCTTTCCACTTTTCACCGTAGACTCGACGAGCTTCTAAATTTGTGTTTTCTAAAATTTTGTTTTGAATCGAAGGCGTCAAAAATAGAAAAAATGATGATGTTTTGTCTTTTATTCGAGAAATAGTGTATCTAGTAGGTCCAGGTGTTAGAGATATAACATTTTTTGTAGGAAATCTTCCCCGTTGCACTTGAGTTTCTAAAGACCATTCAATTGTTTTGTCTTTAGACAAAATAGTTGTAGAATTTACGGTTACATTTTCGGGTTTGCTATAATCTGACTCAAGTTCTTCTGTTCCCGACACATGATCTTCAAATTCAGAACATTCCTCTTCATCCGATGGTTCCCATCCATCAGAAGAATCTTGAAATTCACATGATTCAGCGTCGGACTCATTAATTGCTTTTTGCATTTCGCTTTGCGTCCAAGCAGCTGAACGTTTGGTTTTCTGAAAATTTATAACTGATTTTTTTTATATGAACAGGCGACAAGTGTAGGTATACAGCCGTGCTAAGTAAAAACACCGTAAGTAAATTTTTTTTGTAACACGAAATTGCAACTGTCTGTGGTTCCTAGTTTGTTTTGGTGTAATAAAAGCTAATCATAAGATAGAACATAAGTCAATCAAGGTTAGTTTTTTATTAGTCATTTTACAGTGGCCTAAAATATTTGTCTTCAAATGCTTACACCTGAAAATGGAGATATGGTGTTTTTCCGTAGCACGGCAGTATAGCACAGGAATGTGAAACAAAAAGCGATAATTATAACTAATTTATATTATAGTGAAACAAAGCATTTTCATACCTTTCGTGACGGTAAAGAAGTTGAAGAGCAGGCTTTCTGAGAATCCATATTGAACACACACGACGCACAGATAAACAACGTGGCACTAAACGTGAAAGTTACAAATGAAAGATGCAGGGTGCAATATCACAGGCAATATGCAAGTGGACAAACTCCCACCACTTTTATATATTATTAGGAATACTAAACAAAGTCCCACAACTGCAAGTTTCAACTTGTAATGATATTTACCTATTTGGGACAAAAATGGCCCGAACATACAAAGTGTACAAATTTTTATAACTTGGAAATTTGAAAAATAATAAAATATATAAAGTGTTAATATGCACATATTAACGTGAAAAACAAAGTCAATAAATCTTAGCTCCCCAAGACAAATACATTATGCGTAATTCTGGAACAAATTCTACTTTGGGTCGAAAAAGACCCGAACAACGCAGCAAGATTAACTATAATGAACCTAATGCACTTCTTTTACTTCTTTAAGAGCAATAATTGTACAAGAAGAGTAATTACTGTTGATGTGATCAGTTTCATATCTAATATGAACTCAAAAACAAAAAAAAAATGGAGAACGAAAGAAAAAATGATTAAATGTGTTTCATTATGTGGTCATAAAATCAGCGATATCATGTTAATTAGTAAAAATAATCAATTTTGTTATTTGAGTCACATTTAGGTCTTTGGAGGTGCTACCTAAAACCCTAAAAAAATTGTAGATATATTTGAAAACAAACTTTATGCCAGATTTTAAAAATTTACGGCTTTGATAACAATTATTTATATTTATGAGTGCCAAAGTTTAAGTATAACATCAGCGTCGCGCGCTCTCCAGTATGAAGAATGAACAAAACCCATAAACAAATCAACTACAAACACCAGAATTGCAACGTACGTTTGAATGGTTTAGACAATGTTATGTTTGAAATAATAACACTATTATGGATTTCCATTGTCTATATTTTTTTAATAGAATAAACACAACGTTTCGATTGCTATTGAATCTGCAATCGCCTTCAGGTGAATACTAACAAACTTAAAGACTACTGTAACTTATATACTAATACAAAGTTAGTGAAGCGATCAATTTTGACTTATTTATTTTGATAAACAACACCTTCAAAAATATTCTCACACTTATAACCAGTATTTCAGTCATCGGTTAACTTTTTTTAATTAGTTAAACTTGAGGTGCAACTATATCCTTAATCTTACAAAAATTTTAATTTGGTAAAGGTTTTTTCCAAACTTATATTAATCTTTTTAAAACTTTTGGGTCATAATCACGGCAGTCATAAAACTGTGAAGTGCCAGCTATATCCTGAGTCTGACAATTTCTAATTAATGCAAATTAGACTTGATACCTAATGCAAATTAACGATAAGAAAAAAAATAATGACCTTATTAGTAGAATGAGGGCACCTCAACCTTGAGATAATGAGGAAAAAGTGAAAGGCAATTAGCCTAATTAGGCTAACAACCTCTCACCTCATCAGGCAGTTCGCTAATTAGGCCTCTCACCTCATTAGGCTGTTGTTGTCAATAGGCTGTTGACGCAGGCATTCTATTTAATTACTTGTTTTTGTTTTTGAAGACGTCAATGGAAAATACGGCCTCTCACCTCAAATATGTCGATGGTGATGATATGAAATCGTTGATGAACTGTAAAAACATACAAGGTAATCTTAAAATAAAAAATGCAAGAACTTACATTATAAATTGAAGTTGATGGTATTGCTGTAATATCCATCTGTCGTAAACACATATTAGAAAATATTTGTAAAAATAAATCAAAAACTTACTTCGAACGTGTTAGTTTCAACGCCTGACATTGGATTCAAAAACAACAGATGAATTCGATGAAGTTTCCGATGTAGTATTAACACCGGACTGTAATCCATATGTGAAAAGTAATTTTAAAAAATTATACAAAAAAATAACATACCTTAATGTCGCACACGTTTTAATTAAACGAAGAGGTCTATATCTTCTAGATCTACGGTATCGCCTTGTAACAGCATCCTGTTCAGATCTCGTTATACAGGGTGTTAGGTAAACATGCGGCAAAAAATTCAATGGGGTTTTTCCTTGGCTAATCTAAGAATATTTTGTCCTATGATGATTTCCTAAACACCTCTTTATTTCGAAGATACAGGGTGAACAAAATGTGCCACAGTAACAATATTAATGTAAATAAAGAAGTATGGCGTACGCCAATGGGTTTGTCAAGTAAAAAAATTAAGTGACGATAGCTGTTTGATGTGTCATTTGTTTAAAGTGAGTGACGTTTAGAGTCTTTTACGTGTCTTTAATAGTTAGTGAGAGTCCGCTATTATGAATCACTATACGAACGCCGAGATGACTGACATGCATTTCATGTATGGACTTGACGAGAGGATTGAATGCTTGTATGCAAGCTGGAGGAAGTCATTTCGAACATTGTGAGATTGATCAACTTTACATTTATTTTTGATATTAAATATTGTTACTGTCGCAAATTTATGTCACCCTGTATCTTCGAAATAAAAGGTGTTTGGAAATCATCATAGGACAAAATATTCTTAGTTACGCCAGGAAAAACTTGATTTTTGCCGCATGTTTACCTAACACCCTGTATCTCTCCAGAATTTACTCTCGCTTGAAATCACCACGCGCATACACTTTTAACAGAATTTTTTCACGAACATTGTTTCGAATTGAAACAATAGTTTTGTTTAAAAAAACACATTAAGAGATTTGGAAATTTTTATCGACATTGAAAGGTTGCATTGAAAGTATTTTCTAGACACCAGTTCTTGTTAAAAACATATTAAGAATTGAAATTGTTTTCGAATAATTACCCTGAATCCTATCAAGTTTTTGTTGACATTAAAATGGTTACATTAAATATTTTTTTTCGTTTATGATTAGATTTTCCGTATTTTTATTTTCAAAATCTCGTTCTTGATATAAAATCATCTTACTACTTTTTACATTTTAATTAATTGATACGCATTGTTAGCGAAAAGTTTGTTAGAAACGTTTCTTTTTAATATAAATATGTTATATGTAATTAGTAACAATTACTCTTTGAAAGTTAACCTTTAACAGTTTGGAAAAACGTAAACATTTTAATTACCTTATTTTCGGAATTTATTTTATTTTGTTGACATTGAAATGGTTACATTAAATATTTTCGTTTCGTTTTAATGATTTGATTTTCCGTATTTTTATTTTTTTTTTTTTTTTTTTCCAAAATCTCATTCTTGATATAAAATCATCTTACTGTTTTACATTTTAATTAATTAATACGTATTGTTAGCAAAAAGTTTGTCAAAACGCTCTTTCTAATATATACTAGAATATATAACAGATGTATTTACAAAATTTTAAATTTTTTTGAAAGTTGATCTTTCCTTTTTAATGGAAAAAGAGGCAAAAGGGTAAAATTTTTTGGTGTAAAAAAAAAATTTAATTTTTTAATTTTTAAAAAAATAAAAAAAAAAAAAAAAAGGAAAGAAAATTGAAAAAAAAAAAAAAAATAGTAGAAAATACAATTAACGATGTTATTTTCGAATTTTCAGCTATAAATACAAAGTGATGATATATATTTGTTAGTATAACGAGTTACGAATTTAAGATGGTTAATATCTTGGTAAGTATAGATTTTTTAATTATAAAATTGCGTTTCTTCATCTTTTAAAAAGTTTTTGTTTTTGTTGCTGTTATTATTCTTGTTAATACTTTTTAAAATGTGTGTGGTTTATTTTTATTTCAAATTACAGATGCTGGAGATGAATAACTGGTCGTCAATATAAGAAAACTCTACGTTTGCAGAAAGAAAATTTTTGGTGACACCGTAAATGACTTTCAAGGATTTGGTAAACGAATTTGCTAAATGAGGTGTGCCATTCATAGATGGAACTCTGAAATTGTAATTACGTTTCATATTTTTTTTTAAATAATTTTTATACTCATATGTGAAACAGAGAGAGAAATAAAATTAATGGTTAATCCTGCTTTCTTTAATTATTCCAATTAAAAACATATGTTATTGGTATTTTTAAATACGTGGTTGTGTTAACAGTAATGGTACGAACATAAAATGTTATCCTTTTTATTGTTTTTTTTATTTTCCCTAACACATACGTCACCTTGATGGTGTATTAAAACGTTAATGGTTCGAACCTAAGTATGTTAAAGTTTTTTAATCAAGTGTAAATTCAAAACTATATGTTAAATACGTGGTGGTGTATCAAACGTTAATGATTCAAACCTCAGTATGTTAAAGCTTTTTTAAATGTAAATTCAAAACTACTTGTTAAAGTCGTGGTTAATGTAATTAACATGTTGAACCGGTATGTTTTTTAAATCATAAGTCACCATGTCAAAATGGTGTCATCTGTTTACAAAAGATTGTGTATCAATCGTTAATGGTTCGAACCTCAGTATGTTAAAGTTTTTTTTTAATCAAGTGTAAATTTAAAAGTACTTGTTAAAGTCGTAGTTAATGTAATTAATAAAGAAAATGTTGGTTTGGCAGCCATATTGAATCGTTTTAGGTAATTGTTTTTCGTGTTTGTGTTCTAGTTTATAAAGTATGAGAAAGCAAAATGTACATGTTTTTATCCTTTTTCATATTGTTTATTAAATGTTTAATCATACGTCATACAAAATGGCCTTAAGTAATTGCTATTCCTGTTTGTGAATTAGTTTATAATGAATAACAGTGATAAATATATGTTTTATCCTTTTTCATCTTGTTTATTAAATGTCTAATCATACGTCATACAAAATGGCGCTACGTGAGTGTTATTTTTGTTTGTGAATTAGTTTATAATGTATAAAAGTGATAAATATATGTTTTATCCTTTTCATCTTGTTTATTAAATGTTTTATGCTTATTCATCTTTTTTAATTAACAGTTCTTCTCATCTTATCCTACATTTTACAGCATCATACATCATTCAATCATTCATCTTAATCAACCTTTACAGCTATATACAAACTTCAAACTCTATCTTTCAATTGTCGCCAGTAGCCTAGTGGTTAAAGCCTTGGCTCGGTAATGCAATGGTTGCAAGTTCGAATCACAAGCAAGTTTTTTAAATACATAAAAAAACTTTAGGACGCTATGATGGGACGCCATGTTGAACCGCTAAACCACCGCCATGATGGCAATCAACATCAACAACAACAACAACAGCCTAATGAGGTGAGAGGCCGTATTTTCCATTGACGTCTTCAAAAACAAAAACAAGTAATTAAATAGAATGCCTGCGTCAACAGCCTGTTGACAACAACAGCCTAATGAAATGAGAGGCCTAATTAGGAAACTGCCTGATGAGGTGAGAGGTAGATGAGAGGTTGTTAGCCTAATTAGGCTAATTGCCTTTCACTTTTCCTCATTATCTAAAGGTTGAGGTGCCCTCATTCTACTCTTATTCATAAAATAACACTTGTTAAAAAACTTTGTGACAAATACCAACAATTATGAACACAAGTCACAGCCATCTACGTTAATATTTGAAATCATAAACAGATAATAAAAAGAAAAGAAGGAAAAACTGACGTGAGCCACATTTTTGATACTCAGTGTAGTTGAGATCACTTTATTGAGTATCATGAGACGTGAAATAAACTTTCATCAGTCCATAATGAATTTAATCAATTGATTTGTCGTTTTTGGAATAGGTTTAGTTTTTTCCAGTTTTTTGTTGGGTTCTTTTTAATAACAGATGGCAAAATCGTATTATGGTGTCCTCCATCGTATTTCTATTTTTTTTTAATTACTGTTTTTGTGAATTAGTATTCAAAATTTTTCAAATTACATATTTCTACCAAATGTTTCCGATTAGAATCTTTGTAAATACATATTTTACGCTGTAACAAAGTCCTATATAAAACAAAACGTCAAGCACATTTAGCTTTTCTTCGTTACGGTGCGTTATTTTTTTATTTAAAAGATTTGAGTTGTTAATTGATACACACTTATTTGTATACAGTATATTTCAACTAAATCAAGTCATCCAGAATAATTCCTTTAATATTTTGTTTTGAACAAAATTCAAAACAAAAATTTTTTGTTTTTAGGGGAACATCTTTTAATATCAAGTTTGACTTTGAAACGTCAATATCATGTCCTCGATAGCCCCCATCTCAGAAATCTAAATGGCTTCATTTTGAAGGTCTTTTTATTCTCTTTATGATTATCTAAGTTGTTTCAAAATTTGACAATTTTTCAGAAAATAAAATAATTTTTTAGTAATCAATAAAACTCAATTTTGTTTTCAAAAATTAAATTAAATGTTCAAAATGACTTCAATTAACTTCCATGCAATAGTACATACAACCGAGCTTCTACAGCTACATTTTGAACATTTGATTGAACATTTATTACTAAAAAAAAGTTCTTTGGAAAACTGTCAGTCAAATTTTGAAATAACTTAGATAGTCACGAAAAGACGCTCTAAATAAAGCCATTTAAATTTTTGAATAGAGTCTGTCTTGGACAGGGTCGTCACATTTATAGCCGCCGAGCAATTCTGATCATAATGAACTTTTATCTGTGGGGTCGTTTAAAACAAATCGTGTACAATGACAATAATTACTAGACAATAATTAAGAACAATTAAAAAATTGGATAGAAAGTTTAGTCCAGTCCTTGTCAATCTTACAAATAATAATCAAAAATAGGAATTTATTTCTATACACAATTTGGACTAGCCGGATCCACCAGGGTATTACGGTAGCAGCATGTATCTGATTTCACAATTATTGCTTAGTATTAAGTTCGGTGATGTAGATAATGCTTTTTAAGTAAGCCAAAAAATAAAAACCGACAGGATGAAAGTCGGACGATCGAGAGGACCAGCTTATGAACTACCTCGGCCATCCATCATACGGAAAAAAACAATATCGAGATGTTGCATAATTTCATAGGTAATCGTGACCCATCTTGTAGAAACCACATAGCTTATCTCACATCAAGAGTAACATCTTCGAGCAGTTCCGGTAAATTTTAAATAAGGAGCACCCGTTAATTGGTTCTCCAGAATCAAAGGACCAATAAGTGGTACGTTCACAATTCCAGTTCACCTATTCACAGAAAATCTTTTTAACATTTTAGCTGCAATAGTTCGATATTGCAAAACAAACTTCGATAAATATACTTCACGTTACCAATAATGCGAGCTTAAGTCTTATTTCGGTGTATCACATGTTTATCAGGGAGTAACTTTAGATACGTTTTTAATTTACAAATATCATTTAGAAAAAGTCAAACAAAAAATGAAAACAAGAAATAATGTCATTCAAAAATTAGCTGGAACAACTTGGATGCAAAGACACTTCATACAGCTGCATTGGCATTATTTTATTCTACAGCAGAATATTGTGCTCCTGTCTGGTTGAATAGTTATCATACAAAAAAAAAATAGAAGCCCAGTTGAATTGCACTATGCGTATAATTAGTGAAACCATTAAATCTACTTCTCTCGATTGGCTTCCGGTTCTTTGTAATATTACTCCATCAAACATTCAATGAAAAGCTGCGTTAAAACGAGAATGGAATAAATGTCAACTTAACAAAAACTTACCAATTTGGACTGACATTGACAACCCTCCTGCTAAAAGACTTAAATCTCGAAGTCCTATATGGTTGCAAAACTACTTAAGAACGGGTTTTTCTGAAGTTTTCTGAAGAGTGGAAAAAATTATGGTCTGGAGTTGATGTTTTCAATAAACATCTCATTGATGATCCAACAATAGAAGTCCCGGGCTTTGATCAAAATAAAAAAATTTGGTCAAAAGTAAATCGCATAAGAACAGGCCATTTAAAATGCAACTCTATGTTGTTTAAATAAGATTCGATTTTTAATCCAAATTGTGACTGTGTAAACGAACTATAGACCGTTACACATATTATACAGGATTGAAGGGTTTCCAAACATTCATAATTTAACGGATGAAGCTGTATTATGGCTTACAAATGTAAAGGAAATATGAAGTTTAGCAATATTTTGTATTCTTGTCCTGATTACCTGTTTTTCCATAATTTTGTTTTGCTATTTCTTTAACTTACTACTTTTTTCGTCATTGTCGTGACTGGCGCTTAGACCGGTCCATTAAATGTAGTCACGCAATGGCTGTGCTGTTATATTTTATATTCTTATTTACCTTCTATAATGTTTACACACTTAATTAATATTATTACATATGAATACTAAGGTGGGTAAGAGTTGGCATGTTTAGGTTTTTGTGGTTTTCCTAAACCTTAAAGCAAATGCTTTGCCAAGACAAACCAATCCACTATTGCACACGGTTTCGTTACCACACTATACAGGTTTATATTGATCTTCTGGGACACCATACATAACACTTACATCACAATACTATATTTAAAAATGCCGATTGAAAAGAAATTGACTAAAGACATTTACGTTCAATCCAGCATAAAATCTCTAACAACCTCTAGAGTGCAGTCATAAAAGTAATAATGTATAACAATGAAATAAAACACAAACTTGGAGATTAAGTAAGATAAAAGAGATACTGGAGAAAACTTTAGGTCTACAATTAAGCAAACACTCATAAACGAAACACGCATCAAAGTAATAAATCATTCATCAGAAACAAATGTAATACAAGTATTGTAGTGGGAAACCATTCATCACTTGGTATTTAAGTTTGAACATCAAGGCTGAAAATCAAGGAGATTATGGCTCAGTCACATTTATTTATATCTATTTAAAATTGTTTATTATATTGTACATACGTGAAATTTACAAAAGTAAATATAGATTAAATAAACTTCTAATTAGTTTTTGATGCGATCTCGAAAACTATATTGCTACTTATAATATGTAAATATTATTGCGCAGCTAGCCTGTTATCTACGGTGTGAATAAACTAACATGTATGAGTTGAATTGTTATATTCTGAATCGGAACCATTTTTGCATGCTGTAAATGATTACATTTATCACTATACTCTACCGATGTTTATTCTAAATTCAACGTAGATGTCTTTAGTGCAGCGCCGGATTAGCCACGTAGCATGAGTTAGCAATGCTACAGGCCCCAGACATCTGGGGGCCTCGCGTCCGTTTTCCGTGTGGCAGTTACATGGAATTTAATAGGTGACCGTTTGCTACCCTTCCTAGTAAATTATGATTTTCTCTTAGCTACTATTTAAAATGAATGTGATACGAGCCATCTAGTGATCTAGAGTGAAATTCTTTCGAAAAATATTTTCTTAACTCTTAAACCCTGTTTAAACGGTGAAAGACAAAAAGCAAGACAAGCAGGTACTTTTCTTATGACTCATAGTCATACTTAATCCGTCTTTAGGGTTTATGTTTTGTTAAGAGCTATTTACAGAATTTGTATTTACCGTTACTATTTTTTTTAATTTTTGAGCTAGTACATGGGGTGTTTCTTATTGCTATTTAGTTTCGCAGTTGATGCGTTTCTTTTGTTTCTTATTTTTTTCCAATCGCATTCAACTTTTTCAATAAAATTCTACGAAGACGGATTAAAGTAAGAAACATTCAAGCATAAGGTAAGCTACATTTATTTTATTGTTTAATTTGGTCATCAATATCGATTAAGTTGCATCTAGCTTCAGCAGAAAAATGAATTTTCTAATAAATGATACAAATACAATGCTTAACCGAATACTAGCGAATTCATTTTCATCAGTGCAGTAGGTGAATCTAAATTATACTTATTCACAAAATTTTTTCTATTATCATACTTCGTGTTAACAAATTATGAACGTTATACATAAAAGTGATTTTTGTCGCAGATTGAATGTCAAACATTGGAAATTCAAAAGTGTTTGAAATACAACTTCAATCAATAGATTTAAAAATGAGAAAATCATTTTTAGAGTAAAATTTACTTGCTTTATATCAATTTCAATAATCGTATTGTTTTTTAATTCAACAACATGATACCCACATGTATTATAATAAAATTTTTACTTGTCGTTTATTAGGCTAATGATGTTAGTGAATTAAGTGTTGTATGAGGTGCAAAACACCACTTTTCTTAGTTGGTAACTTGGCATCCAAACGGTTTTTGAGAGTGTGATATTTTTATATGAAGTAGGTATTTACAATTTTTTTATGTTTTTACTTTATAATTCCATCACTAGTTTTTGATTCAAACTCAACTATAATTTTAGATTGTAATTTCTTTTCAATTTTGTATAGATCAAGATAACGATTATGAGCAACAGACACTATGCTTCTGGATGTGCAAAGAGGAAATCAAAATTGAAAAAGAAAAAAGATCCAATCTGTTATATCTAAAACACGTAAACTTTCTGAGTTTTTAATGTTCAGGAGGACGTTCCACAAACTCAAGAAATTTTATTAGAAAATAAAGAACTTACATTTCATCATACCAATAATGATGGTGGTACAGAAAATTCATTAACAAGTACTTCCACTTTGTCTATACCGTCTTCCAGTGAAAGAGAAGTAGTTGAAAGCACAACAAGTTGTGTTGGTCCAGAACCATCCTCTTCAAGTAAACGAGAATCGGAAATCGTGCCACATGTTTCCGATGTTACTACATGTTCTGAAAGTAAAATATATCCCAATGACATTGGTGAATGGTCAAGCAATTTTGATCGAGAGTATTGGATTTCAAGAGGAAGTAGCGAACTACAAAATATGAACAGTGATTTTTGTCTTCAGAGAAAATGTACGCTAATGAAAACAAACCACGTTTCTGTAAAAAGTCATTTTTCACTTATACACATAAATTAACGGGCAAAACTCACATTAGAGATTGGTTATGTTATTCAGAAACTAAAGGGAAACTTTTTGTTTTGTTTGTAAAGTTATGGATTTAGACAGTTTGGCACGGTTCACGAAAGACGGATTAGATGACTGGAAAAACGCACAGATTTTGTTGAAAAGACATGAAGAAAGTATTTCGCATAGACAAGGACTTATTTCACTGTTAGTTCTAAAAACAAGAACGCGCGTGTCGATTCTCAACTTGTGAGTCAAATAGAGACCGAACAAAAATATTGGCGGACACTGTTAGAACGAATTATTGCTGTTATAATTTTTCTAGGAGAACGAGGTCTTGCATTTCGGGGTAGTGATGAAATCATTGGTTCGCCTCACAATGGGAATTATTTAGGTTTATTAGAATTGATAGCAAAATTTGACATATTTCTGGCTGAACATATTCATATTCATGCAAATAAAGGAAAGGGACATACGTCATACTTGTCAAAAACAACATGCGAGGAATTTATTCGTCTAATTTCATCTACCATTCTAAATCATATTATTTGCGAAATGAAGAGGTGCAAGTACTATTCAATATCATTAGATTCTACTCCAGATATCTCACATGTAGACCAGTTGACTCTGATAGTGCGCTACGTCTTGCCCTCTGGACCAGTGGAAAGGTTTGTAAGATTCTTGGATATGGAAGGTCATACCGCTGAACAACTCGCCCATAGTTTACTAAAATTTTTAAATGAGAATTGTATTAATATCAAAGATTGTCGAGGGCAAAGTTATGATAATGCCAGCAATATGAGCGGGAAATACAGTGGGTTACAAGCACGAATTAAAGAAATAAATAAGTACGCGGAATACATTCCGTGTTTTGCGCATTCATTAAATTTGGTTGCTAAATGCGCTGCCGAGTGCTGTACCGAAGCATCAATCTTTTTCGATTTTGTTGAAAACCTGTATTCATTTTTTCCGTTTCAACATACCGATGGGGTCTCTTTACGCAGGCGATAAAGAATACCAATTCAAAAACTCCAATTCTGAAAAGATTATCGGACACTAGATGGTCTTCCCGAGCTGATGCGACAAAAGCCCTTTTACGCGGTTTTACCACTATCGAACAAGTTTTAAATTCCATATCCAATAATAATGACCAAAAGATAGAGTGTCGCAATCAAGCTTACGGACTAGTTTTAAAAATGAATAAGTTAGAAACGGGATTAATGACTATTGCTTGGGACCAAATTCTCGAACGCTTGCAAAAAACGAATGCTTTGCTGCAATCGTCGGGTCAAGACCTTAACACGGGCTACGCTCTTTATAAATCATTATACAATTACATAGAAGGCATGCGGTCTACATTTTCAGATATTGAATCAAAAGCCAAAGCTTTAACAGGCTGTGAAGAATATCAACAATCTATTTCAAGAAAACGCAAGCGAAATACAAGATACGACCATTTCAGTGGCTCTTCTACCCTCGATGAAGTTGTAGAACATCAAACACCTACAAAACATTTTGAAATTCACGTCTTTTTTGTTATAATTGATAATGTATTGTCTGCACTGGCTAAACGTATGGAAGCGTACCATAAAATGACCAGTATATTTGGAATACTTCGACAATTAAAATTTTTAACGGCTGAAGAAATCATGAAAAAACTCCAATTATCATCAGTGCTTATCCAGACGATTTGGAAGACAGTCTAGACAACGAGCTGGTGCAATTTGCTGAACTGCTCAAAACAGATCTAGCGGCTGCCATTGACAGCAAAAGCAGGAAGCTCTGGAACTTCAGTATTATAAACTTTTAATTGAAAATTCTTTAGGAACGTGTTTCCCAAATGTCGAAATATTATTACGAATTTACTTAAGTCTAATGATTACCAACTGCAGTGGCGAACGTTCTTTTCAACATTAAAGCGTATTAAAAATGGGTTAAGAAACACAATGGGACAAGAACGTCTAAACGACCTCACTTTACTAAATATAGAAAATGAATTACTTAAAAATATTGATTTAAGTACTGTTATATCAAAGTTTGCTCACATTAAATCACGAAAAGTTTTGTTATGAATGTATTGTTTTATTTTATGTCACATGCTTAACACTTAAAGGGAATAGGGGCCCTTGATCACATTGCTACAGGCCCTCGCTGGCTTAATCCGCCACTGCTTTAGTGTGTTTCTCCCACTTTTTGATAGGTCAAGTCCGCTTGGGCTTTAGTGGTAAACTATACACAACCTTGCTTTTGAAAGTGTCTGGTTTACATTTGTTTCACTACAAAATTTTTCATTCAGCGATTCAAAATGTTTCAAATTTAGTATGTATTTTTTACTTTCTAGAAATAAAATTTAGCGAAAAAAATTATTTATTTTTTGAATTATTGTTACTCTAAATTTTTTAAATAATTTGTGTTCTGACGTGTTATTAAACATTTTCTTCAAAAAGTTGCTTCGGACTATTTAGATCAAATACATTTCCGTAATCAGCTTTTATTCAGTTCTTCAGTTGTATACAACGCTTCTTATTAAAAAATGTGTTAAACACATTGACATTCATGGTCAAAAGTGTAGTAAATGTGCAAATGTTAAAAACACGTTTAGGTTTTAGAATAACAATAGTTTCAATATAAGTATCATTTTCCACTATGAAGTAACAAAACAAAACTATTATGAGAATTCTTTCGGTTCAGTTTTTTTTTAATTGTTTGTTAAGGTCGCATATTAAATAATTCTAATAACACTAAATTCTTCCTGTCGTAGAACTAGAATTAATTTATTTTTTTTCTTGTTAATAAACAGTTAGAAACGCAAATAATTGAAGTTATTTTTTTTGTGAAAAAGAAAGTATATTACGTAGGCAAGTCAAACCTTCAATTTACACTACTTTTAGTTGTCTGTTGGAAAGGAGGATAAAACGTTCACTTTAATTGAATACTGCCGATATAAATCCAGTCGGTGATTTAAAACGGCAGAAATTTCTACTGGCGTAAAATATAATAAACCTTTTGTTTTTTCGTTCTGAAGACAAATTCTTGTAAGTTTTCCATCTCGAATAAAAGCCCATCCTTTTAAAAGCATGGCATCAAAACAATGTACGGGCACTTCTTTTTTCGTTTTTTGTATTTCTTCGCTAAAAATAATATTAGCTAACGCTGAAACATAGCGATAATGCATTACAGGAATCGTTGTTTTTTGTCTCCTCAGCAAAGTGGATTCCTTAAATCAATATTACATTACTGAAGAATCGCAAACACTGAGCTGCCATTTATTTGGTCGATTCTTGAAACAATAGATCGTGATTTGGAGACGCATTTAAATGTTTTATTTGCATACGTACAATGAAATTTCCGAATAAAAAGTAATAAAATGGACTATAAATTTATCCAACAACGCCGCTATTGCGCGTATATGTACAATAGCTTTCTGCAACCGACTTTACTGTAATTTGAAAGTAAGTGTTTAGTGGACACTGAACCCATTTCTTGATTAATGTTTTTAATACCAACTCTTAATAAAAATTTATTGAGCCAATATACAACCTTGCTTCTATAACAGTGCACATTAATATTCAATGCTAATAAATTGATCTGCTTTAATTAAATTGCTGTCTAAGGACATGAAGAAATCTTTGTAATGGATTGCAGTTTGCGATCATTTTACTTCATTTAAGTCAAAACGTTTAATTTATGTCTTATTTATATAAATGTTAAATTACTTAATTAAGTGTTAATGTAGTATTATTACATAATTTTGGCCATTTTTTTGCTGTAGCAGATCATTGTATTTAGTTCAAATATTTTGGATTTAGTTATAATTGCAACAGACTAACTGTTGCATAAGTTTATGCAGCATGTCACACGAAATGTGTGACAAAATTATACAGTTTTCATTTGAAAAAAAATGAAGTAAATCATTAAATTGAATTTCTCTTAATTTTCAAACGTTTAACATGTTAGGATCAAGTCGTTTTTTAAGATACAAAACCTCGCCTCATACTAGCAAAATACGTTTAATTCAATCAATATGTTTTAACTCTTAACCACTGCCCGTATTTATAGTCAAACAGGCAAGTCTTAAATGTCTCCAATTTTAACTTACGATGTGGGAAAGGAATTGTCCACATACATTTTTGTGAATTTTGACTAAGATCTGTTCAAGACTAGAAATATGAAAATCTTATCAAAAACATCATGATTATTCTCATCTTTAGTTTAAGTCTTAGCGTAAGCTCGTCTTCAGTTTGATTTATAAATACGGGTTTAAGTCTGTTAGCAAATGAAAAGATATGAAACGACTCTGTGGGTATACAGTATATCCCCGGATGGGGTTGCCAAGAGGAAAAACTTTTATTTTTAATTTTTCGAGAAAAATATATTTTTCATAAGTTTTAGTTTGATTCAAAACCGCGGAACCAACTCTTTTCGTTCTAATTTTTCTTTACATTCTAGAGAAAAATGGAAAAATAGGATCATTTAGTTGAAAATTTTTAGAGTCCGAAAAATTAGATCTGTTTTCATGGCAACCGGTAACAAGATTTTTACTTTTATTTATTAAATGACAATGTTGTTGAAAGAACAACAATTTAAGTAATGCAAATAATGGATAATCAACACTTTTATCAAAATTATTGTATTTTCTGATGAAGTGGGTTATTCGGGACGAATCCATCACAATAAGGACCGCAGCGTCATCTTCATTCCGAACTATCTTAGTCTTGTTTTTTATAGAGCTTGTGGTTAAAATTTCTTGATTAATTTTTTGCACCACATTTTGATATGAAGACATTCGGGAATTTTGGTTAAACTCCTCAATAACTTGACAGATTGCTTTATCGCCTATGCCATGTAACACTGAATAAAGATAAATTCGTTGTTCTTTTTGACAACATTGTCATTTAATAAATAAAAGTCAAAAATCTTGTTACCGGTTGCCATGAAAACCAGTTCTAATTTTTCGGACTAAATGAACCTATTTTTTCCATTTCTCTAAAAATGGAAGAAAAATTAGAACGAAAGAGCCGGTTCCGCATGACGAAACAAGCAAAAACTTTAATAGAGAATACATTTTCTCGAAAAATTAAGAATAAAAAAGTTTTTCCTGTGCAACCCCATCGAGGGACATACTTTATAACGGGCTTTATTGAAAATATTCATCATAGGCCTGGCACAACAAACCCATTGATTAACGATCTGAAGGATTTCCTGTTCTCACATTTTGTGACGGTGACGAGACCCGGTCTTTGACAGCGTCCTTGAGTTTGTCACTGCGAGTTGTAACGCTTTCCTTTCCAGATGTTCGCAAGGCGTACGTCCAGACTGTAGGGTGGATGGCTTTCACACGAACTTGGCCAGTTCCGCATGTGTGACTCTGGAGACAAGTGGACGGGCGTTATCATGGAGCAGAACCACAATCTTCCGTGAAGCAGCCCCGGTCTTTTGTTCTTGGTGGGTCTGCGTAGGCTTTGGAGTCTCACAATACACATTGGTGATAATGGTTCTTCTGTGCTTGAGCTCCTCTTTTCGCAAACAATGCCGCATCAATTAGACGGCGCTTTTTACAATGCGCCCGCGCAAGCTCCGATCCACGCCATAAGCTCCAATTGCACCCTTAAATATCTCGTTTCGCCATAGTGATACAATAAAACTGAACATGACTGTTTATGGAAGAGAGATAGTAATACTCGGCTTCTACGGTCCCACAGATGATAGTACTGCGGCAGAAAAAGAAAAGTTTATGAATACACTAGGACAAGCTAAATAGAAAAAACAAGAAACAAACACGAGATATTAATAGCAGAAGACATAAACGGAAAACTAGAAGAAGAACAAATAACAAAGCAGTAGGGCAGTTTGGGAGAAGATGAAGTAAGAGATATGTGAATTGAACAATCTAAAAATTACAAATGGGTTCTACAAACACAAGGACATTCACAAATACACCTGGACACAAAACACTCGCAAACTAAGATCCATTATAGACTACATTATTGTAAAACAGCAAACATCAATCATAATAAAGGACGTAAGAGCAAAAAGGGGCGCCGAATGTGGAACTGATCACAAACTACTGGTAGCTCAATTATACTTTCCATGGTCCCACAGGAGAAACACAAACAGCATAATCAAACAAGCAAACCCAGAAAAAGCCGATCTCAAGAAAACCAAAAGACTAAAACTACAGCTGTTACAGGACGAAACAATACGAGACTTATATCAACGTAGATTAGACAGGCAGTTAGTAGAATTTAATTATAATAGCATAGAAGAAACATACGAACACGTAAAACTTTGCATTAAACAAGCAGTTTAGAAGCCTTAGGCAAAGACAGAAAAACTGGAAAGTAGACATAAGTCAGAAAACAAAAGAAGTAATAACGAAGAAAAAAGTTTTGTACGAAAGATGGCTGAACACCAAACGGAAGAAGATTTAGAAAAATAAAAAAAAACAGAGAAACAAAGAGGCTTCTGAACAAGGAAAAAAAATGAAAAATGGGAAAATGCATGTCAGGAAATAGAACAGTATATAGGAGGAACGAGATGCTCGGAATCGTGGAAGAAAATTAGAGCACTAAAACTAATACAACGGAAAAGATTAACATCCAGTACATATCACAGAAAGAGTGGAAAGCTACTACCAACAGTTATTAACAGAAAATAGGCATCAATTTTTAGAAAATCGATATATGAATATAAAACCAACACAAATAACAATAAAAGATGAAGAATTAAAGAAAGCAATAAAAACTAAAAATCAATAAATCTACTGGACCAGGAGACATAGCAAATGAATTAATTAAGTATGGAACAACTAAGCTATGTAGGATGATAAGAAACATGTTTCAAAGAGCAATTAATGGAGAAAGACTACCAGACGAATGGACTGAGGCTTATATAATTTCAATTTTTAAGAAAGAGATAGAAAGAAATGCACTAATTACAGAGGGATCAGCATAATATCATCAATTGGCAGATTATACGAAAAAATAATAAAAAACAAATTAGAAAACCAAATACACGAGAAAATCGGAAAAGATCAAGCAGGATTCACAGCGGGAAATCTTGTGTTGACCACATATATACAATCAGACAATTAATAGAAAAGAAAAAAGCGAAAAATAGAGAGATCCACCTAGCATTTATTGACATAAAGAAAGCATATGATTCGGTACCAAGAAACAGATTATGGGAGGCCATGCAGGAAATGGGAATACGGAGAAGCCTTATACAAGCAGTACGCGCAATTTACCAGAACAACAGAGTACAAGTTAAGATAGGACAAAAGCTAAGCAATAAATTTCAAACCACTAAAGGTTGCTCAACATCACCTACACTCTTTAAGATCTACTTAGAACATACTCTTAAAAAATGGAAACAAAAATGCGAAGGAATGGGTGTCCGAGTACGTAATGATTATTTATATACCCTAAGCTTTGCGGATGACCAAGTGGTCATTGCACAAGACGAAAAAGATCTTAGTTTTATGGTTCGGAAGCTTAAAGACGAATACAACAGAGCAGGGCTAGAAATTAATTTTGATAAAACTGAATACTTAACAACAAGCGAAGAAAGACTTGAGATACTGAAATAGATGAATACACACAAATTAGAGAAACAAACAGCTTCAAATATTTAGGAAGCATTATAACAAAACAAGAGGAAGACATAAAATGTAGACTCGGATAAGCCCGAACTTGCATTAAACAACTAAATTCGGTACTATGGGACAAACATATAACAAAAAACACAAAAAGAAGAATATATGGGTCAATGATAGAGAGTATTATGACATATGGTGCAAAAACGTGGGTGATAAATAAAAGAAATAAATTAAAATCAACGCGGTTGAAATGGAATGTTGGAGGAGATGCTGTAGGGTAGTACGAACAGACCGAATTTCTAATGAAGAGATAAGAAACAGAATGGACGTACAAAAGATGCTACAAGTAGAATAGAAGAGAAACAACTGAATTGGTACGGACATGTAAGAAGAAGCAGTGAAAGCAATTGGATAAAAAAATAACAGAATGGAGCCCTATGGGAAGAAGGAAGAGAGGAAGACCGGGAAGATCTTGAAGAGATGACGTAGATGAGAGGCTATGGAAAAAGATGATTAGAAGACGGAGACTGGGAAGACAAAAAAGAGTGGAGGAATTGGCTGAGAGAAAGAAATAGCATTAGCTGTAGAAACCCTTATAATATATTACCAGTTACGTTGTTACGACGTTTTGTACCTTTTCATCTGAACAACCATTGTAGCTTCTTATGATTTAGTATGCATTATTTATGATAGCGGTTAAGCTGTTGTTCCTATTGCGAAAGTAGGTGTTCAACATCTCTAGTAATTTAAATAATAAATATATTATCCTGTACTATTATATTAAAAGACAAAATATCTAGCAAAAAAAAAGAAGGTAGTGAGTTCACCCCTACATTGAAAAATTAAATTGCAGAATTGCAGAACATTTGTTGCTCCAAAAGAACTTTAACATTCAACGAATGTTCTGTCAGTATTGCTTAAATGTGAAATTTTGCAAAATCAACTACAAACTGGTTGCCAACTGATTCCGCCGCCGTATGTGATGTTTATTGAAACAAGCAAGTAATAAGTAACATGTTTGGGATAACTTTGCAATTAGTTTTATTTTATTTGCTGATTGTATGAAAGGCCTAACAGACTCCGTTGTAGGTTTATGTTTACGAAAAACAAAAGATTGGACATGGCCAGTTCGCAGCAATTTGTTCATTCTCTGGAATCAGAATTTGAAAATATTTCTTTGCAATGGTATGCAGAGTGCGGTAGTGACATTAACGGAGATAAAACGAATGAAAGTTGCTATATTGCAAGCGTGCATGATCCAGAGAGCAAAGTGAATGAATATATCAAAAGTAATAGAAACTGAAGATTCTGCCAAAGAAGACGAAAAATGGAAAATACTGGTACAGGAAAAATAGGTTTAAGTGGTGTAGTACGGAACTCACACACAATCTGCGTATTTTCATTGATAACATCACACGTAGACTTGAAGAAGACAAACCAAAACTAATAATAGTATATTATTAAATTAGTTGTATAAGCAGACCCCTTATTTAACGAATTTAATACAATATTTTTCAATTGCTTTATTATTCTAGTAAATGTAAAAATTTCTTTGCTGAATATAGCAACTTATATAGAGCTGCTAAAATATTATTCAACGCTTTGCGGTAATAAAAAATTTTATTACACTCCAATTGAAAAAATTTTTTTCTCAACTTTTCGCACAGCATTTCAGTAAAACTGACAGGTAGACTTTTGATAATGCAAAGATACTGGCAAACATCCAACATTTAAAATCAAGAATTATATATAGATATATATAAAACGTTCTAATAACTTATTTATATATTTATTCGTATGGTACATTTATACAAATATTGTATTGTGATATAAGTGTTATGTATGGTGCCCCAGAAGATTAGTATAACCTTGTATAGTGTGGTGACGAAACCGTGTGCAATAGTGGATTGGTTCGTCTTGGCAAAGCATTCACTTCAAAGTTTAGGAAACCACTAAAACCCTAAACATGCTAACCCTTAAGCACTTTAGTATTCACGTGTAATAATATTAATTAAATGTGTAAACTTTATAGAAGGTAAATAAGAACATAAAATATAACAGTCACGACAATGACAAAAAAAATAGTAGGTTAAAGAAATAGCAAAACAAAAATAATGGAAAAACAGATAATCAAGACAAGAATACAAAATATTGCTGAACTTCAGATGTCCTTCAGATTCGTAAGCCATAATATTGCTTTATCGGTTAAATTATGAATGTTTGGAAACCCCCCTTAAACTTCGTTAATTGACAATCCTCTACAATATGTGTAACGGTCTCTGGTTCGTTTCCACAGTCACAATTTGGATTGAAATCGCACCCCATTTGAACAACATAGAGTTGCATTTTGAATGGCCTGTTCTTATGCGATTTACTTTTGACCAAATTTCTTTTTGATCAAAGCCCGGGACTTCTATTGTTGGATCATCAATGAGATGTTTATTGAAAACATTAACTCCAGACCATAATTTTTTCCACTCTTCAACTTCAGAAAAAGCCGTACTTAAATTAAATTAACTCAAATTCTCGAGACGACACGTAAAGGCTAGCAACAGTTTGGAAACAAAGCTAATTCAAGAAGACAAAACTCCGACAAGTAGATCAATCACCCGGAACAGCACGCAACGAAGCGCAACCATGTAAAACACGAAAAAGTCATATATGCCATAAACCAAAACAAAGAACGCTAGTATTCTTTTAACAAAATGCGTAAGCAGACATTTAGCGGAAAACGCTTGACGATAGCAAATGTGACTAAGTCGAAACTTTGACAACGCTGATGAATTTCCAAAAACCTGCGACTTCAGATAACACCTGAGGGAACTGACAATATTACTTATACCGTGTGTCCCACGAAAAACTTGACATAGGCATTTACTATCTTAAATTAAAAAATTAATGTATATTTTTTTTCTAGCACAATTTGAATACAATATTACATGTTTTGTTGGATTGATAAAATAGAACAAATTGATGTGATAATAATGAGTATTCAAAGTGTGCTTATTTTACAAAAAATCAGTAAAAACAGTTATTTTTTTATAAAAATTTTGTTTATAAATCGAATGAATTTTTATTTATCTAACGGCCTTCGTGAAGAAATTGGTTAATTTGTTACATCATAATATTCTACCCTCCCTAACCAGGGATCAATTCTCATTGCAGTGTTTTTTATTAACTTTATTATTGATATTATAAGACAATTTGTAAAGTGATTTAACATTTCAAAAATAAATTAAATTAAAGTTAAATCAATTAAAACTAAATGTTTAAGTAATACCATACTCAATTATAAACTGACCTGATGCCAAGAAAAGCATTTTAACTTGGTTCAAAAGCCGAATAGGTATTAATTAAACCAATTCATTTATTCTTCCATTAAAAAACTTCATCCAAATTTTATCCAAAATAGCCACAGTGCCATTCTCAAATAAATATAATTTGCAATGTACAATTGGTCCTAAACACAACTTTGAGGAACTCCCGTAAAAACTTTAAGTTCAGAACTTAGTGAATTACCAAGTCAAATAACTAAAAAAAATTATACCAATACATATTTTATTAAGTAGTTCATCGTAACTAACGGTGTCAAATGCTTTTGTAAATCAAGAAAAAGGTCAAGACTTTTCATATTACTATCAAGATGGCTAGTGCAGTTTTAGGTATTTTGTAAATTGTATCAGTTGTATTAGAATTTTTTCTAAAACAGTATTGATTTTTAATAGAATAACTATTATAGTTTTAACCGATTCTTCAAAACATTCTGATAAGAATATGTTACTTGTAAAATAGGAGGGTCTAAGACAAATTCCCAATCCTTTCAATTATTAAACAAATTCGCAATGAGAAACATATGTGCAAGGGTACGGAGCTGTTGTATCTCAAAAATGGTAAAGCCTAGAGACTTGAAGCTAATAGCCTACTAGAAAATGATACCGTTCTATTTATGTTTCTTCATGGCAGACACTCTCCTAGTAGTCAATTTACAAACTCCAAATATATTCCAGCCATGTCTCTTGCTCACTTTATATATAAAGATTTTTTTCTTCTAATTTGTAAGTTCTACCATTTTCAAGATCAATCCGCTCCGTATCTTACGGGACGCACTTAATATTGGTACAGTACTGAAGAGATAATAACTTTTCTGCCATGACCACATTATTCAATCTTCATCCTTAAAAATTCTTTACTACATGGAAGTCATCACTAATTGACAAGAAATAAAGTACGGATAAGAGTTAATATTAATATCATTTATAAAAATATTCAATAAAATAACAAAATAAATTCTGAACGGCTTTGAATAACCAGGCGATAAAAATAATACAAAGAAAACGAAATCAAAAACTTGGAGGAAAAAAAAGTTAAATATTAACTTAAATAAATAGAGGTTTTGAGAGTAACATTTGAATTTGTTTGTACATAAAAAATTAAATTAGAAGCAGGCTTATTTAAAAGAATTATACTTAAAATTTTACTATACTTGCCGCACCGAAAGCACGGAATAGTAACCCGATGTTCGTTTTTTTTCCGAATTGATTGTAAATCTGCTCTATTATAGAATACTAACATTCTGGATTACTTTTCAATTACAGAATAGTTAGATTCCAAATCATCACAGCGAGAATATTCTCGCATTTGTTAGGAATGAGCACAGGTACGACCATCTCGTTGTTGTTAACATAAGGTTTTGTTGTGGACAATTATTACAAAAATTTTTATTAATGATGCTTAATTGTATAATATTGGGTATAAATAGTAATACAATTGTAATTTTTTACTTAGTATTACCATTTGTAAGACATATAAACGTAAAATCAACTTCAAAAAATGTAACTCTCCAAATATTTTGAATGTTGTTTGAAAGTGTAATACCTCAGTAGGTAACTATATGCCAGAGTGACTCGATTCAATTAAAAAATACAAATTCATAGTTTATTGTAACCATACAAATATAAAATATGTTTTAGTTATTGTCCAAATTTTCATTCGCTGATGGAAGTATCGGAATCTACATACTACAAACCTATGCTTTGAAGATTAAACAAACATCTTTGTTACCAAGATTATGAACAATAGAACTATAAATTTTTTGAAATTAATGGTTATACCGCAGCGTAAAGTGACGCCACCAATGTAAAGAACAATACTATATTTTTTTTCTTATAGTTAACCAGATTTACTTATTGCGCTTGCGTCAATTAAGCATCTGCTAACCATTTCTGTAAAATACATAACTTTGTTACTTTGTTTTGAATAAAAGCTTTTTTTGTTTATTATTAATTTAGTTGTGACTACCATTACTACCGAATGATATATGCTATGTGAAGCAAATGTAAGCAAAACTGAAGTTTTTTTTACCTAGAATTAAAATATATGGTTTTTATTCCTAGTGACTAACACGATTGCAAGTTTTACATTCCGAGGCCAAAAAAACAAATTGCAAGTTTGAAATAATTTTGCTAAATCGACAATCTGTAACTAATTTTTCTTAGAATTAGCAATTATTGAAGTGAAAGTAGAAGAAACATTTAAATCTTAAAATCTTTTATTAAATAATTCTACGAATAATGGGTCAACACTTCCGGTTCTTTGAACAAATGAAGAAAGCCAATCAAGGCATCAAGATCCGACATTACAAAAGATTGTTGTAAGACAGAAAACGTTTGGTACCTCAGTTAATGTTTTCGTCAACAACGGATATCCAGGTTTGCAAAAATTAAATTACCTACATTTCCGAAACCAATGTTAACAGCGCTCTAGATGTTTATCGTCACGATATTCCAAAATCAACACGGCCCAATAATTCTTTCTTATCTGTAGCGCATGCGTATTTCACTTAACAAAAGTTCTGTTTGTTTCGCTTTAATGTTAGCTTCAAGTACCACCTATTAACAGAATTGCGTATTACCTGTCCATAAATATATTCTATCGCCAACCAACATTAAAGCAATGCATTACCCTACCGATTTGCGGGAGCAAAGAAGCACTTTATTGTATATTATATAATATATTATGTAACAAGAGACTAAAGTGCTTTGTTAATCTGAGGGCGAAGTTAATTCGCTTAAGCGAAGCGAGGGCAAATTATCGCCTGAGAGATTAACGGACTTTAATCTTGTATGTTTTATTTATGTTTTTGATGCACTCCAGTTGTTGCTAGGTATGATTAAACAAATAAATTTAATTAATACACAAAAATAAATTCAGTTAAGGAAAATTATAATTTTAATTTTATAGTTATTTAATAAACACACCTTAAACCTTAAATGTTTATAAAAAACCATGGTAGAACTTCCAGTTAATAAAAAATAAATTTTATAAAACGGCAAATAAAATACGTTAATTGTAAGTAGATCAGTATGTTGCTACAGAAAAGCATGTGTATTTTACTTTAAATGCCTTGGGAGTATAAAACTATTTTAATTCTTTAAGATTTAAAACGCTACTTTAATTTTCAAAAGTGGGGGATTAAATCGATGCTTTAGTCCCTAAATGTAAAATACTACTACTAAAGATTTGTGGAACGAAGAAAAAGTGCCACACGATTGGTAAATGGAATTAATAGTACCACTACACAAAAAGGCGACACTAAGAATTGCAGGAATTACAGAGGAATAACCCTACTAAATATGGTAGTAAAGTTATTTAAGAAAATAATAGAGAATCGACTAAGAAAACAAATTGAACCCACTTTGTCTCAAACCTAAAAGCGGATTTCGGAAAAATAGATGTACTCTGGACCATGTCTTCACAATAAAAAAAATTACAAACAGATTATTGACAAGAAAAAAAAAATGTACCTATATACAGGTGCCCATAATCTATCTCATAACATGGGTAACTTTCTTAATATGCAAAATAGGTAATCGGTTAAATTAGGAAAGTTGGGCAGAATTACAAGCAAAATGTTAAACTTTTTCAAATTTGACATATGTCTTCAACTTTTGAAATTTTGTGAAAAAACTGAAAACAGTCGATTTTTTTAATGTTGTCCTGTTCCACTACTACTTACTAGAACTGAACTAAAAATGACATCTTATACATATTTTTACGTAGAATTCGATAAAATTACTCAAAATGTCATAACCCTCTTGATTTTCGAGATATAACACAAACTTACATTTTTTAAATGACAATCATAGTTGGCTGTGATCTTATTAAATAGCTTTTGTTTTTGCGATTTCATTGATATAAGGTTCGATATACTTTACTCTTGTATTTCTATTTAAATGCCCAAAATTGTGTTGTTGATACCATTAAGGAACAAAATGATTTACAAGTTAGTTAAACTTGAAACAAAAATTTATATTGACAATATAATACCACAAGTAGGTACTATTAATGGTTTGTAATTATGTTCTATTTCAATAATGTACAAAAGACATAAAAGTTCATATTAAATGTTCGAAATGGCCCCGTTAACCAATATGCACATTTGACATCTTCTAACCATCTCTCTATGCACTTTTTCCAAACTGCGAGGACGAATTCTTCTAATAATCAACCTAATTCTATCTTTTAATTCTTCTACATTATTGGGTTTTCTTTGTACACCCTGTCTTTAACGGTTCCCCACAAGAAAAAATCGAGAGGTGTGATATCAGGTGTTCTTGCCGGCCAATTAATAGGACCTGAATTACCGATCCAGCTCGGAAAACGTTCGGAAAGATATTCAGAAACAGCTCTAAAATTATGAGCAGGAGCACCATCATGTTGGAAATGAGTAAGATTTTGTACCACATTTAATGGCAGTTCATCTAACATGTCTTCCAAGTCATTTTGAAGAAATTCTAAATATCGCCTTCCATTTAAATGGTAATTGTAAAAGAACGGACCAATTATTCTGCTACCGAGGATGCCACACCACACATTTATTGAAAAAATATGTTGATCTCGTCTCTCAACAGTAACATGAGGGTTGTTCTCAGACCAATAGTTATTATTATGTCTATTAAATACACCGTTATTGGTAAATTTTGCCTCGTCAGTAAATAAAATTCTGCGCGAGAAATATGGATCGTTGTCAGTTTCTCTTAAAACCATCGAGCGTAATTTAATCTTCTCTCTGAGTCGGCTGGATACAAGGTGTTGCCGATATGAAATTTATACGGCTTGAATCGATTTTGTTTTAAAATTAAACGAGCTTTTCTGTAGAAGTACCACACTCACTTGCAATTTCACGGGTAGATGTTTTGGTTTATAATTTACATATGCCAAAACTCTTTCTTCGTCTTCTTGATTAAACTTTTGCTTAGCTTTTGGTTTCATAAATGATCCGTATAGTTTTAAATTATTTTCCAGTTTGGAAAAAGTCTTTTATCTGGTTGTCTTCTTTCCATATATCTTTGCAAATACATTTCACTGGCTTCATTACTATTTCTGTTGCTAGCATAATAACAAAAAAGCATGTCGTTTCTCTCTTCATTTGAATACATTGTTTATTTTGAGAATTTTATGTTTTTAAAATAAATCACCGTGAATAATACAACTTACTTATGTAAATCAAATTATTTAGTTGACGACACAGGCTTTTGTTTCAACAGGTTTTTGTTTGAAGCATTTGTTTCCATAGCCTGCCTGTGTATTATTTTGCAGCTTAATTGTATCAATAAACTACTTTTAGCATTTACAAAAAAAATGTAAGAGTAAAGTATATCGAACCTTATATCAATGAAATCGCAAAAACAAAAGCTATTTAATAAGATCACAGCCAACTATGATTGTCATTTAAAAAAATGTAAGTTTGTGTTATATCTCGAAAATCAAGAGGGTTATGACATTTTGAGTAATTTTATCGAATTCTACGTAAAAATATGTATAAGATGTCATTTTTAGTTCAGTTCTAAAGTAAGTAGTAGTGGAACAGGACAACATTAAAAAATCGACTGTTTTCAGTTTTTTCACAAAATTTCAAAAGTTGAAGACATATGTCAAATTTGAAAAAAGTTTAACATTTTGCTTGTAATTCTGCCCAACTTTCCTAATTTAACCGATTACCTATTTTGCATATTAAGAAAGTTACCCATGTTATGAGATAGATTATGGGCACCCTGTATAACGTTTCTTGACATTGAGAAAGCTTTTGACAAAGTGCCGAGAGCGGAAATATGGGAAACACTAAACAAAAAGAATGTAGACAAAAAAATTAATCAGAATAATCAAATGTCTGTACAAAACAACGAGAAATTGCGTAATAAGTAATAACATGATATCGGAAGAATTTGTTACGGAAGAAGAGGTTAGAGAAGGAGAAAGCCTGAGCCCCCTACTTTTCATAACGTTTATGGATGAGTTGATTAAAAAGACCCAAGGAATAGTCCGACCAATGTTTTTAGGGTATAGAAAATTGGAAACAGTTAATATCTCTGAATGCACTTTTGCAGACGATATCGCAATTATGGCTGGAAGTGAAAAAGACTTACAGATTAACTGAAATATATGGAACACAGTTTTACAGGAAAAAGGGATGAAATTAAATAAATGTAAGAGTAAAGTAATGGTTATATCAGAAGAAGCAGAACAAATATATATATATATATATATATATATATATATATATATATATATATATATATATATATAAGAGTAGAGGGTGAATTTAATAGAACAAGTGGATAATTTTCAATATTTAGGGATTAATCTAGAACAAACGGGAGGACAGGATATAGAATTAAATAACAGAATAACTAAAGCAAACAGAGCATACTATGCATTTTCAAAGTGTCTCATAAATAAGAAAGAGGTTGTCAACACATACAAAATGAAAATTTACAAATCGATTTTTAAACCTATTCTGACATATGGATGCGAGTTGTGGGTTTTAACGGGTAATCAAAAGAGCAAGATAACATCAACAGAAATGAAATATTTGCGAAAGAGCCAGAGGGGTGACGAAACTAGATAGAATGAGGAATGAACAAATCAGAGCGGATCTTAACATAGAAGCAATAGAAAAATACATAGAACAAAATCATTTAGGTGGTGGGGACACCTACAAAGATTAATGGATACAGTACCTGTGAAAAGAATATGGGAACTAAAACACCATAGAAACAAAAAGTAGAAGATCAAAAGAAACCTTGAACAATGTTATAAGGAAAATTTTAAAGAAAACGGAAAACCTGGACTGAAGCAAAGAAACTCGCACAGAACAGAAACGAATGGAAATTATTTATAAAGAGTTAACCTAATTTTAAGAATTTTATTGTAAATATGAATTATAATTTTGTTTCATTGTAGCCCTTACACCCTATGGGTAAAAAGGGATTTGATTATATTATATTATTATATGTAAAATAATTGTTATACACTGTGTCCAAGATGTTGATAACGGTAAAAAAAACAAAGTCGCTCAAATTGCAAAAAAAGTTGGTAAATTTAAACTATTTCTTACAAAATTAGGTTCTAAACAATTATGTGTGATAAATTGTTGAATTTCTAATAAAAAACACTACCAAATAGTAGGTGTTTTTTGTCTGTGGCCATATAAAAAAATTAAGTTGCTAATGGTTTCTCAGAGATGAAGTGTTGGATTAAAAATTTGAAAGAACTATTTTCCAAAGCTCTTACGGCCGGTTCCACCAACAAGACTTACACTTAAACAATGCTTAAAAACTTAGATACAATTGTTAAAACCATAGCAGATTTTTCAGATTCCCATGCTGTTCATTCTTATCTTGAGCACAGTGAATATAAAACATAGAAGAGTACATATCTTTACCATTCGTATACACCACGTCAGTAAAGTGCTTATTATTCACCTCGCCCGTTCCATAAAGAATCATTTTACTGGTTTGTTATATATATATATATATATATATATATATATATATATATATATATATGACTATTTATTCAGTTTTAACTAAATTATAACTAGGTAGCGCTGTTGCTTGTTTGGCCGAGTTTTGGAAAAGATTTAGATGTATTGTATATGTAACCAACAATACGCATTTTCTTATAAAAGACATGCAAAATTTGCTAATGTCAAAGTCATAGCAAAGACCATGGTCTTTTGGTCATAGCCACACCTTATCTAATAAACTTTATGATCACCCAGTACAATGCGGCCGAGATAAATTTGCTGATATAATAGTAAGAATACAGATTCGGTTAACTGGGAGAAAAGTTGCATAATCTTGCAGAAATCTTTAAAACATTTTTTGTTTTTAAGAGATTTTACATATTATATTTTTCTGGCGTTAGTATTGGACAAACAAAAACCGATAGCATTTGCCCACTGTCCTTCAACGTGGAATTGTCGTTTTTTCAATCTGACTTTTCGTCTTTGCAGAACTATCATCAACTTCATTTTGTTTAATACTGTCCGAATGTTCTAATATCTTACATCCTATTTTTCTTAATTCATCGCATAACAGTTTCTTTTCTTTAATTGCGGTTTTAGACTTTTTTCAGCTTTAATGAAGAAAAATCCTATCACACACATACTATACATAGCTTTTTAATTTTTAACAATGAACAATTATAATTTAACAGATTACCTAATGTAAGAAATTTTAAAACAACCTAACAGCCAACGATGCGAGGGTTGCAGGGATCCGTACGTCACCTAAAACAAAGATATACTTCGGTCGTGGCAGTTTAGCGTCGATCACTGTTTGTTTAATTCACACGAAAGTGCATCGATTAATTTAAATTCTTTTTATTTATGTTCTCGGTGACTGTTCAGTTAATTATCTTCTTATCTATCATATACAGTGTATCCATTTAGTGTGTAATTGTCCCCAGACTACTTGTCCGAAAAAGTGTGAGCAGGCTTCTCAAAGAGACTAAAAGTTCCACATTTAAAAAATATTTTCATTCAGAAAAACGTAGTCAACCAAAGTTCATTTTTTTTATATAGAACACTCTGTATATTTTTGCACTGTCGAATGACTTTGAACTGTAATTCATATCCCTAACTTCAGCGGTTTTCAAATTATTCACATTATTTCCAAGTTATTAATATATGTACGGCATCAAAGAAATTAGTGTAGCGTGGAAGTTAATTTAGAAATAAAAATTATATAATGAGGTGTTAAAGTCTGAGTACGGCCCTAATAAGAACCATTCTTGATGCCCGAAAATATGTACAGGGCGTCCGAAAATTTCGGTTCAAACTTTGGCACTACAAATACCTTTAAACTCAATTTTTTCAAATAAAAACCACAATTTTTTATATCACTAGTGAATTCTACTTCGTAAATCAATGGGAAACTATCTAACAAGTCCTATACCTGAAGTAAGCAGTTTTTGATTTATTCGATAAAATCTAATTTTTTTTGTAAAGTAGACAACGAGAATTGGAATAACAGGTTTCTTATACTAATTTTTTCATTGACAACATTTCCTAAAAGACAGTTTTAGCCTTTAAAGATGTCCCCATTTGTAAGGGGCAAAACGTCGGGCAATTTTGTACTAAAAAGGCAGAGAGTTTTCTTTTTTAACCTTTACCTTGAAGATCCTTAAAAGGAATAATATTAACAAATTTAAGTTTTTCGTAGGTAAGACCAAATTGCGCCTTGCCGAGTTCACAATATAGAATAAAATTACAAGAAACTAAAATACTAAACCAGCGACACACGAGGTTCATGAAAAGGATAACATGCAAACCTGCATCGCACACATTCATGATTACATAATAAACGTACCACGTGCAAGTTTTTTTATTCAGTTACAAAAGCACCCATTAGAAGATTACAAAAGCAATTTAAACGTAAGAAACTTGTTATCCCAATCCTCGTAGTCTACTTCACAAAAAAATAGATTTTATCGAATAAATCAAAAACTGCTTATATCAGGTATACTACATGTTAGTATTGATTTTCAAAGGAGAATTTACTAGTGACATAAAAAATGGTGGCTGGTTCCCATTTAAAAAAATTGAGTTTACAGGTATTTGTGATTCAAAGTTGGAACCAAATTTTTCGAACGCTCTGTACAATATTTTCAGGCATCGTGAATGGTTCTTATTAGGCCGTACTTATAGTTTAACACCTAACAAATTAATTTTTATCTCTACAATAACTACTACGGTACATTAATATTTTGATGCCGTATATCTATTAAAAATTTTGAAATAATGCGAATAACTTGAAAGCCGCTGAATTATCGGTCAAATACACGCAAAATTTCATGAGTTATTCGATGGTACAAAAATTGGTTTGTCAGTTTCATTCTGCGACAAGCGCGGTATACTTGCAAAATCAGAACCGTCTGCAAACAAGTGTGACGGTAGTTTTTACTAAAAGGATTTTTACCTTCATCAACAAATATTCGTATCGTCTGCTTCAGTCACAATATTTTCGATGTCAGTCTTCGTCAAAATAGCAGATTTTTTCCCACGATAGTCGACACTCTTACTTTTTATTAGGGGATCACTTTTGGAAACTTTACGAGATTTATATTCTCTTTCTCATTTGACGTGTTCTTCAACATCGAGAAAGTAGACCAAAGTGTAGCCTTGATTTTTGTTCTAGGTATGCTATAGCATCACATCTTCTGTAATTCCTTAGACCTTGTTTTCCAGAAACCAGTTTCTAAATAAAGAACATGTTTTTTCATAAACCGGTTTCGAGTTCGTGGGTAGTAAATTGTCAATTGCTGTCTTCGCATCGTGAAGAAATTCAGCGGTTACAACCTCATCCTCGTTGCTACTACTCATAGTTTCAAACGAAATTATGCACTGCACGTACAACCATATTACTTTTTGGCAATAGCGTCGATTGTTTGAAATAGTTATTTACGAACCAATTTCGGGAAGAACTTTTTCCTGAACGCATTTAAATCATCGAGCAAATGAACTGAGTAAGTGCTTTAATAGTGCGAAGGCTAGAATAATCTTCCCGCAAGAGCTTTGTACAATATTTTATGTATCGAGCAAATATTTTGTTAATAAATTGCATAAATTAAAATTTGACTTAATGTAAAATAGTTGCTAATATTTATTAACGGAATATTTGCTCAATACAAAAAATATTGTACAAACCTCTTGCGGGAAGATGATTCTAACATCCACTGTTAAAGCACTTCGCTCGATGCTTTAAATGCGCTCATGTAGGAAAAAGTCAAAAGTAGCTTTCTTTTTCGGACGCTCTAGGGTAGCGCCATCTATCGATGTTTTTCTAACTTACTTAACTACATCCAAAATTGACAGATTGACATTGACATTCTGCGTAATAAATGTGTTATCAACCTACTTTGTTTCAATTAACATTGAATATTTTAATAATTCATAATTTATTTTTAAAAAAAGACAGCGAACGCCTATAATAGTTATTTATGTAACAAGGACAAAAAAGTGCACTTTTATGTATGAGACTGAATTTGCTGGCCGAGGCGTTAGCCGAGGGAAGCAAACAGGCGAGGTTATTAAAAAGCACTTTTTCCGAGGTACATATTAATTTTCCGTTGACCTTAAATTAATTAATTTTCTATTTATTACCGTTTACTGAAAACAAAATGTTTAGTAATTTTAAACAAAAATTTTACGTTTGTTCTGATTTTACTGTACCTAATGTTCACTTCACCGTTCAGTATTGTAACATTTGTGTCAAAATTTATTAAAGGAAATAAAAGCTTTCCGCGTTCGAATATTGTACCGATAAAGCATTTGTTTACAACAATCACATAATTTTTATAAGAGCACTTGATTATGATAGGTAATAGGTAAAACATGTACTTTTTTATAATTTATTAAAATAATACAAATTACATTTAGGTAGTGTTATTTTGAAGTATATTTAAAAATGTAGTTATAGTTGGAAACCTACCCTCAAAATTAATGCATTTCTTTAATTGTTTATGATCAAATATGTAATGAAGTTTCTCATATCAAACACATTAAAGTCGATTCTTACTAATAGGACATATAATAGTTATAAGACTGAGTTTGTACCGTGGTCAGACTTATAATCATTTTATATTCAATAAAAATATTGCCTGACCGTAAGAAAGTATGCAAACGTAGTTTTTGATTCACTCCGAAAATGTTTCAAAAATGTAATAATCTTCTTTCAGCTTATTGAAAACTGTGAAATCACCTTGTTTTTGTGTACGAATAAATCTTGAACCCAGTAATGTTGATGGCTTATATGATTCTATTTTTGTTTTTTCCTGCGACAGAATCAATATTCAAATGATTTTTCACAAGTAATTACTGTTCTTGTGTTTTCCATTAGCATTATTACTTATTTACATCAATCAAATACAGTAATAGAAAGGTACCCATAATTAACTCACTTCTACTGTAAGTTTTGTATTTTATGATCGTGAAAATTTTGTATCGGAACTCCGCTTCTGTATCAAAATGTTACCTAATAAAATTGTCTAAAGCAATCTCAAGTCGTATGAATTCTGTCTTACCTTATAAATGAATAACTTTAAAGAAGTTAAAGTGTTACATATTGAAAACAATGTATCGTGTATTGTGAGATTACAACCAGGCTCTTCTATATGCTTCGCACATTGTAGAAACTATAAACAATTTATTAATATCATTTCAAAGCACTTAAAATCATTTACTTGTAATTTGAACAACAAATTGTTTTTGTTCAAAGTTGTGTGGGATTGAGAAATTGAGGTTATAAATGGAAGTAAACAAACAATATTCTGCAGTATCTAAAATGTTTCAGTATGTACCTAAAGTACTGTAATATCCTATGTAGTCACTAAATTCATCCTTTCTTAAAAATGGGTTTTCATACTGGTTACTTCGACTTTATTTAATTTGACATAAAATAATAATTGACATTGACAGATGTTTGCGGACGAAAAGTATTACAGTTAAAAAAGTGTTACTTTATGATTATTCAGGAGTACGTGAAACTCAATTTTATAATGAGGTCGACGGAAAAACATTGTGAGCACCGCGGTTATAAAGGTTTATTCGGCCTTTTCCGATAACGCGTTTCGGCCACCAACAATCAGAACGGCCAAGGAAACATACTATAGAGCTTTGATACACAAATAACTATTTTGAAGAATAGGTACAGCATGAAAAGTATCACACTCATATGTAACAAAGTGTACAGAAATTTTAATTGTACCCATAGAAGGTATGACCAATAAATATTAGCGGAAAGTATGTGCAATGTACGCAATGCAGTTTGTATTTTATAGTTAGACGATCAAGAACTCCATTGCAGATACTAACAGCACGAGAATGTCTAATTTATTTGAAGTGCCTGATTTATTTTGTCGTCTGAATATTTCAAATTCGTTCAAGTCGTTTGTGTGACGACAAAGTAAAATATGAATTTGTGATCAACAAGTATATACTATTTATAGAGCAACAGTTTAATTAATTTTTGTTGTAGTTGCGTTAAACCCAGTTTTAGTTAGAGGGTAGTTTTGTGTTTTAATTGTACGAATGACGTGTGTAAACATGGAGAAAAGTGTAATGGTAGTTAGGTATTGAGATGTAGTGACACTGTGCGAACCCAGCTGTGTCTGTTTGCTCCATCTGGTTCTATTTCGCGGCTCGCCGGATCTGCCGCCCGACTGAATCACTCCGATGCCGACGAATGTTTTGATTTTAATAAAGACAGATACAATTCGAATGTCATTGTGAGACGACCCGATTATACGCTCTTTGCAAACGTACAAATTTTAATCCCCGAAGAATGAGAGGTTTAATAAAAGTAATATGGCTCCCTGCCGGGATCAGCGCATCCGTGTGGAAGAATGTCCCCACTGTTCCGATTGGTGGCAGCGTTATCATAATAATAGTTGTTCCCTTTCTGTTTACATATACTGGGACGTTCGCCCCCGGGAATATTTCACGCTCTGATGATCAACATTTAGATACAATATTTTATTTAATCTGTTAATAATGAGGGCCGTTTAAAACCGTTGCGTTTCTCGCATTCCCAACCACTTTGTTAATCCTAAGGAGAGACAAAAGGAACAAACGAACCTCCCCGAGTGACTAAAGATTTTCTTTTACTATAGGCTGTGCCCACAATAGCCATCGATACTCTCTAAGCGGAAAGGTAAAGAGATGAAAGTAAGACTGCAATAACCCTCGCGAGGTGGCGATGTTTTATCTGGATTGGGCGCGGTCTCATCTCTCCCTGTTTGTTATTTTATTACTACTTGCCTTGTTCGAATCCCTGCTGCTAGCAGCGTCAGCAGAATAAGACAAGAAAGCAGAGGTCTCGGGCTTATGAGCGTCGGTGTCACGTAACGTTCGCGAAAAGGAAAGTGAAATGATAAGAAAGAAGGGTGCGAGACCCGAACTGCAGTAAATCCGTTATTGTTGGGTAGATCACGTCGCAGCTCATCTCGATAACTGTATAAACATGGGCGATATCATCTACGCTCGCCGGTTGTCATGTCCCGTCACGCTCGACGCCTGATTGCGACCCGGACTTATGCTGGCCCGTCCGTCTGGAACTGCAGCTCTGGACTAATATATAACTTCGTGAGTTGCTTCTCCGCCGAACCATATTTTGGACAAGGCTTTTCGATCGATGCGCTCCACACGACGTATTCCATCATGGAAATTAATGGTTCCCCAAGAGTACAATTTGTGGAGACGGCCCACCCCGACTGACGCGATGCTGTATTGCTGCGACGCTTCAGTGACTATAATATGCCGCTTAATTGTCTCAGAAGAAATGAGAAATTCGTTTCCAAGTTATAATTGGATACGCGAAGCCCGTTCTACTTAATTCTACAGCTCTCTCTGTCTGTCGACGTCTCGGATGCTTGTTCGCCGCCCGGTTTCGGTGGCGGCGATCGCTTTGGGTGCTCGCGCTAATTACTTACATCATATCGGCGTCGAAGAACGCGCAAGGAGTTTATTGACAGGCCGACGCTTGAGATTGCGTGATGGCCGACGCCGCGCCGCCCCCGCCGCACCTGCGGTACCGCCGCCCGGCCCTGCCCGGTGCCCGCCGTCGTCATGGAAACCACACCTCGTCATTAAAGCATCGCCTTATCATAACCATGCCAGCCACTTTGGTGACCGCACACATGCATCGCGCAAGCCCGCATTGGTACTTTATGATAAACTTCTAAACTACAATAATAATTTGATAAGAAAAAATCTACCCCGATACGTTCGACTTAACACTCGATGGGCTCAGTCAACTCCGATTTGAATTCATTTCTCTATTTGTCATTTCCGTAGGCCGCATTCAGACGTCGACGTCGTTATACATAATCCGCCTTCTCTCAATAGCAGGAGTACGAATCGCTGTGCGTCATTTGTTCCTGCTGGATTTTAATGGAGCAAAAGTCAAAGCACAAAGCGGCCGCAGTCACCTGCACATGTAATGGAAGTGATTTACTGAAGGCGCGCTCTCTGCATTCGCACAATAAGAGACATTCATTTATATAAACTCGACTAGTTTATACAATCGCGTCATACATTCATTAATTATTATGACTACGAAAATGGTTTTACGAGCACCTCCGTCACAATCAGTTCGCATTTTAATCACTCACACCCATTCTGTGCGTCCTTCCTGAATTACAAAGCATACATTCTGTTTAACTCGACACTGATAGCAACGATAAAGCTCCGGGCGACCTCGCAACAGGTATGCCGCAGTTTCCCTCATTACAGGAAAAAGCAATCGAATCACGACTACCAGATTAGACAAAAACGACCAAGTATCTCAAAGTGACTGAGCACTTCATTTACTGCCTCGATCTTTATAAGCCACTCGTGAGATTTTATGCTCTGCATTTATTTGTTAACTTTCTTTTCTTTTACAATCTTACTCGACCGTGAACAAATACGAACACTAGACGAATGCAGAAACATTATTCTTACTCCATAAGAAAAATTACATTCAGTTTTAATTTTCCTAATACATAAAAAATCTAATAATAATGCAAAACAGTAACATTTTTTTTATCCTCGATCGTGATTATTCAGCGACTTACTTTAGAAAAATCGAGTTAAAAATAGATTTGAAAAAGTTCATTGATTATGTAAACGTCAAAAATTTAATTATACTCAAGAGCGGCGTCGAGGTACCCTCTTGAAATTTTAAAGAATCAACATCGAGTAAATATTTCCGAGCGTGTATATTAAAAGTAACGTGGTCCTGGAAAGCACGTTTTAGGGTATTTATAAAGTATTTAAAAGGATAACGAATGGTCGAAAATAATGTTTAACAACGCACATTTCTATAAATCAAGCGTGAATTATAACGAATTGTATGGGCGTCATCGTTTAAAAGATAAAGGTTTTAAAAGCTTAAATCTTAAACTATTTCTATCTAAGCAATAAAGTCATTATTTGTGTGTAGCGGCCGTAAAAGTATAATGGATCTATTTTGAGTGTTTAGAAGTGAGTATTTATTACGAGAAACAAAAGTGCACTCTTAATGTACTCCCGAAAAGGGGTGTCTGTCTGTACGAGTTGTGAATAATTAGGAACTTGATTCGAGTATGTTAACCAGGAAAAGGACACTGTTTTTTCTCGGCACCGATTCCGATAACGTCAGGAATAAAAACCAATTTAGTCGGATGTCCTCGGCGATCGTTTGTCTCAATCAGGGCTTAGCGATGTCTTCTCTACGCGGGACAAACAATACGAAATGTGAAATAATGAGAGCAATTAATTCAATTAACCGTTAATTAATGGCGTCGTATCCATGTATTTGCACGGGGTCGGGTCGCATAATGGAGTTTTGAGCCGGCAATCAATATTTTCAAGACACTTAATGCGTGCGGCTGAGGCATCGCTCTCCTACGGGATGTGCGGTCACTCATGCGAAGTGGTCGCTACAATATTTCGTTTGCGAATGCCGTTTTTAGTACCCCTTAACTAAATTATTTAAACTGAAAATTGTGTGATCGCCTTTTACTATCTATGTAGCTTGAATTCAAAGTAGAAATTGAAACAAGTTTTTCGGGACACCGACAAAAAATTAACATCAATTTTTATTAGATGTATATACGCATATAATGTAAAAGGGATTAATAAATAAGGGAGCAAAATCTTAATGGCCATTGTCTAGAGAAATAACATTACTAAAGGGAAGTTGGGTGATCGATACGGCTTTTAAGAGGTATACGAAATATTGTCCGAAAGCGACAGGGCAAAGAGGCAACCATTACATATGTTTTAATTACCGAGATCGATGGGGGTTGCTTTTGAGATTTGTGTACGCGCGGGCAAGTCATATCGGCGCGGGGTGTTGGAATACGACATCGGGGTGGCGAGATTAGCGGGCGGCCTCATTAAAGTTGTGTAATAGCTTTGCGCCACCTTACGCCTCGCTTGCTACGCTCAGCTTTCATCGCTAAACAACACCGCAGGCATCGAAAATTTCCGAGATATCTTGAAACACTTAAATATATATACAGAATGCAATAATGGCTTTAGCTACCGTAACATCAAAATAGGTATAGTCTAAGAAGAAGAACGAAGCAAATAAAATCTGGAGGTAATACGCGTCTTTCAACCCCCAACGCCATCCACACTACGGTACGCTGTTATGCTAACTAACTGAATAATAACTGACGCAAATTAACAATTTAATTTAATGGATTCGAGTTATACTTATTCCCCTTCTTCGGAGGAACAATGTAGAGTTTTTCGCGCAGCTAATTCGGTTTGTTTCTGAATACCTGCGCAATCGGCGGGGTTTGATCTGGCGGGGTACTTTATTTCACTTCATCGCCCGTAATAAATCGAGCCGTGGCTGAGGTGGACCGGTTATAAAACACCTCTTCAGCCATTTAACTCGGCGGGCGAGCGGGCCAAAATGAATCTTATCGAACATCCCATAAGTCTTGACATCACCTATTTCTTTCTGTTCGTTTTGTGTGAACTAAGGGAAGAGACTTATAAATATACGTACCGAGGAAAACTTTCCCATTTAAGAAACCGAACGTGGCGATTTGGTAATGAATGCCAAGCCATCAATTACCTATCTACAGAATCTGCATCCCGTTAAAATTGACATTAAATAAGAAAAGCATACATTCGATTTCACTTCTTCATTCAATAATCGATACTCAATTTCATCGAGCCATAATGAATACAAACCATTTTAAGAGCTTTGAATCTTAAACTTCGGAAGTTTTATATGTTTAATAAAAATTATCCATCTTACCACGTATTCACTACACAGTTAGTTTGAATGAAGCCAATTCAAACCACTATCAAACACCATCTGATAACAACTTATAGTTCTAAAAATCCATTCACTAATTACATCAGATGCTGTTAAATAGTGTCGTTTAGATGACCGTTAGCCAGAAATGGGATCATTGGTCTTTTAACACTAATTTAGTTAGTTTTTCCTTTCAGTTCGCTTATAGTACTACATCTGCGTACTATATTAATTGTTTCATTGAGAACAGCAAATGATACTTAAATATAAACAATCAATAACCAAAAGATTCATAAAATCTGAATTAAAATGACTGATAGTCCAGTCAATGAAGGAAAAAAACGGTAATACTGGGTAATTTGTCCAAGCAGCACCGATTTTCCTAAAAATTTCGGTTCGGGCCTATGTAATCAAAAGAAGTAACATCAGTTGACATTATGAAGGTTCAATTATTTTGAATTGGTAATTTTCAACCCCCAAAACCCACCCCCTAAAACGGTAATTGACCCTTTAATAACTACCTCTTCCAAACATTTTTTTAAAACTTTTTTATGTTGTAGAATCTTGTCGATATTAAAAAAAGTATTAATTTTCAAGGCTTAAAAGAAAATTTTGTTTTAATTTAATTTTTAGAAAAATTAATAATTTGAATCACAAATTAAAAAGAGGAAAAATAAAATATTCATTTATTTCATTTATGTAGATGAATGAATTTAAATTTATTGACAATACATAAGTACTTGAAAAAATATAAAAATAATTCCTCTCTCTCTACAAACTTTTTTTAATCATAACTCGCTTATTTTTAAGCTACGAAGATCTTTAAAAAATCAATTTGTATGCTTTTTTGCAATCTAAGTTGAATATTCATTTAACTCTTATTTTGAAAGGGTTTGAACTGAAAGAACGGCGTAATGGTACTATTTACAAACTTTAAACAAGATCATATCTTACTCAATTTTATCCTACTAAAAAAATTTTAAAAAAACAAAACCTACAATCTTGGACTCTACATTTTATAGTTTTTGAATTATTTTGGAAAAAGAAATTTTTTTGCAAAATTAAAAAAATACACTATTCTCTTCAAGCTCGACTTTTTTTTGAAAATTACGTACTTTAAACCGGTCAAACTTTTGGAGTCTAAGTCTATTTGAAATATATGTAAATAAAGTGATTTGTGAAGTGGTAACAATCTATTTTAACTGGGATGGTATTTAGGAGGTGATTTTACATTTTTTGTCGGAAAAAAAAAAATAGAAACCAACCTTATTTATGTCATAACTCGCTCAATTTTGATGCTGGACATTTTTGTAATAATCCAAATTAAAGAATTTATGAAGCACTTTAAAAAGTTTGTATACTACATTTGCCCCGAAAAATGCATAGTTTTTTAGTTATTTCACGATTAAACACCCAATTTTTGTTTTGGCAAATAAAAACAAAATTTGAAAAAGCTATAACTCCGATTGTATTGGTTTTACAGAAACTATTTTTGTTTTTATAAACTACATTTTTGATTCTAATTTTTTTTCTCAAAGTGCATATGTCTTAGGTTATTCACGAAAAACCGTCTGGAAACGAAAAATCGATACTTTCACGTCCGAATAACTCGAAAATAATTGATTTTCAGAAAAAAACTTTATAGAACAAATGTTGCTTAAAATTAGTTAATTTATCCATTCCCAGACTTTTTTTTAATGTAATATTTTTGTACCCCTGAAAAGGGGGGCATCCTCCCTTGGGAAAAATCAACCACTGACACAGGGTCAACTTTGAAGTTGAAACTACTTTTTTTTCTGAATGAGGAAATAGGTACGCCAAACCTTGTAGTACAAGACGTAAAATTTTATGCGAAACCGAAAATAAAATAAAAATTGGGGCATTGTATTTAAAATAACAAAGTTGGTATCCACTTCCGGTATAACCGGAAGTGACACTGCCATGAAAATATTTTCAGTAGTAGACCAAGTCCATAAAATTACAAGTTTTTAGCTGAATCGGTTTTTTCGTTCTCATTATTTGTCTAACATGCTATCGTCGAGACACACCCTGTATACTATCTGCGTGTAACGCGTCGTTACGTCTTATTGATTCCTATATAACCTTAAATAATTAGAAAAAAAAACTAGTGGTCCGTGATCATCATAATTCATAATCAATCATTTGTTTTTGAAAATTTCCAAACTTTCATAAAATTCAAGTTCATTTTTATTATCTACTTTTTTAATTAATTTAATGTCGTCTACTCTATGGTTATTTTTCAAGCATATGCACGGCAATACTGGACTTGTCTGAGTGATGATATTTGACATAGAGAGTTCAGTGCTCTTTAAAACGAGTTTTAATAGGTATCTTGTTTTGCCCTATATACTTAGGTTACAGTCTTTACAATTTATTTGATAGATTCCCGGTTGATGACACATTCCTATTGGGTCTTTCGGATTGCTTAAAAAGCTTTTGCAAGTTGTTAGTACTAGAAATTTTGAAAGGTTGTATGAAGCCCAGCCGGTTGTCCGTTTGTATGTAAACACGACATCTAAGAAACCACTGGTCGGATATTTCAATAACTTCGAATGTAGATCTTATTGAAGATGTGATTAGATTTTAGGTATAATAGTCGAACCAAAAGGGCTTTCAACTTACATAAATTTTCTTATTTTGGAAACATTTACAAAACTATTCATTTTACACATTTTGTTTAAATAAAGGATTAAAAAGTGAAATTTATTATCTATAACTTTTATTTGAACTATTTCTTTTTCTCTTTTTAAATTCCATTTTTGTAACGTGTTCAAGCCAATGAGCGGCGGTTTTGAACAAGCATATGGCCGGTTTATGCACACTAAGAAAATTAACAATTAACAATTAAGATTTAATATTTAAAGAAATATAAGTTGAATTATCTCATTTGATTTTATAAAGTCTGTTTATGCACCTAAGAATTAAAATTTAAAATGTAAACGAAGGATCTTGAGAGTTAATTAACTTTTAACTTTTAAATTAATTTTTACCTGAAACACGAAATGCACAGTCGTGATAACAGCTGTTTGTGTAAGCGTCCTTTTAGTTGAACTGTATGTGGTTGTTTTACTTTAAACCTTAAACGCATTATTATTATTATGGTACAAACGTTGAAGTTGTTGAAAATGGAGCGGGACGATGAGGGGCCAAAAATATCCACAACTGTGGAAACGAGACAGTGCAGTTTTAAAAAATATAGTATTAAAAAATGATAGCGATGATAGCCAACATTATGGATAACTGGTAAGAACAACGATTAAATTTAATTTATTGTAATGGGTTTGCATCATTACGCCACTGTCCATAGGCAGTACAACGGTAGCCTGGACGATTTGTATGCATATGTCTAAATTACCTATAATGGGCTTTCGTAGGTATTGTTATCGCTGTACCAATATCCTAAATGTATTTTATATGCACCTTCGTGCCAGTGACAGTCGATAACTAAAAATTCGCTATTTCTGAGTCAGATTATCCCCAGGATACGACCTAGTTATACGCTTATGCATTTAAAAAGCTTGTTTATTTATTTATTTAAAGATTTAGGATACAAACAGAATACAAATCCAGTAAAGTAACTCCATAACTAAAGTATAATTACATATATAAAAATAAACAGTCATATGCAACTCCCATTACAGAAACTTCAATAAACAAACACAATTACAATGAAAAAATCAACTCGCAACACATTTGCACTGACAAGCAGCAGATGGTAGCCAATCGTTTAATTGTCGCCAGTGTGCTTGTTAAAAAATTATCAATATTAGTATGGTTGTATGATCGGCACATTCTTACTAAAGGAAAATTCATTCCTGCATTGGTATTGCAATATCGAGATGTGAAGCAGTGATGCGGTGCGTAATGAACGTTCTGGCACTCGAAACTTTACTTTCAAGTCAGAGAAGGATCTGTCAAAAATATTCACCACATAGAAAGTTAAATCATTTACAGCTCTTTTTTCTACTAATGGATGTAACTTAAAATGATTATAAGAAGAAGCATTACCATCAAGATTTAATTTACACTTTCTACTCACATACAGCATAATTTTTTTGAATATTCTCTAGTCTACTGATATAGGTATCGTACTGAGGATTCCAGCACTTGGGTAGCAAAATTTAAATGGGTATAGACATATAAAAAGTATAAACATTTGAAAGATTGTATAGAGTTAAGAATTTCGACAGGTTCGCATTATAAATCCTAACATTTTATATGATTTATCAAGTACATTGGTAATGTGGATGTCGAAAAGCAAATCTTACGAATGCTCCTTGACATTCCAGTTCCTCATTTGCGATTTTATAAATATGTGAAATTTTGTTTATATTACGGGTAAAGGATATCATTTAGCATTTAGTTATGTTTTAAATAAAGTTGATTATGTTTACAATAGTCACTTAGGCGGTTTAAATCACTTTGCAGCTTAGAACAGTCATTTACATCAATTATTTGTCTATGAATCTTTAAATCATCCAGCGAACAAAAGGGAATGGGAATGCTGAAAACACAACCTAATACTGTTAATATATATATATTGAACAACAACGGTCCAAGATGGCTACCTTGCGCCATACCCGAAGGTAGTTGAATGTAGTCAGAGATATGTAGCCTCGTAATGCTACTACTTGTGACCGGTTCAAAATGTAAGAGGAAAACCACCTAAGTAAATCACCATGCACACCGACTTCAGCAAGTCTTCGAATGAGAATCTCATGATTTATTTTATCAAATGCCTTACAGAAATCGGTCTACCTGTATTCTGGAGTCCATGGATAGTAATTTAAAATCCAGAATATTCAACAAGGTTTGTTTCAACTGATGTTTTCCATCCAACGCACTGATGCAATGTGGTATATTCCAAAAACTTCTGGTAGATACGGTGGCATTAACACTTTTTCCACAAAACTTTGCATGTGTGTTTGATAATCTTATACACTGTAGTTTTACCTACATAATAGTACCCCGCTATTTGCTGCATAGAACAACCTTAAGTCAAGTAACTGTAACAATTATGATTTAGTAAATAATACATTCTTACACCGTTCATATACTGTAACGTCATTGTTAATTGGTAATCTCTGATGAAAATGGATTTTAAATTTAGTGTTCTGCAAATGTCGTCCCACAAGAGCTAACAAATGGTTGTACAGTGCCGGTGTCCTCCTGATATATTTAAAAAATTGGTTTTCGTCATGTTTTTCATAATCTTGCAAATGTCCAAATCGATGTCGTGATCAATCCATAGGCCGTACCGCGTACCTACGAGGGCGTCTTCGATTTCGTCGAAACTCATGTAACATCTCTCATTAAAAGAAGAAATTTGTCCTGTTCAGTATCCATGACTCAAATTTTCAACACAGAACATACCATAAAATATAAATTACCTCAAGCAGTTTTAGTTTTAAGAAACGGCGAAAATAAACACTTCTTTGATTAGGTCTTTCTTAACTGTTAAAGTGACGCATAAACTTAGATCTATTTATTAATTCTTGATAAATCTTAATCTTGCATGATAAATCTTAATTGTTAAATGTTGTGCCTAAACCGGCCATTAGATATTTATTTTTATTTTTCGAGCAAAACGGTTTATGTCGCTACCTTAGAACATATAACTAGTCGAACGAGCATACTATGGTGGTTCAAAGAAGATTTATACTATTGATACTAACACGTTCTGAGCATGCGCATAAACTTTCCAAAGCACCGAGGAAAGAAAAGCGATGACTCAACAACCCTGCACACCTCGAAATGTTGTACAAACATCAGCAGAAACAAGACGTTAACAACCATGGCGACTATACATAAAACATTATAAATGTTCTTAAAAGCATTGAAACAAGGGTAGCAAAAAGCTGACTGAAAATATAGATGAAATTACAGACCAATTTTTGCGATTTACAAACCATGTGATGCTGAAAAAAAATACTGATTAACTATTTTTTTCTATTTTGGGTCGTTTACAAATCTATGAAAGCACCCAAATGAGTTCTTTTGTTTATTTCTTTTGAGTTTTTTTATAGAAATAGAACATTTTTTCCGAACGGTGGTAACACTGATTTGATGTTAAACGTCAAAATTGTAATTAATAGTCAGTAGATTTATTTATCTATTTATTTTTATTTTTGGTATTTTTTCAAAATTAAACGTATGATAAATGTACTAATTAAACTTAAACTAACATTTAAACCAAAATTTAATAGAAATATTGCCAACCTAGCAATTATACTTACAAATTTTCTAAATTTAAAAACTCGCGATAATTTATGTTAATTTCTTTTGAGTTTATAAATTTATTGTAAAATGGTTTTGTTCACAAAATAAATTAAATTAGAAATTCTCTGAACCTATTCTTATTGAGTTAATGAAAATACTTAGATAATTATCTCTGCGTCGTCTTTGACCCTCAGCAACGATATTCAGTGGTATAAACGTTTCGTTTTCATTAGGACCAGGAGGAATGTCGTCTTCAAAAATCAATGATTCGTCCAATGCAATACGGAGCACGCATTAATAATTTGTCTTGGCTTGTGTGGAGGGTATCGCATAACTCTTTCTTTTAAGAACCACCGAAATCTCTTTTTTTTTAAAAGCCCTACAAACATTTAAATTGCCTATCATTTTTTCATTAATCCACTAATGATTTTGTTATTGACCAATTGATTGTTCAACAATGTTTTGTGTTGTACTATGGGCTATATGCCCGCTCCAGCGTTTCAGTCAGGGTATTAGCAATCGGTGTCAGCATCCATAGTTGTTGTGGATATCCACTATCACCTACCAGCCAAGTAATTTGATTACCTCTTCGCTACAAATTTCCATAAACGGATAGATCGTTGAATTTCTCCATATATATATCTACGAATCATGTGTTGTTCCTTCAAAGTTAGCATTAACATTTAAAATTGTCATTCTTGAATCACAATTTAATTATGAGTTTTTGAATGAAATCCTTTCTGTTAAAGTAAATGTTTTCATCCACTAGTGATTCTAAAATAGCAATATGACAACAATCAATGCATCCAATAACACCCGGAAAGTTAGAAATCTCCATAAAACCACGCTTTATTCTTCTTTGTTCATCATCATGTCGAAATGTAACCCAACGTGAAGCAATTTGTTCCATTGCAACTAGAACCTCTTTCAACACTTTCGATATACTTTGTTGTGAAATAACAATTTTATATAAATCACCAATAGTTTCCTGGTACGACCTACTAGCAAAAAACCAAGGGCAGCTAGGATTCTCACATCAATAGACAGCCTAGTGTATCTCTCACCTTCTTCCATATGAGGTGTAATGGTCCTTATCAAGAGGTAACCCCTTTTTAAATTCTTTGGTAACATCCAGGGATTTATATCGTTAGGCAACATTCTTTTCTCTGTGTTTAATTGCAATCGCAAATAGGTTTGCTCTGCTTCATACATTAAATCCAGATGAAAGAGTTCCATACTTTTGAAAAACATTACCTACGAGTTTTCAATCTGTACGGTTTTGATGGTTTCAATGCACAAATTTTTTTACATACCTTTTGATTACTTTTGTAAATACATACACTTACGTACAAACTAAACAACGTGTTACTTGCACACTAATTTACATACAACATCCGCTAGAACTGAATTAACATAATAATTTATATTTACTATTTGACCTTAAAAGTAACAATAAAGTGTCAATTCGGGACAATTTCAACATGTCGCCTTAAAAATTCCTGCAAACGAGGCTATTCGACAGCAAAAAGATTACGTTTTCAGATAAGGTAATAGTCTTGTGTTTCTGCGCCCTAGCATGTCCGATCAGCATAGACATGTTTCTATCCCACTCTCGAGTGTAGAGCGTTTTTTTTCTTTCTATTCTTTATCTTTTTTATAGAAACATAATTCATAGTTCAGCTGGACCCCTGTTCTTGAATTGTAAGAATTATTTTCTCATAAGTTAGACAAAATTCTCTTCAAAACATGAAGTTGATATTCTTGAAATTCCCACCTCCCATTTATTCAACGTCTCGTGAGAAAAATGATTTTGATTGGACCATAGCGTGTTTAGATGGGCAAACTTTGTATTTAGCAAACGGAATAAACTTCAGCGCCATAAGTGGTTGCAGGGAAAAGTAAAGTTAATATAAAATTTTTGAGCCAGTTTGTAGTAGATAGTCGAAATATATGTGATTACCATTAAATACTTGATTTGGAATTTCGTTGGTGAAACTTTCAACTGTACACTAAAGTTTACAAATTTTACCACATTGTTTAGTTCATATATTTGGAGTCATGAGATTAAATTTCAGAAAAATATGTTGTCAGTTCTCTTTACAAATAAGAAGTAACAATTTTACAAAATTATGTATTTTGTAAACAAAAATAAATTTTACATCACCCAATAAATTGCACACGGAATACGTTGTTGAAACAACTAACAGCTGATATTTCAAGGTGTCAGTTGGGTCAGCTAAACTGTCAATAAAATAATGCAAACTGATTGTAACGAGTGATGTAACTTAGTGATCCGCCATATTGTATCAATGTATCGTGCAACCCATACAACGATTGCAGGGAAAAGTATTAGTCAAGTCCAAAATCATTCCCAATATATTCATATGGGTTTCTCATCTAAACCCGTCGTTTATCTATGTATTGGTCGTAACACATGACACTTGGCCGTATATAAAGTTTACCAATTTTATTATTGTATTGTTCATATGACGTTCATAATGGACCTAGATGAAATCCACATGGTTCATGTACTGATTCAAGATTTGGAAGATGCAGAAGAGCAAGCCGGTTATGAAGTACGTAATTTTTTCGTACAAGTACACAATGTTGGATTTTATATATTTAGTTGTAATCGTAAACTTTTTGTAAAAAGACTTTGTGAGCAGATGCCACCGGGGTTAAATTTTAAGCGTTTTTGCACATGTTTTTAGCTGTTGGGTGTGAATTATATCTAGGAACGTGGAAATTTCCTACCACTAGCCATTTTTTATATTTTGGATGTAAATTTGTAAAAAATAAACCGGTATTCAAAAAGCAAAGAGTACTCAAGATCCATTTTGAGCTATAAGTTTATACTTATTTTACTTTGACAAGAAATGGTGGTTTCGTCAGAACATAAAAGATTTATTATTGAATCTTACTTCCATAACGGTATTTTCAATAACGGCGAGTTGACACGCAGCACTGTTGCTTATTTGGCCTAGTTTTGGGAAAGATTTATAGATGTATCGAGTATGCAACCGACATAAAAAATTTGCTAATGTCAAAATCATAGCCACCTCTTATCTAAAACTTTATGCTCGGTAGGTATTAACGATATGTTTAAAAAAAGCACCCCTAAGAATTCAAGTACTTAAAGAAAAACTAACTGATAATCCATTACCTTCTCAGACCATTATTTCGCTGTAACGGTTGTTGTTTACAAAATTTACAAAATAACAAAAAGAAGCGACGGCTCTAACGGAACAACCTAGAAAAAGAAAATTCGGCTTGATGTAGCGCACTAAGTTCGTGGAGGATAAAATATTTATAGTAGTTAGATCAGCAGTGTCCGGCTTTGTCGGAGAGTAGCGTAGGTTCCTGAAGAACTATAAGAAATTAGACTGCTGTCTAACAAAGCGCCACCTGGTGGATAAAAGAAAGAAATAAAACCGACCAACAGGAAATCAACAGGTTTTACTTAAAATCTAATTCGCCAAATCTAACACAAACCAGAGAGAAACACAGACAATTTAATACAACAAACAAATCTTAAAATACTTAAGAGGATGTGACATAAATAGGAAGACTGTCGCATATAGTTACGTGCGTTAGTAGCAGACTCGCTTAACAATAAATAAAACTCGCAATTAATGTGTCAAATTTCAGGTAAGCTTCATAGTCTGTATACTATTGGCGTGGAGTAATAAATCATAATTGCTTGAAATAATTCTTTATTTTCTTGTAAAAGCGGTACTTCTACGGTTAAGTAAAAACCAATAAATTCTAACCAAAATACCATCATTGTGCCGCTCTTGCAGTATATCGACCCATCTAGGGTCTGAGAACAATAGGTTAATCTATGTAAACACGTTGCTATAAGCCCAGGTACTGACGAAACGAGAATCATAGCCGTAGATGTGGGTATTATACCAAAATACAAAAATAATGGTATATAATACGTAAGAAGTAAAATTTGTAATGTGATCTACTATACAAATAAAATAAATAACATATAACCACATAATAATTCAATATAAAGGTAGATTTTACTATTATAATATATTTACCTACTAAAAATATGATTTTCCAAACGTATCAGTACCTACGCCACTGCAATACGGGAGATTCGATAATTCTGACAGGTTTATTACTCCGCGCCAATAGTATACAGAGTATAGTTACACTCGAATTAAAGTTATCATTCCAATTGAGGATTGGCTACTAGTACAAAGCACTGCGTTACACGATATCACTTACACACATAAATTTAAACTAAACTTACACTAGGATTAAAGGATAAGTACCTCCCGCAAACCTAAAGGCCTTTTGTGTCCGCGTCAACCGCTGTAAGTAAACCGCCCGGAAAGGCCATGATTGAGCTGAATAAAACAAACGTTCGGTTGTGGAGTGTACACCGAATAAAATTTTACTTAAATATTAGAGATCAAGCCGTTCTATGTCATATGTACTTAAGCTTAACGCATTATCACTGCAAATAAGTGGCTTAAATACTAAAACTTAGCTGTAATCGGGTGGGATGTAGTTCGAGAATGAAGGTGTTCTGCTAGCGACGGTATCGACAGTTCGGGAAGTTAGGTAGTCTCAGAAGTTCCTTTAGGGGAGGTGTGCGAAGAAGAACAGAAGGCGATTGAAACTCTCTCGATGAAGTTATGAGCTTATGACCAACCCTGTAGACGTAGTATCCACCGGTTGTCTGCAGCTTAAGTAATGCGAGCAACCATGGTGTTGTCTTTAATTGATAGGGAAGATTCTTAACCAGCGACTCCAGCACCCTCAAGAGTTATCCAAGTATAATACACAACGAGAACATAAGGTCAACGCAACGTGCTAAAAGCATACGTAGCAATTAGAATTAATACAAACAAAAAGAAAAGAATCAAAATATTACTCACGGTAAATTTATTCAACTATTCAACACCAATTTGAATTGGAAATCTTGAATCCCACATTAATAATTTTTGTGAAAATTTCAACTTCAAGAAGTACGCTAAAACACGCGTATGTACGAAACGAAAAAGAAGATGTCCGCTGTACGTCTAGCAAATCTCGTCGAATTTTATTTTCCACCAATAGGAAATTAGCAACATGCGCGCCAAATACGACTTTCATAGCAACATACTACTCGCGACACACGTTTTAAGACGGCTCCCGACATACGTCCTACATTCGAAAAAATAAAACCGTAACATCGCGATGGGGAACTTGAATTGGCAATTTATAATGCAGAGAATTATAAACAATTAAACAGTTATTTTAAATTATTCCAGTGCATTATGCATTGTTAAAGGAAAACTTGGTAAAATAGTAGATTATATCATTAAGAGTAGGAGTAGATCTTTTTTGTGGTGAGCCCAGAGGATTGACGGACAGAGACGACAGTCGAGCGAAGCACAAAAAACACACTCTGAATGATATACAATATTTTATCTTCAAGCGAGACAATAATGAGTTGAATCTTTGTACATACGACGCTTTTGTTTTGCTACAGGGGTTACGTTTGTTTTGACAATGACAGATGGGAAATGGGAAATGTCATGCACATGAACATTTGCGGCTCATGTAACCACTACGGAGTAGCTGTTTAGTAATATTGGTTAATAATTTTGTTTTGATGATTTTTGAGTCATTTCTATTAGATAATTCAATTATTAAATTATGAAAGTGTAAATATTGATAAAAATCGTGATTTTAAATTCTATAAATGCTTTCAATGAACGCTTATTTTGACTTGGTCGAGCCGATGATGGATATTTCAACTCCTAGGATTTGAAGTATTTCCAACTACAACTAAAAAAAAAAACAGCCACTTCAATGGTTTCTATAGAGATACACAAAGTCAACATTTTCATAACCGCTTGAAGATAAACCGATTTTATTTTAAAATATTTGATTTTTGTTCAATTCAATTATCTACATATACCTCAATCCACTCAGCAAATTGAGAAAACAATGGGCGACTTTTACGTAATTGATTAATTTTTTGTTGAAGACTTCGAAAAATCGTGTGAAATGGCCAAAGGAAACGTTAGCAACAATTAAAAAATTAACACTCTTCAAAATGAGAGATGGGAAATTTTAAATTGCAAACAACTCTGGACGAAAGGCAAATCACTCGAATTCAAAGTAAGACCCGAAACCTGGTTAAAGTACAAAAATGCATACCTATATCTTAATATAAAAATATTGTCCAAGCATATTATTCGAACATCGTTAAAATTTTTTTGGAAGATTTTCACAAACATCTTGATAATATGAATATTTGTAAATATAATCTTGCCTTTGTTACTAACAAATTATTTAAATTATAGAATATGCAACTAAAACTACAATCCTTTAACTTCATTTTGATTCACGGAACGCATAAAATTTAACATCGTTCAATGAAATCCCGACAAAGAAACCGGAAATATTAAGCAAATTACTTAATGCAAATGTTTTGCGGTTGCAAAGATAACGTTAGATGGCGATATCAAAAAAATTTAATTTAATTTAATTTAAACAATTCAAACGTCAAGAACTAGAAATAACAAAGTGTCAAATTACCAAATAATTCCAACCCAAATGATGTTAACAAATATTTTCGAAAACGATAATTTTGTAAATTAACACCAGTTATACAAAAAGTGTTAGGTAATTCCTAAAGACTTTATAAACGTTTGTGATACATTGGAATATATAGAAAATAAATTGTTAAAGATGTAACCAATATTATATAGGAGTAAACTATAAGAGATCAATCAAAACTTGCTTTAAGGGTATAGGCGCACCTGAGTAATTTTGAATTAAGAAGCTGATTTTTAACATTAGTTACTAACTATTTACTTTATTAGTAATTGCTATTTGTTATTCCACTATAGTAAATTGCGACGCCATGCTCTATAGTTTTTTTTTCTGAGATTGTTGGAAAGTAGTATTAAACAATATCTCCAACGTGAACGTTTTGTTTTCAAAGCATCGGATGTTTTGACCCAAAGTGAAAGTTCTGTGTATACGATAATATGCAAAGTTGTAGTTCGAGTCGATAGGAATTTCCTCTTATTTCTTTTGAAAGAAGGCATTTTCGTTCGTTGTTATATTAAGTTTGTTTTATATTTTATTTGATATACTTATCTATTTTTATGTTTTCAGTTTATTTCCATTTCTGCGTGTATTCTTCAGGGCCATAACCGTTGCTTGCATCATTGAATAGTAATAAGATCGTAGATGCGTGCGCTGCAGAAATGAATTGCTTCGTTTTATGTTATTGCGAGCGGGCGCAGGTACTGCCGCTTCAGTTTTATCATCCCCAAATTCGTATCGGAAGTTCTTATATCGCCGAGCTCGAAGCGCTATAAAATAACTGATCTCTAGCTAAACGACACGCGTGATTTGCATATGAAGTTAGGTCCCGCATCAGGAGAAAAGTACCGGATTGTTTAAATTAAAAGTAGCCAGAGTCCGCAATAAAGGCGCATCTCCGCGCCACCTAAGCGATATTGCTTTCGCCACCTTCCGTAACATGGCATCGACAGCTGGCTTCTTGTGAATTTTTAAACAGTCATAAAACGACTGATGTTAATTTTTCGTTCACGAATGTAATATCGCACAGTTGCGAACGTGACTGGAATTTTGCTACCGCCTTCGCTGATTGGTGCGAACTTTTAACATACCGCAAAACGAGCCACAGAAAATCATCGCAAACGCTTTTCATGAGCCAACCGCTCATACCTGCCGTGGAATAATGAACGGTTTATGGAAGGAGATGAGTTTCGGTTGGCCCTCACACAATAGCTTCAATTTACGTTCCTTTTATTATTTAGTGGATATTGCCCGAATGTTAATTTGTTTCAAGCTTTGTTTGCTTTCGACTGGTGACAATCATAAGTCGTGGCCGTGCGAGAACATCAGTCAGGACGCAGATTGTTCCTCCTACTGATAACAGGGCGAATTTCCATAGCTTGCTAGGGGTGACGCTATCTGCCTCGTGAATTACGCGAATCATGGATTATAATAACGGGATCGCTTTGCATATCTGCCACGAACGCGATTATCCTCCGGCTCTATCTTGTTTATGTTGGCATTACATTTATAATCGCTCCTGAAGCTACTACTGCGGGGAAGCGACCGCCACTCGCCGCCACCCTACCTTCCTTATGCTTGCGTACGCTTCCTTTGCCTTCCAAAATTGCACATAAATAAACTCAGCCTTCCTAGTTATTCTCCATTGTTTAATCCGGAACAATGCATGCATTGCCTTTATACCTATACTAGCATTACATTCTGCGTATCTAATATAACAATGAAATTCTCGAACTCATTTAATTTCCTCCATCAATAACCAAAACAAATTTTATTTAACATTTCGGGTGTAGTATTTTATTTTTTCCTTTGACCACAACAGCAGAGAGAAAAATGTAATAGAATTGTGTTACAAGCCATTAACTTAATTCACTTACTGCAAAGAGTTTAAGAAGTGCCTGTGGCATTTTCTTATAATACTATTCGTAAATAATTTAAGATTGAAAATTCGGGTCTCAAAATCAACTTAAAGCGTTACTTTGTTTTTATTCAATTCGAGTTTCCTCTTACATTTACTAGACATTCTTCCTGAAAAATATTTTGATATAGGTTCGAGCTTCTAACTCGAGAAGTGGCTACAATTTACTATTTATAACATTTTTGATACAAATACTACTTTTTTATTAGTAAGATGTATACTTGCTGCTCCTTTCTTTTTTTAATTCTTATACAACCTACACACACTTACCTATAAAGATTCAGCCAGAAATGAGTCTTTATGGTAATATCAAATAGTAATCATGAATAATATACAAATTCAGAAACAAAAAATAGACCATTATCATTAGATATATCGACATCGCATATTGCCTATTGTCATGAATAATGTATTAAATGTAAAATTGATCAAATTTGACTAATGAATTTTTTATTATAAAATTTGAGGCTGATCGTAACAAATACTTAGTGCATGAAATTCACATTTCGTGGCTATTAAGACACTCGATGCACGTTTTTGTTCTTGTTTTGATTGCAATCACTAAATGCTCATTGCATACCAAACTTTTTTTTAGGAAAAATAAAAAAAATAGTATTTTAAATTAAAAAATTTTTAAATAAATTACAAAATATTATTTTAAAAAAAAAATGAAATTTTAAAAAATTTTCTATATTCATTTTCCAAATAAAATAAAATAAAAATAAATTAAAGATAAAAAATAAGTAACAACCTAAAAAAACAATTCATAATGTAAATTAAAATTATTTTCAATAACTTATATTTATAAAAAATTTCAATTATCGTGCCCGTAGAACATTAATAAAAAGTTTATTCGAATCCAAATTCAAAACCTCCAATAAACATCCATAAAAAAAAAAAACCTCACTATAAGAATAAAGGTTAAACAGTGGCGGCTTGTCCATATGGTCAATTGGTCAATGACCTCCCAAAAATGTTGACAATATATAAAAAATATTCATTATTACGTGTTTTATTAAAATAGGTAATTTACTCCAAAAGTCGCAAGTATAATAACTTAAAATTTATCGGCCGTCGTTCGTAATTCATCCTCTTCAACCTTGGGCTGGCGGTGCGAATTGTCCTCATTGAATTAGATCTACGGAAAAACTCGAAAAACGTGCAGCGCCCGAATAAACGCGAACGTCGAAACAATAATCAACTTTGGGTCATGAGCCGGATCCGCAGTTTACGTTGACTTCGTATAGGGTGTACAACTACGCTCGATTTTTGATTCGATTTTCGCGTGTTTTAAATCAATTTAGAAATTTATATTGATATGTTTTACTGTTGTTGTGTTGTTTTGTAAAAATACTATTTTTGGTTCGCGTGTGCATGCGCTATAATAGAAAATGTCGGTAGTGCAGAAAATTAAACAACTAAAAAGTGCTAACAAACTTAATTTTACAAAATTAGTTGAGTTCAAGGCAAATGGTCGTCCTTTGCCAGAACTAAGTTTACGACAGACTAGCAAAGACAAAAATAAAGATGTTCATCGAAACTTTCGCAAGGTAATGTACGATTTAGCTAACTGGATATGTGGTTGTGAAGTATCAAATGTATTTTACTGTTTTGTTTGTTTATTATTTTCTAAAGACTCGTCAGACTCGCTATAGTCCAAACCGGTGTAAGAGATTTAAAACATTTAAAAGAGGAAATAAAAAAACATGTTTCGTCTGCAGAACACATGAAATGCTCGGTAAATTTTGCAACCGTAGGAAATGTTGATATTCGTACACAGCTAGACAATGCTTACAGAAAATCCCTTAGAGATTTTAATGAGAATGTTTCGAAAAATCGCTATATTTTGAACAAAATTGTAGGTTGTATAAAATTTTGCGGTGCATTTGAGTTATTTATATTTTTTTAAGTATGCCTATTTTTAAATTAATTTTTGACCTCCCAGTATGATTGACTACGAGCCGCCACTGGATTAAGTCTTTTAACTTTAGAGTTTCGAAATTATTTTTCAAATTGGAAATTTTTGTATTTTTTTTTTGGATTTATATCATTTCTTGTTATGTTCGGCAGGAAAAATAAAAAGAAGAGGAATCGAATAAAAAATAATAAAAAATTAACTAATTAAAGTAATTTTATGATTTCAATAAGTATGTATGGAATAAAAGAAAAGATTCATAACTATTGAGACATAGGCTAAGGGTGGGTTATTTAAGCTAGCAAACATGACCATAGAACCCAATATTTCTTAATAAAATATTGCTGTGGAAAAGATACCAGAGGCGTTAAATTAAATATTTTTTTTCATTTTTGTTAATAATTTCACTGTAAATTTATCAGACTACTTATCAAAATCGTCAAAGAGAGGTAACTTTAGACCAAAGAATATTGGCCACATGTATTATTTTAACAATTTGTTGTAGGGGGCGCCAGGTGAATGGTTCCCTGATGATGAAATCGAGTGGTAACTTTTTTTGAGAAAACTTTAGTGATTTTACTTAGAGAATATGACGTAAACATTATTTCTACACAATATTGTTTTAAATACGATAATTTCATCTGTTTTTCGAGAAAAAGGCAGTTGAACAATTCGTAGTGTCAGAATGGGATTTCAAATATTACTTCATTTATTAAGGGTACATTTTGGACTGTCAGATAATTATTCTTCTCTGTAGATTATGATAAGAATGATAAATTTACATTGAAATTATTAACAAAAATGAAGAAAAATTTTTTATCTAACATGCCTTTAATATCTTTTTGCCACAGCAATATTTTATTAAGGCATATTATTGTGCCTTATAAGTCATATTTTGGTTTAAATAACCCGCCCTTAGCCTATGTCCCAATAGTTATAAATTACTCTGTATATGATAACTATTCATCCAAACAGGAGCACAATATTCGGCTGTAGATTAAACCAATCCCAATGCATCTGTGTCTTGCATCCGCTCCCCAAATGTCCCAGCTAATTTTTAAATAAAATTTTTTTTTTTTAAAATTTCAAATTTCCACAAAAAGGGTGCTGGGTACACTTTTTAAGTCAACATTCAAAAATGAAAATGAAAACATACAAAAAAAAAAAAAATTACTTGTTTGAAATTTTTTATAAAAAAAAAATTCCAAAAAAAAAAATAATTTTTTTTTTTTATACAAACCATAATATTAAAAAAAATAATCGGCCCCACTGATTCCCCTTGGAAAACAAAAAATAATTTACCCAAAAACCTAAAAAAAACTATAAAACAAAAATTAATAGTTAGTTACCTAAAAAAAAAAAAAATCAACAAATATACTAAGTGACATAGAAAGAAGAACACCCAGTAATAATGAATATTTTGTAAATTTTTTTTGGGAATATATTTGTTTATATTAAGATAAAAACGATCAGTTTTCAGCCATATTGCCCTAGCGGTTGTTTTGTTAACCTCATTCAAAAACACTTACGATTAAGTAGCCCTAAAACAATGAATTAAGCATTTGTAAGTACAGTTGTCATTTAAGCGATTTAAATTGCATTTCAAAGAGCTTCTTTAATTCAATCACAATGCCTCCAGTGCGAAGACGCCATAATTTTCGGCAATTAAGCGAGTTTGATAGGGGTAGAATTGTGGGATTGCGTGAGGCTGGTTTGTCTATGAGAGATATAGCCGCTAGAACGCAACGGAGTTTAAACACTGTGGCAGTTTGTGTTCGGGCATGGAACCAAGAGGGCCGTACACGAAGAGCGAGAGGTACAGGACGTCGTCGAAGAACCACAGAACGCGAAGATCGCCGTCTTAGACTATTGGCTTTACGGGACCGCTTCTCTTCTACACGGGCGATTGCGGACCAGTGGTTTGAAGAACATGGAAGACCGATTGGGATGCGAACCGTTTATAGACGGATAAGAACCTTTGGGCTCTTTTCATACCGTCCCCTTTTTGTGCTACCACTGACTCCAGAGCATCGACGTTATCGTCTAGCGTGGTGTAGAGAACGGGCAAATTGGGACCAAGAATGGAATTCAATTGTCTTTAGTGATGAATCCAGATTCTGTTTGGGTATGCATGACGGTCGTGCAAGGGTGAAGACGGCATGGTGAAAGACAAGATCCCCAATTTTCTGTGAATAGGCATGTGCACCACACAGTTGGAGTTATGGTATGGGGAGCTATTGCTATTGGAAGTAGGTCACCTTTGGTCTTCATTAGAGGTAACATGACCGCTGCGTACGCTACATCCAGGAGATCGTAGACCCCATATTGTACCTTATGTTCAGACCATCCCCAACAGCACATTCCAACAAGACAACGCACGACCTCATGTTGCTAGGGTTTCTTTTGGCTTCATTTGAGGCCAATCAAATTGCTTTGTTGCTTTTGGCCACCAAGATCTCCCCGATCTTTCGCCCATCGAGCACGTCTGGGATATTATGGGAAGAAGATTACTTCAATTTACCTCACCCTGCACAAACTCTAGCGGCTTTGCAGCATCAGTTACAGATAGCATGGGATGAAATACCTCAAGAAGAAATCGATCACCTCATTAGAAGTATGCCCAGACGTGTTAATGAGTGCACAAGACATCGTGGTGGAGCAACACATTATTAAGTTTTTGAAGAAGTTAACAGTTTAATTTTTATCAAATTGTGATCGTTTACTAATCTAATTCGTATACTCTAATATACCAAAAAATTGTTCAAATAAATTCATTATTACTGGGTGTTCTTCTTTCTATGTCACTTAGTATAAAAAAACGTTTTCTGACTACAAACTATGGTGTTTGCTTAAAATCCCTCTTACATTCCTTTAAAAGACTCAACATAGTTGAGAAAATAACTTAAAGAAAATCCTTTACTGTTGCTGCTATTTTTTATGACAGGCCGATCTTCAATCTTGTATGGTACTCTTTGGTTGTACAAAGTATGCAAATAACTTAAACTGTGCGTTTCGGAAACAAATCACAAAGGCTTTATTGACAGTGATGGCAATAAAATATCATCAGCATCACTATATTTTTGAAGACTTATGCATTTATAGTTTTTATGTGACGGTAATCCATTTTGTTCATTAGTTCGTCTAAAATAAAACCACACTTTTAGAATTCCTCTTCGAGATAAGCTAATAATCCATTGCAGTATTGATCTCGTTTGCATATGGAATTCTTTTTCTTCAGTCAGTAGTTCTGATACAATTTTTCATGAACAAGTTGTAATATTATGCATTGGCTGCGATCAACCATCATTAACATACTCAAAGCGCTCAACAATCGCTCGACCCTAGTCATCATTATGAGCTCTAACAAGTTTTAAAAATATTGTTTGTTATTGATAATTTACGTACCTACTCTATACACAACATTACGATTGCACAAGCGTAATTGTTCTTCTTGCGCTATAAACTCTGCTATTATCTCAGCAGCGCATAAAAGTAATGAGAATGTTGAGTGCATAGATCAAAGTTGTAGCTGAGAAGTCGTGACATCACTTTTCAACGCAAGATGCAGTTATTAATTTATTATTATTATATAGTTTTTGATATATGTCGTGAACTACTATCGATCTGAGGCCCTCTAATAGTTTAGGTATATTTAGGTATCTTAACTTGCCAAACGTCTGCAATCTTGTCTCCTTCACTTCAAAAACTTTATTTCCTTGCAATGAATTTTTACAAGGAAAACAGTTTACTTTCTTAGAAGGCATGATTATAAAATGTAAAGGATCTTGTCAAACGATAGACGTCTACAAGTCTTAGTAAACATTTTTTAACCCCCGGAAAACTTTCCAGGTAATCTTTGTTTTGAGTAGCAGATGACTCTAGTAATATATGAATACAATAACTAAGCAATCCAAATAAATGTTTAAAAAATGAGATGGAATAGATATGAAAGATAGGACTCACAAAAATTACTTACTTTATTATGCCTTAATAAGCTTTATTGTTGGTAAAAGATAGTTGTGAAAGACTGGTTATTGGTGGGCCAACCAACAGTAAAACGGCCTCAGCATGTTACTCTGAATAAATCCTGAAATGATTTAATAAAGTTCAGTTAATTGTTGTTCATATTTAACTTGAATCTGCCATCTTGGTAAGATTTTAAAAAGATATGTGGTGTGGTAACAAGAATTTCAGTTTGTAAAAAGAGATAATCGTGCCAAATGTTATCAAAAACTTAGCTATAATCCAAAAATGGTGCAGTGCTATAAATTTTTTAAAAAATTGGTGTGTAAACTCAACCAACGTGTATGGTAGAATGCTGATCTCTAAACTCAAATTGATGGTCTGGGGATAAGAAAGAGATCTTCTATAATAAGCATACGTTTCTAAAAAGAAACTTTTTTAGTGCTTTGTCGAGTTCAGTTAAGACCTAATAGGCCTGTAGGAGTAGACTAAAGATTAGAATCAATTATTATTTTGACTTTATTGACTGTAAAAGAGATCTAGTACTGGAAACAAAACTTCCACAAAATATTGAGTAAACTTGTCCTTTCTTGAATTAATGCGTACCCACCTACACGTCCCTCTTTGCGGAACTGGAAGTTCTTTGATGTTTTATTCTCTTGTCCGCTGACCATATTGTTTTTAATATTGCTGATAAGACTTTTAGTTTTTAGACACTGATTAATTTCATGTTTAGTTGGCCGTATACCAGGCTTTGAAATGTATTAGCTTAACTCGCTTCTATTTGATAATGATTGTATAGTCATAGTGGCTAAAACAGATGTATTTTTAGGAGGGTAGGTCCTTACCTAAACATATGTCAAGGTATTCTGGAGCAATACCATTTGCAACAAAAAATTCAGCAAATCCGTTTGGAGGGGCAGTTAGCTAGTACGTAAGTTTATAAATGGTTTATTTTTAGTTCTTGCATAACCTGGGTAAACAGTGAGTATTTTTGGCATTGTAGTCTCTTGCAACCAGAAGTCTGCTACCGAAAGATTAAAACCTCTTTGTTGACGGACTAATTTGACTTGTAATGTTTGGATAATATCTTTAATTATTATAGTGGTGCCACATTTTGCACGTGTTTCTGCACCTGGTAGAGTAAACATTGTAGTTTGCTGTCTTAATCTGACTTCTACCGAAGAAGTAAGTTTTAGTTTAAGATATCAAATATCAATGTTGGCGTGGATCAAAAAATGTAGTAATTTCCCTGTATGGGAGTTATGGAGACCATTGGCATTCCATAGGACTGTCTTTAGACAATGAAGTCAACTGCAATTTTTAGAAATTTATTCTTTCAAAATTGGATCTTAGTTGTTAGGGGTTAGTAAGGATTTTCGTTGGGCATTAACAGCCTATTGTAAGGAAACTGTTACAGAGGTTAAATCTTCTGCTGATTATACTGATTTGTACACCAAAACTGAGACATTTCAAATGTAACTTGGTAATAAGATATTATGGGAGATTCGTAGATTAGTTGGTTTAGCTATGTGTTGAGTGTTGATGTTTAGAGATTGGTTTCTTTCCACAATTAGGTCTATAAATGATGGTGAGTTAACAGCTTGTGAGATGCTGTTTGGGTGGGTTATAGATGGTTTATTGTGAGATGGTTTAACTTAGCTTGAGTGGGGAATATTCCACTCAAAATATTCTACATACTTTGCCAGAATTTATACTCGTAGTTTGCGGGTTGCGCGCTCCCACACAAGCGTGTGATTCTTTAAAGTTGTTTCTTCTTCCAATCTGTAAGTGTGCTTTGCAACTTTGTGTTTATCTAATGTGTCTTTATTTTTTATAATTACTGACACTATTTACTTTACTTTAATTCCTTGCAATAATTGAGAGAAATAAACTTTTTTTTTTCAGCGTGGGAGTTGACTAAGTTTTAGCAAGGGTTGAATTATTGCTTTGATATTTTCTTTTTGTTTGAAGCTTATCTGTCCGGATGAATCTGCATCAGCGACAGCGGCATACCGGTTCTTAGTCAGTATCTCCTGGAAGTCATTAAGGATAACTGCTTCTGATTTGCCATTAGTATCTAACATGATGTCTTCTTATAATGTATTTTATTCTTGTGGAATTTTAATTATAATTTATTTAAGGTATTGGAAATGAGAGTTAATGTATGCGTTTGTAATTTCAATGAATAAAAGTTCAGATCGAGTTGGGTTACCTTGTGCAGAAGTTAATTCAATCGTAGAAGAATACTGCAAACCTGCTGGTTGCAGGATGGGATTGAGGATAATGTTGATTGCAATTTGCTAAATAATATTATTATTGTTATTATTGTACATTCTTACAACAATGGATTCAAATAAAAATATTCAAATAAAATAAAAAATTAAAAAAACTAAATTTTTAGATTTATTTGATTTAAAAATTAAAAAAGATGTGCAGTATTAATTTGTTTAGAAACATGAACGTCAGTGTCCAATTGTATCGTTTTTTGTGTAATAAAGCAAATTGGAGATTCTGCATTTTAACCTCTTTAACTTAATGTCATTTTGTAATCAGCCAGGATCTCCATCTATAGCATGTTCTTTTTTGTAGCTGTACTATTTTCAAAAAGTAACCGTACTTGCGAACAAAAATTCAAGGTAGACTATTAAAGTCAGTTAGTCAATTTGTCAACCAAGTCAGATTCTAGACTAAAAGAACAAGACTTGACAAATTAAAAAGTTAGTTACCTGACTTGTTGTTGTCGATCTTGAACTTCCTTTTGTTTCGTTCAAGTTTCTCGCCCTGATGCAGCCGCTTACGATAGATGGCGAAACGTTGGCAACTTTTTGACACGGTACACTTTCGAAAGACGTTTTTGTTTTAACAATGACTCCAACTGTAGAAACAATTCTTATATTTTCATGCTGTATACATTTTTATTATCTTTTATTATTATAGATGGTACGATTTACTTATATTTATCCGTTTCGGTTTGATATTCTTCAGTTTTCCGGTAGTAAATGGTATATCTTCGTCATTCCTATTAGTTTTAAATTACTAATTCAAGAGTATTGAAAAACTTTTAATAATCAAAACATAGGTTGTTTGAAGTCACCCCCATCTTTTATAAATGAAGTGGATTAAAAAAATACACGAATGATAGTGTTCAAAATTTCTGATTTTCAGCTTTTCTAAAACCTGTGCTTTAAATATTTTCCTTCTATATTATGCGTGTATACGTTTTAATTCTTCAACAAAACGTGCATATGTTTAATATTTTAATGTTGATATTATGTAGTGTTTAAGTACCAAGTAAAATAATACACACGCTTAGTGGCCCGTCTCGTAAACGTAACATTAACATTTCACAAAGTGAAGCAAATATTACACGGTGCTGCACAAATTATGGTCTTCCGCTAGAAAAATCAAAATTGAGGTGAAGGGTTCACAATTACAACATCAGAAAGTCAGTCGTGGGTAAGCACACGAAGATAGACAACACGATATTGTAGAAAATTGCAGATCGGTTTTGCATTGTGATTGACAGTTTCCTTCCTCAAACGGAGAATTTGATTGGTGCATTTTGCAATTTTTTCATTGTTTACAGTAAAACGTCTGCTTACTTTTTACAAACAATAAATTATTATTATTACAGGCAATGTTTCTATTGTTTTTAAATTTTCATTTAATTAATTACTTAGTAATTATTGCCTTATATTTTAAATTATTCTTTGTCTTCTGTCGGATTTATTGGATTGGGGTTGACCTGTGATTGAGTTCCTGATAGCACTTTTGTTGAATTTGAATGGGCTGTTAACTCGTTACTTATTATTTTAGTAGGGTTGCCTGTACGGTTTGATTGTATTATTTTCATTCCGTATGTATTTTAAATAATTAAATACAAAACGGTTACCAGTGCGTTAATACAATTTAACTTAAATGTATGATGATATATTATTATATTGTAATTAAATAAAATTGATAGATTTATACCTATGTGTGATTTCAATTATTTTGCGTTTTAAATTTTTATTATATTCAGACTATATCATAAAGTAATATTTACATAAATAAACGATTGTATGACATATAAAGTATACATAATTTTGGTTGTAGTAAATAATGGCTTACTAAAAATCCGTTAGCATACAAAATGTAAATACGGATAAGGAAGCAGATTTACCCATTAACTACAAGTTAATGTAGCTGCAATACTAAAATAGAAAAAATTAAAAATATAATTTCTCTTGTTTCTCTTGTTAACTCATTGGAAAGCCTTAACAAGTACCAAAAAAATCTAGTTAGAGAGAAAAGGATCCGATCCGGCTTATTAGCAAATATAATAAACATAATTGCAGATGATGATGACAGAATTTTACTACTAAGAAATGAAAATAAACACGGAAAACAGATGTAATGATTATATAAATACAAAAATTATAAACATATGGTTGAAGGAAAACAATAAAAAAAAAAATGGTTTAAATACCTAGAAAGTCAAATTTGTAACACTGCTAACAAGTAAAAGAATACTGAAAAGGTTTGCTAAACTTAAATATAAGTCGGAGACTTTGAAGATAAAACAGAAAATAGAAAAATATTTAGAAAGTTTTGAAATGTAGCTGTGACGTAGAGTGAAGAACACCAAGTGGTCCTAATAAAAAATAAAGTTGTACTATTAAACTGTCAACTACGAGTACATGGTTACATTTTACAAAAAATTTAATTTAATGTAACATTTTTTCTAGGTGGTTTTTGGCGCCTCCTCAAAAAAAAACCTTATTTGAAAATAAAACAAGTTTTTACGCAGAAGTCAACATAGTTCTGATACCAACAAACCTGTAAAGGAGTATCGAAAATGTGCGGCGATAAAACATTTTGCTCGAAATATAAAGTAAACCGTCTAACAACTTCGCAACTCGCAACTTAATAATTTAGGATACAAAAAGAAAAACATCAACGTTTAAGAAAGAAGATAAAGTGCACCGTAAAGCAATTTTAAAATCCAATTATAAATTTCAGTAACGGCCAACAATAATTGTTAAATGTATCTAACTCGTAATACGAACGCTTCGTGCTACCTACTACCGTTCCTGCGTCGGAAAAGAACAAAACGAGGCCAGTGCGCGCGCACGTCTTATTTATAAGATATGGAGTAAAAAATATTCAAGTAAAAGTTATAGAAAATGCTATTTTGAAATAATATAATGGTAACTTGAATGATGCAGATATATTTCAACATAACTTTGCTGTTAATAACAGTTTGTAGTACTATTACTAATATGTTAGCAGATACTTCTGATTTAATTTTCGGAAAAATGGATGAGCTGACACCGACTGGTCAAATGGATGTCATAATAATAATTGTGATTTATTCAGTATACAAGTATAGCGTACTGTTATTTAAATATAGCAAGCTTGTAACTCTCTAAAGCGTAGGTATATGATACATGTGTTCTACCCGTTATGACTTAGGCATGAAAACAATAGCATTAATTCGAAACTCTGCCAATAAATTAAAACTACTCAAAGAGCCATGAAAAGAACTGGTATCAGTTTAAGGCACAGAATAAGAAATGAAGAGATAAGAAGCAAAACTAAAACCACAGACATACTACATCAAATAGCAAAGTTGAAATGGCAATGGGCAGGACACATAGCACAACAAAACTAGGACTACAAAACAAACTATAAGCCAACCACAAAAAGGTGGATAAACGACATAAGAAAATAGTAGAAACAGAATAGTTTCAAGGGCAAAAGACAAGGGCACAAGAGTAAACAAAGAAAAGCCGAGAAAAAGAAAAAAAAGAAGAAGTTTTGAACTTAGACCAAACCCATCACTAGATCAACGTCGCTAATCCACCCACTCAGACTTTCTTCTTCACTTACAACAAAATATCTATTTATAAGTAATGTCGTTTTCTTACATTAAATTGAAATGCACAAATTTTAATCAATAATAACCCTCGTTATCAACAACGTATTTTCATCTAGTGTGCAAATTTTCCATGCCCGACCGATTAAAATCAATTGGTTCTTGAATAAAATATCTCGAGATGGCGTTTTGGACGTAATCAAAAATCAAATAACCGTCAAAAAGAAAAAATCGTGAGGGTGCGATATTGGGCGAGTATGGTAGGTGAAGCGCAATTTGTTAATTTTTCCAATGTTTGCATTGCACAGTCGGTCTTGCATTATCTTTATCATTACTGAACTAATTTACTCGATCTAATTGTTCACTGCCTTTTCGTTATGGATTATCATATAGGACCCAGTGATCAAACAATTCAAAAAACGGTTTTGTATGGTACTGTTGAAGCAATACATTACATGTGATAAATCGGTTGGATTTTTCTCTTTAGATGGTTTATTGGAGACCCAAACCCCTGCTGATGGTCGACCAAAGTTGTTTAAGAGTTTTGACAGTTTCTCGATTCTTTGAATCAAATTTGCTTCTTTGTTGTTTAATGTTCTTGGTCTCCCTGATTGATAGAAGAAAGTCAGAGATCTGAACTTGTAAAACCATCTTAGGCATTTACAAACGTCTATTGCTCTGGGATAAACATCGCAAATGTTTTTCATCGCAACTGTTGCCTTGCTAAACTCAGAAAGCGTAATTTCCGGATACGCTTTTTTGATATTTGGCTGCCTATTTCACCCAAATTGCAAAAAAAAAGTTTAATATTCAATTATTTAGAAATGAACAAGTCAGAATAACCTTCAAATGACTTCAGAAAGCTTTCGAGATACACAATGAGCTGACAAATGACAATCAAATATCGACATACGCAGAAAACACATTACTTTCTGGCTCCTTAATGATAACCCATCATTTTCAATAAAAATCAACCTTGGCTAAAGTCTAAAATCAAAAACAAAAGAATCAAAAGAGCTATTGTGTTAGAATGATCCTATTTTACAAGTCATAGTCAAAACTGAAGAATTCTACACGAAAATGCTAAGAAATAACACAATAAAAAATATAAAACAACAAAAGCAGAACTTTTCATACATTCATCATATACCTTATGATCTGATGGTGTCCATCAATCTGTTTATTTTTAGCAACAAAAGCAGAAAAAAGCACTACAATACAATATAATTAGAATAAGTATTTGAATCTACAATGCATTTTTACCCTATTTTTATTTAAAAATGTTTAACAATTATCTAGAATTAGAAAAACATGTGGAGCATGCTGGTATGTACTATTCTTCATTATTTACTGAAGACATTAAGATAGAATTTTAACAAACGGGACATAAAATACGTAATCCTGTTTGGGGTAAGATTCTTGCCCATGAAAAAGCATGGCTGACAAAGTTGGTAGACGGTGGTAGTATGTATGTTTTATCTTGCTACCATGTATTTTTTTAGTAAAATCAAGCCCCTGGTTACCGTTTTTGTTTATAAGCAACTATAATATCAGACAATAATGTTTCCAAGTTGTTAAACTGTTGTGCAATTTAGACTAGCCAGTAGAAATTGTTATCTTATATTATATATTTCAAAAATCATACCTTGGTTTTTTCATATGGATATCGTCCAGCCATCCAGCTCAAAGGAGTCAGCCTTGTTCGTTCTTGTCTATAAAAAAAGCATGGCTGACGGAGTTGGTTGACGATGGTAGTATATATGTTAGACCTTGCTACCACGTATTTTTGAGTGAAATCAAGCCCCTGGTTTCCGTTTTCGTCTTCATAGGCAACTATTATCTCAGGTAATAGTGTTTCCGAGTTCTCAAACTGTTGTGCAAGTTAGACTAGAGAGTAGAAATTGTTATCTTATATTATATATTTCAAAGACCACACTTTGGTTTCTTCATATGGATATGGTCCAGCCATCCAGCTCGAAGGAGTCAGCTTTGTTCGTTCTTGCCCATTAAAAAGCATTGCTGACGAAGTTGTTGACGGTGGTAGTATGTATGTTGGACCTTGCTACCACGCGTATTTTTAGTGAAATCAAGCCCCTGGTTTCCGTTTTCGTCTTCATAGTATTTCCGAACTCTCAAACTGTAATTTAGATTAGCGAGTAGAAATTGTTATCTTATATTATATATTTCAAAGACCACACCATGGTTTTGCATTTTTCAAGAGATTCCCTTAGGGCGAGTGGTTTATTCATGAGATTGATGTTTATTTTGAGATTGAGGCACAGTTCAGATAAGAAACAAAGAGGGGAGAGGGTGATAATGGTTCTTCTTGACGAGTACCAATCAGCATCTTAAACGATGTTTCGTTTTTGTTTAGTTGAGTTTGCAACACCTTATTTATATAATATAAGCTTGAGATTATTAATATTTAAAAAAATTGATATATTGGGTAGAAGGATTGTTATCAGAAACTTTCAAATTGCACACATAAATAATATTACACAAAATCAAATTTAAATTTACGTTGGACGCCACTTTGTTGTTTTTAAGTACAATATACAAAACTTATTACACCATAAAACAAATTTTATAGTATTACTTACAGTTATAAACAAATTTAAAATTGTCAATGTCTTCGTATCTGATCCTTACTTGTTTGGCTTCGCTTTTAGTGAATTTGAATGAACTTCATTTTAAAATTAGTTGTCTTTTGGGGCGGTACTAACTTTATAGATGCCTTCACTAACTGTGCAAATGCAGATGACAGAATATTCAATACCAGATGGTTTAACGTCAAATATAGATAATGATCCAATAATTGTTTTCAATATGTGTAGAAATCCATGTTTTACGGTATTCTATTTAAATAAACGAACGTACTCAAAATGAAAACGAATAATCTAACTGCATTGTAATGTCAACATGTCAAAAAAAAAATTTCTTCCTCTCTTTTTTCAATTCTCTTACTTGATTAGAAAAATATGAACAGGTGACAAAATCAAAAAAATTGCCCGTTACAAGTTTTATAATATTTTAAACAACTTTCGCAAATTAAATTAAACTAATAATTTGTCAAACTTGTTAAGATCACCAAGAAATATGACAAAACCATGAACAAACAGTCTAAAGTCAATGGGTCCCAGGAAAAACGCAAAATGAACGATCATAAAATGACCATTACATAATCGCTTATAGGAAGTTGAGGCCTGAGAAAACCAGGAAAGAGGTAGTGTAATAATCTCAACATAGAATAACAGAAAAAATCCGGTCGAAGCAGAAAAAGGTATTCGGCTATTATAGAAGTACGAAGAAGAAAAAAAAGATTTGAAGGTATATTTCTAATTTTCATGAAAATAACACAAGTTTTTGCCCGATCTTATTTTTTTATAACTCCCAATATTCCAATCAGCACACCAAAAACGAGGTTAGGCTACTTACTTATAACTTTCGTAAACTAACAATTACGTAAAATTTAAATAAATGTTAACAATTCTCATTGTTTTAATATTATCAATTATAATACCCCAAGTACCAACACACGGGTGGTATTCGGTAAGAAAATTGCATCTTCACGATTTCAAGACAAATTTCGAATAAAATTAAACGAAAGAGAGCCTTTTATTATATTGAATTAAGTTTATTTATTTAATTTAGGGTTTAGTTTAATCACATTGAATACTAAATTTTGATTGGTTCATCCACAGTGTTATACAATTTTCACGTAAAAATAAAAATATATATTATAATGAGCAAAGCTATAGTTTTGTATTTATCTGTTTATTTATTATTCTGAGTTAATCTCGGGAGCTGCTGAAACACAATTTTTATTGACATGTAGAAACCTTTCAAAAAGTAATCAAAACTTACATATTTCTCATTTTGGAAATATTTACGGTTTTACGTAAAGTTCTCATTTTTGGGAGAACTACTACTACTACTACTATTCATAAGTATGCCATTCGAATGATGTGGCGCGCAATCGTTAGTACTTAAAAACAATTTTATTTCGGGAAAGTGTCACCAAATTTACAAACGTAGAAACTTATAGCATATAAATGTGTTAAATATATAACATATTCATATAAACGTGCAAATGATTTTAACACGCTTGAAAAGAAAGTTTAAATGTCTTTGGCAAATGGTTCTAATAAAATTAACATATTTGAGCTACCTGTACTTTAAATTGGACTGGCTCATGAAAATTTTAATAGTACTTTTTACATAACATTAAAATTCAAATATAGTAATGTTGCGTCTTATATATACTGTAATTCAAAATTTTTAAAATAAACTATCTATCTGTGAAACATTGACTTTGAAATTAAAATAAAGTTGTAATTAACACAATAATGCCTTATACAAATATGTGTTTAATTTTAGAACAAATATGGAATGAAAATAATTATACACTGAGCGGCATAAATAACGAATAAATTAATTTTTGGCGTTATTATTCCTTTTATGAAAAATGGCAAAACACGTCAATTGTTGTTGTTAATATAAAATTTTTAACGTGACTAAGTTAACAATGCCGTGAACTCCTTTTAACAACAGTTAAAATAATAGATTAAAAAAATGCTATGGATGTTGCTTTTCTAGAGTTTAGTAAATCTTTCGATAGTAACGAATCATCTAAGGTTGCAAAAACTAAAATACTTTGAAGTAGTCAGGATATGTTTTTGTTAGAGAGAACATTTTCTAGGATCGTGTTGGGATCAAATTATTAGTGCAAAGTACCGTTTTAATTGGCGTGTCTCAAGGTTAAGTGTTGGGTCCCGTGTCGTTTCTTGCGAATACATGTTATTTACTATTGTTACTGCAATTAAACTCTGCGTATGCAAATGACATCAAAGTATTTGATTGTTCCCATAAGTAAAAGCAACCCTTCAATCAAAACTATCTATGGTGCTGAGACTGGTGCGTTAAATAGGAACCACTATTCAGCGTCAGAAATATACAGAGACATTAGGCAGTGCAAACCTAAGCCCAAATTATAGTCTAAACTCTATGTTGTCACCAACAAATAACTTTATCAAAAAAAAAAAAAAAACTTTTGATATAGTTGTGTATGTTAAAAAGGATTTCCATCTCCTTCAACTAAATTTATCAAAAATGTATACATACGATCAGAAATTGAGTTTGGTTTATAAGCTTTAACAAACTGCATTATGAGTCCAAGTTTAACATGAAGCGATGGCACACTAATTTTTTTCTGTTTGCTCTCTTGTTCGGTATGATGTTATGGTAACTCCAGACTTAAGAGCAACTTTATCTTTAAATTTAAATTACGTATTAAATCATTGAGATTGAGATCACTTTGATTCTGTAGGACATACTCTCAGCAAGTTCAACAATCTCCGGGTATTTCACTTTTTTGCCTTTATTAGAAGTTATTGATAATCATAATAATTAGAAAAAAATTACAATTGTATAAAATTAATTAGTAATACTTATAGAGTCTAAATAACAGTTAAATTAAAATAAATACTTACAGTAATGCTGCAAGAATTTTAAGGCTATGGGCTATACCTCCCAAGATATTCCCAGTGGCTGGCTCAAAATACGTACTAAATCATATTATTTAAAAGTTATTATTTTTAATAAAATTATTTAACATAAAACTAATTTTTATTTAGGTTTTTATGTAGGTTTATGTAGGTAACTATTAGAAATGGTGGAAGGAGTACTAAATTTTATAAATTTTTTTAATTTTGACTTTGCTTTGCTTTTCATCGCGGCAAATCAATTGACATATTGGATTTGGTAGGGAATTAAGCAATTTTGGTCCATAGACAAATCATGCGTTACCAACGACCGTGATCCTAAAACCCTAGTTCCATGCTCATGATGTATAATTTCCAATTTAGAAAAAAATTTGGAGGTGCAGTACATTGTTGTGTTTAATCAGAGTATGCAGTGGCATAATCCCTGACTTTTTATGTAGTGGGTCAGCCGAATCAATTCTTATTTGACTTGTGCATGATTTTTAAAATAATATTCTGAGCTTGAAACCAAAGGGATCGAGAGCAGGAAGTATAAGCAGAGCCCTGGGCAACAACGCAGTACTACAGGTGGGACTGAACGAGCTCCGTAGTAAATTAATTTTAAAATAAATATTCCAAATTATAAAAACAAAAAAATCCTGATTTTATTATTTATAGAGATATGAATGTTCTATTTTAATTTATTATCAAGTAAAACGCCTAGGTATTTTTATACAGTTAGTGCGGTCGATCAGTCTATTGTCACACAGGGTCGCATTTCATTACACCTTGAAACATGGATTTTAAGCTTGACAGCTATGGACATATTTCCATTATTAAAAGTAAAAAGTACCATATACTGAGTTTTCCTGTATTTAAATTAAAATTATTATTAGTAAACCACTTATTCATTTTATAAAGTCCAAAGCTCTGCAAATTGTATGAGTGTCCTTCCTAACTGTGTGCGTAAAATGTCAGACCACACAGATCTGCTGTATAGGCTAGAAAAAGGACAGAACCCAGTGACAGTGCCTTGAGGAATGGAAAACGAAGAGAGAAGAAGCAGAAGAGCTAATCGTGTCACCATTTTTGTTTTTGTACCTTCTCAGACAGATAATCAACCAGCAATCGTAGCGCACTTTCTCCTCAAAGCGGCCACCAGTCTGGCATTCGGGACAGATTCAAAAGCCTTAGAGATGTTCCGGAGCACCCCAAGGGCTTTCGAGCGCTGTCCAAAGCCTGCAGAATTTTATCAGAAACTGCTGTTAGTGCGTCCTGTAATACTGATGTTTGATCTAAAGCCAAACTGATTAGAAGGAATTAAGTTACGAGAATAAAAGAATGAGACAAGCTGCTTTTTTAAGTTCTTTTCTATTATTTTGGCTATATTCGATATCATTGATAAATGACTATGTAGAAAAGTAAAATTTTTCAACCTCATTTTAAGCGAGAATTTCACGATATCTTTGAGCTTTGTGATTCCTTAAAAAATTGTAGCCAAGACAGGAAACAGCATCAGTTGCGTTATGAGATACGTGGCTTCAAGTCATTTATTAAGAAATCCTGTCAAAGATGCCTACTTTAGTTTTCCAGTCTCGAAGAAGTTCTACAAATATATTTAAAACAATTGCCACTCTTGTCCATGATCTAGTGTATCTGTCTTGCTGTTGACAATCTTTAAGTAGACTGGGTGTTTCTGAATAGGAGTAACAAAATTCTAAGGTAGATAGGGGGATCATTTGAGACATTTTTTATTTGTAAACTCAAAGACAACCATGTTCAACCCTAGAAGCTACACGTCAAAAACTGTTTTTTGTTTTTATATAACAATATTCAAAATATCTCTCTTAAAAGTCAGGAATCAAAAAAATAATGGGATATGATAATTACAGGTAATTAAAATCTCCATCTTCTTTGAACAGCATATCTGGATCTATCTCTAACCCGTACTCATGTCGAATGCATTTTTAATTTTGGTTTTTGTTATTTTTAAAAAATCATGCTTAAAACTCAAAAATTTAAAAAAATTAGAATTCGAAAGTAAAGGCCATTCAATTGCACTTCTTTCAACGTATGACATGTTTCAATGTAGTTTTTACCGATTGAGTGCTATTGAAGAAAAACTTCATGGGAAACATTTTTAGAAAACTTTAATGAGATGTTGTAAGCTGGTCACAATAATTGCCCAATATGCCTACCACCAACTTCAATGCAAACATTGCACCTTCGCAACATATTGTCATAAACCCTCTCAAAAATTTCAGGGGTTTCTTGGATTAGCAACGTAGCTGTCATAACACGCTAACAAATCTTCTTCAGATTCGACTGGCGTCTCGTACACCAGACTTTTCATGTAACCCCACAAAAAAAATCCAAGGGGCCGTTAGGTCCGGCGAGCGTGGCGGCCACGTTACCTGGTCCCTCTCGCCCAATCCATCTATCCCCAAACTGTTCGTTGAGGTAGTCCCGAACAGCAACAAGAAAAATATGTGCCGGCGCACCGTCATGTTGCAGCCACATCTGTTGGCTAGCCCCCAGTGGTACTTCCTCCAACAATTCTGACATAACTTCTTCCAAAAGATCTTATAAATGGGATCGTTGAGACGAGGTGGAAGAAGGTATGGCCCAATCAAAAAACGACCGTCAACAATGCCAGCCCACACGTTGATTCCAAACTTGTGTTGGAATTTGGATTGTCGAATAGCATGAGGGTTTTCGTCGGCCCAAATATGGTTGTTGCGAGAGTTAAGAATGCCATCTCTGTTAAATTTTGCTTCATCAGTGAAAAGAACATACCGTGGAAATTGAAGCTGTAAGTGAGAGCGATGTACGAACCAACGTGAAAAGTTAGTACCGTAAAGTGGGGTGACATTGATATCGAGGGGTGGCATTGATCACCACTTTATATTTGTATGTAAAATTATTTTCTGCGCGCGCATCGCAGTATGAATAAAGAAATTTGGCAACCCTGCGCATAAGGAACGTTAATGCATCGGAATTCGAGCACGCCATCCATTAATAATTACCCACTCGCATGAACCAGCGTCGTTTTTCGGAGGCCAAATTTGTGCTATTTTTGTGTGCTGAAAACTTCGAATGCAGAAAGGTATGTATTACAACTTATGTATATTGTATCATACCTGTTGACAACCTTCATATATCGTCAGTTCTTAGACACATTTGTATATTTTATCTTCATCAGAAAGAAAAAATATTTGATGTGTTGTTGTCGTAGGTGTCTTTGATCATCATGGCAGGGCGAGATTGTTCCGGGTGATCAAAGTCGCCCGACACAACCGCCGGTGGAACGTCTTTGATCAACATGGTGGGGCGAGATTGTTTGCCTGATTAAATTCGCCCCAGGGTAAACAAACTTTTGTTTCAGATGGTTCGGGACTACAAAAACCCTGGGTCCAGAGGCTATAGAAATTACACGGCAGCGCAGCAGAGAAAGCTCTTAGCAAAGTGGTGGAGGGAAGTATGAGCATAGAGAGCCGCAAGTCAACATTACAAATCCCATTTGGAACCCTTAATAATAAATTCCATGGGCGCAATGTTAAGGTGGCTGGAGGTCAATCTGTATTTACCCAAGCTGAAGAAGTGGCTTAATTTTGAATGCAGTGGTAAAATGCGCCGACTGGGGTTTTCCACTGTCTATGTTAGAATTAAGATTGTTTGCGGAAAATCTTTCTTGGGCCAATCTGGTCGAAAAGTAGAACATTTTCAAAACAATTTGCCAGGCAAAAGATTGGGTTAGGAAGCTTATTAAAACGGCACAAAACTAGTGTAGCACAACGTGTATCCAGCAAACATAAACAAGGCACGAGCAGAAGTGTCAGTAGAGATACTATCACCAAATATTTTGAGAATCTAAAAGATACAGTAAAAGACATACCGCCCCAAAATATATTTAACTACGATGAGGACGAATGTCAGCGACAGACCAGAAAGGGAAGAGGCATGTCTACAGGCGTGGCGTAAAGTATCCAAAAAAATCGTAATCATTCGAAAAGCGCAACATCCATCATGGTCTGCGGATCAGCTGACGGTACCTATTTACCGCACCATACATCATTTATAGAGTGAACATCTTTATAACACGTGGCAGAAAATGGATACAAGGGCTACCCCTGTTGCAATAGAGCATGTTGCGCTAGTGGATGTAAGGTTTAATCTGTACGTCACATGGGTGGATGGATTCAAGCACTTTTCCAAGACTGGTTTGAAAGTAGCTTTTCTACCTCATGCTAGAAGACTGGAAGGCAAAAGGTCCTCATAGGTGATAATCTAGCTTCCCATTTCAGTGAAGCTGTTATTCGTCTATGTGAAGAAAATGATTCGCATTTGTATGCCTTGTGCCACCACCACACACACATTTGTCAACCACTTGATGTGTCTTTCTTTAGACCCATGAAAACGGCATGAAGCTATTTTGACAAATTATAAGATGAAACACAGTCGTCAGTCAGGCATACCTAAGATGTGTTCCGTCACTACTTCGAGAATCGCTGGAAAAAATGGATTCGGTCTCTGCTCAAACGAAACACAAGTCTGGGGACGGGAAGTTTCAGCTATAAAACGCAATTTGGTGAATGGGTTTGAAGCTGGTATATATCCTTCAATGCTCAAGGTTCTGCAAAAAATTCCCGGTAACAACGATCCGCTCAGAAGTAACTGAAGTGTTAACACAGTTTTTAAAAGAAAAACGTTATGGAAACGATTTGGAACGGGCACCACGTAAAAAAGAAGACTAGGTTAACAATTGAACCAGGCAAAAGTGTAACTGTTGATAATGCTAGCAGCTCCGAGGACAAGCTCAAGATTATCCGGTTCAGCTGTCAGACAATGAGGATGATAACGCTCCCATAAACGTGGTGGAAGAAGTAACAAACTACTTAAAGCCCATTATGGATCTCTCTTAGTTCGGACACCTTTGTTTTAGTGAAGTACTTGCAAAGGAAAACGTAAATCTGTATGGTTTAAATATGTGTGCGTGGTAAGGAAAAATACTCTGACAGTGAATTTACTGTTGCTAGGCTCAAATCAGTGAATTCCTGATCATAACGTGTTTGTCTTGTAAGAATGGCAATTTCCCACCGTACCTATGGAAGACATTCGTGGCCCCTAGCAATAATTAATAAAGAAATGCATTACCAATTTCCGCATAAAATAGATGTTTTGAGTTGTAATGTCCTATTTTTACTGTCCTATGTCCTATTTGTAAATGTTGTATGTATCTATCCTGGTAAAATAAATAAAAATCAAGCCCGATTTGTACCTACTTATATCGTTTTTTTTATTAGGGCGCACGCCATACCCATTTTCATCTTTTAACATGACCGATCAATGTCGCCCCACATAACATAATTTAGCCTAACACAAAAACTGCTTAGCCGATTTTCAAATGGGGCTAGACTGATCGGTTTGGGTATTAGACACGTAGTTAAACGCATTTACACATGACCTATCAAAGTCGCCCCCCTCGGGGTATGACTTTGATCAGCATGTTTTTTTTTTAGACGCACTTTTAATACAATTTTTAAAATTAATATGCTGTGGCCGGATTTGCATACCCATTTCACATGGTTCTGTATTTTTAAGTATGTCTGTGTATTTGTTTTTTTTTAATCAGAAATTAATTTAGAAATTGATCAATGCCACCCCACTTTACGGTACGTGGTGGAAAATCGATTGGACCAAAAGCTTGAACTTTTGTACATGATAGGGGTGTAGCTGTTGTTCTTTCAAAACTCGCCAAACACTTACATGACCAGCACCAAGGTCATTGCTTGAGTGCTGATGAATAGGTTTTGCTTTATTTTATAAAGCACATCTTCTTCAAATCGTAGGTTCCGACGATGTCTTGCAACTCCGCAATTTACCTTGTTAACTGCGAAAGTTCCGTATCTCGCAATCGCTGATAAACTTTTGCAAACACCCTATTGAAAGGTATTGGACGATTTGGAAATCGGGTTGTATAAGCGTCTAGCATGTCTACCATTACAATGTGCTTCGCCGTAAACTAACATCATATTAAAAATCTTCAAGAGTATGCTGAATCATTGTTTAGGTAATAAAACACAAATTCAACTAACGTCAAAAACAATTATGCCATTTAAGACGTGAAACATAGCCAACTTAATCGCTCATAAAGTGTCATTAGTTTAAAAGTGTCTGCCTTTTAAGTTTGATTTTTAACAAAAATAACAAAAACGAAAACAGTTTTTGACGTGTAGTTTCTAGGGCGAACATGGTTGCCTGTGAGTGTGTCTCAAATGATCCCCCTATCTACCCTAGAGTATTTGTTACTCCTATTCAGAAACACCCTGTATACAAACTAACCATTGATGTCGAATAAATGTTACTTCTCTTTTGCCTAGTATTGAAGTGTTTCACGCAAGCTTGGCAAACATTATGTGGTACTTAATGTTTGTCCTGTAGACCAAGTTGTTTTCCAACAATAATCTTGATAAGTTTGTTTGACAAACCCTCGCTGACATTTTTCTATAATATGGTGATGATAACAAAAACTGCGGTTACACTAATTGACACTTAATAAAAAAGCATATTGCCAAACAATTGTGGGGGATTACCAAACAAAATTTTGTATACCTAGATAAGCCATATATTCTTTAAGGCAATTTATTGCCAGATTTAATTGTCTAAAATAATACACAAACGCAATTGCTTATGTATAATATCTACCTCTCGGTGAAGACTTTCTTCAAAAAGATCCCAAGACCAGCTACAACTTGGTGAAATGTTTGTTTTTTATTTGTTTGTGGTCAAGTCATTAATAATTTCTTAGTCAGGTGATACAAAAGTTTAAGTTAGAATTTAAGAATCTAAGAAAACTTTCATTTTGGTCAATTTTTAGGTTATATTTATCGTCACGTCTTAATGCAGAGTTCCACGCCACCACGCGTTATTTTGCTGTACTTTATGTTGTACACTGTAAAAATAATTGAATTAATTCAATTTCCTGCCTCCTCAAACCAGTTTTTATTTGAACACTCGAGATACATAAGTATCTCGTTCCGTTAAATTGTATAAAAATAATAGTCCTAAAGAAGATTGACAAAAAGAAATATATAATTTTGTCAAAGTAAAATAAGGATAATATTATAGCTCGAACTAATCGTTAATACGCAATTCTGTTTGAAGGTAATAACCATAGTTACACAGAATAATAGTAATAACGGATAACAGACACATAAAAATTTTAGGTTAGTAAAAACAATGCGTCAAAAATGAAAGTTAACGCGCATGTGCAGAACGCAGAACTACACAACGGTATGCTCGGTCCACTGCTTAGTTATACAGGGTGGGGCACTACCAACCCAGGTATTCTGTAGCATTAAAACGACAAATAATATTACAAATCTTAAAGCATACATATATTAGATGATTATTTCAGACCACATTTTAAAAAGTATTTTTGATTTTACAGGGTGCTCCAGAAATACGTACCATACTAAAGTTCGGTTATTTTAAATGGAACACCCTGTATTTTTTATTTTTGAATTGTACGACAAAAAATAATGTATGTTATTTAACATGTCTCTATACCTACCTACTTCCGTTTCGGAGATAAATCGATTTTACCTTATTTGCAGACCCTCCAAAAAAACACACAATAACTTTAAGATAAGTAACAACAAGCAACTTTGTCTTACACCACCTTACTAAAAGATTTTAGCATGCGTTTTGGCAATATTTACTATTATGTTATAATATACAGGTGTTTTTAATACTAGCGCATAGACACTAACGACTTAAAACTTTAATAACTTGCTTAACTTAAATGGAACACCCTGTTTTCTCTGTGTGCCTGTTGGAAGCTAGAACTAATAACCTTTTAGTTGGTATTAGGGTTACCAACCCTTAACTCTGATAGTTTTCGAGATATTTTAAAACTGACATTAAACAAAATGAGTTAAACTTTACAAAATTAGGTAAACTCAATTTTATTAAAAATAACTGTAACACTCCAATTAACTTTGTAGAGCATCTACTAAACACCAATAAAACCAACAATAATCATTCTAACAAAAGGTGAAGAATAGACAGTAATTTAATCAATCTTTTGTTTTTACGTCTCGGACTAGATTTGAAAATCATAATAATTATTCAAATCAGTATATCAACCATTATATCATTAAAAAAAAAAATAAACTATTTAATGGAGTGATCTCCAACCATGGTCTTTAATTTAAAAAAAGTAACTTTGTTTTATACGTCGAAGACATTTGTTTACGCGTGTTTGATTAAATTGTAAAAAAGTTTTGTTTTTAAAGTTTTCTAGCCCTACAAACTTTCCCCATTGACCACTTTTCTATCTGTTATAGTTATCGAGATCTCCATATAAATAATGAAAAAAAAATCAACTTGTAGAAAAAATCAATTGCACTATTAGACATCATAAAATACTGGATGTCTTATTTAAAATAAGCTACTTATAAATGATTTTTAGTTAGGCATGTTGGTTTCTGAGTTTAGAACACTCTGTAAGGGTTATCGATTAAATTAACGTCAAAGATTAATTTGCAAGACTTGCTTGTTTTCTTGTTACAGTTTCAGTATTATTATTAACATTGGAAATATCGGTTCTACATCATAACGGCCACCTTGGTCATAACGCTTACCTACGCCAGTATTAGAGAATAATACGACAATGATCACAACTGTAACCCTGATCACAACAGCCACTTTAGAAGCTGATCATAACGGCCGCCGTGATCACAACGGCCAACTTTACAAGTTGATAATAACGGCTACCATGATCACAACGGCCACCAACGGCAGTTAGAAAAATGGCCCAAATGTTTATCACAAACGGCCAGTCTTGCTTGGATCATGATCATAAAGACCACCTTGATCACGACGCCAATTTTTAAATTGCAGTTTCGCTTAAGACATTGTAATCCAATAAGTCCCGATCTATTGAATCAAAGTAAAGGTGTTTATAAAACTTGAAAGTAATATGTAAATCCGATATAACCGGAAGCGCTAAAAATCTAAAAATATTTTAGTTAGAGAGAACACGCAGTCGATTAAACCGTACTCTAAATGTTAAAATTTTTATTTTTGTAGAACCCCATAAACTTGTAATGAACGGTCTCGTTATCTACCTATGTGTTGTTATGCATATAAGATATGTATAAGTTGTAGGTTTTGCGACATCTAGTGTCGACTCGTGTTAGCGATCACGTACGCAATAGTTCGCATTAAGCAACTTTGTCGACAGGTATAGTTCACAGCACGCATTTGTACAATAGTGAACTTACACTCGAGTTCTCTCACTCCTAAAGAGTCCCAAAGGACGAAACAGCTGTCGAGTGATTTTCAGTGTTTGTTTGCTATTGTACAACCTCTTGCGAATTTACAGCAGGCGATTCGAAATTTTGTTTGCTAACGCTTATGTTGGCTATAATTATCGAAGGATCGACTTATGTAACTGCTTTACATACCTATCGACAAAGGTTGCTATATGTATAAGGTTTTTCAAAAAAACTTCATTAGTTCGTAGTCACTAGTGAATACTTCAAATATTCACATTCTCACTTTTAGTTTATATTACATTAGCTTAATATACCTACATAAAAACCTAATATTGAAGATTAAGAAGATCGCTTTTGGATGTTTTGCCAACTGGGGTCGGTCGCCATTGTGATCACGGTGGACGTTATGATCAACTTGTAAAGTTAGCCATTGTGATCAAGATGTCCGTTATCATCAACTGAACGAGTGGCCGTTGTAAACAAGTTGGCCGTATTAACAAATATTCATCGTAGCCGTTGTGTTCAAAGTGGCCGTTGTGAAATAGCAAAAACCGGGGTTGCCGTTAGGATTAGTGGCCATTGTAATCAGGCCCGTTATTTCTTGAGAACTCCGTATTTAGATAAAATTTAAAAAATTGGTATTTCAATAATGGTTAGTTTTAGTTTACATGGTTTCACAAATACTATCTAAAAATTTACTGCAGAATTCTATAATGAAATACAAAAATACTAGTTTTCATTCAAAATAAGCAATACATACTCAACTTCCGGCAAAACCGGAAGTGCTTGATTTTAGTATATTTGAACTTAACATTCTCGGAAACTACTACTGGAAACTCTAATAAAATTACATAACTTCCAATCAAAACTCTTTCGTGTTATACCCTGTATATTAAAGTACCTACTTAATTAAGCCGTGAGAGGTTAAAGTTGAAAAAATATTTTTTATTTTATTTTAATAATTCAAAACTCTTTGTTCGATTTTTTTAACTATTTTGTAGGTAGTAGGAGAGTATATTGTACACCTTTTAATTAAAAAAAAAATTGGCAGATATTTAATTAAGATTTATTTACATCATAATAAATGTTCAATATGACCACCAACTTCGGCCCTGCATAAATTAATTAAACGCAGGAAATCAAAATTGACTCTTCTCAACAGGCGTTGGTTTTGCAGGAGTTCGCATCATATTGAATCGTACACCTGTTGTCAGTAAACAAAACTTTTATTTTGGAGTCTGGATGTGTTGAATCCAATTGACAAAATGCATAAGAGATCCACAATCAGGAAGTATGACTTTTTTTGAAGTACTGAATGTGAAATGGATAGATTAATTGCTCTCTAATAAGTCGGTTAGCTGTGCTTTTAGACATTCCACTTTGACGTTCCAATAAGTACTAGTTACGGGATTATCGTAAACAGTTTCAAGAATTTCCTCTCCTGCATCAGGTTAAGGTCTAGCTTGGCAAGGTCGCCCAGCAATAATTTTAATAACTTTTAATCCACCAGATTTCCGAAGCCATTTGCGAAAGTTTGACGGTTGAGAATCTGTTGATGAGGTAACTTTGACGATACTAACAACATATCAGTTTGATCATTAAAACTGAACTTTATAATAACCACAAAATTAACGAAGTAAACTTCTTTCAAATGAACGTCAAATATCAACTTAAAATAAATGCGAACAGAAAACTGTCAACATCACCTTGATTTTGAGCGACTTTGACGGGTCTCTTCGGTTTTGCCTCATCTTTGGCACGATATTCACTCGGATTGGTCGGTTGTTTCGGGGGTAGTAAACGTAGATCCAAGTCGCATCTCCCGAATAATGCGTTTATAAGCCGCCTGATAGTCAGAGAGCATTGTTTCACACAGATCAACACGACGCTGTTTTTCAAGAAAATTCAGCATTTTTGGTACCAATCGAGGCTTGACACGTTTGAGGCTCAAAACATCTTTCAAAAATGGTTTTAATTCATCCTTTTGATACCAATTTCATCAACAATGTCTCTTATAGTTAATCGACGGTTTGCAACCACTAATACACTCATGAAATTTAAAACTTGACACCACAATTTCTGTAAACAAAAGTTTGCACATTGTGAAGCGGGCTTAAGGGTATCATTTACAATTCTAACAGCAGGTAGTCTCAGCAGGGGTTATCTTATAGAAGGACTGTAGAATGAATCATTACACTAAGCACGTTTTAGAAAATAGGTAATTTACGTTGCTTACTTAATTTTTTTCTTTAAAGAATATATTTGAAGGTATCGCTAATTAAACACCATAGCTCGATTAATTATCGAATCAAAATTTTGTTTAGGAAATGTTTACAAAATAAAATTAGAAATAATTTTGATTTAAAAACGTCTACAAGCAATAACTTTTAAATTAAATCAAAAACTAAACATGGTTATTTGGGTTGACTGATTATTACTTATTTTTAAATAAATCTAACCTACTAATTATTGTAAGTTATTAAAAAAAATCATTAAACTCTCTATTCATAATATTTAGTCCTTACAAAATGTATATTTTATGACGTTTCATTTTTTTCTGTAGTTAATATAAAAAGTGAAAATAAAAACTAAGGCAATTCTTATTGTCAACGTATATATTTAGTTTTTGACAAGAATTTATTACATAATTATAATTAAGATACCAAGTTATAGTTTAAAATTAAATGAAAACTTTTTTTAAATAAAGGTATTACTATATAAATAAATATAAGAAATCAATAATGGGTGTGACCTCCATTATTATTGATACATTCTTGGAGGCGTCTGCTCATTGACGCTATCAAGGTATCAATATAATTAATATTAATCGTTTCCCATGCGGTATCAATGGCTGCAATTAGTGCATTACGGTTTACTGGTATAAAATTTGGCCCTTGTTGTCTTCGGATAACAGCAAGTATTCGAGCCCAAACATTTTCGATAATGTTAAAATCTGGGCTTTTGCTGGCCAGGGTAACAGCTCCAAGTTATTTTCTCGTATCCAATTGCGCACAACCCGCGAAGTATGAATAGGGCGTTGTCCTTTAACAACAAAAATACATTATGAAAATGTTAATTCAACAGATCCCGAACTATTTTTGGAGAAAGTATAGTGAAATAAGAATACTTACTTGTTGGAAAATATAATCTTCGTCTGGATAAAACACTTCGACTGAAGGTTTCATAATAGTTTCCAAAATATCTAAATACGCAGCAGAATCAAGACGTCCATCGATAGCCCAACAAACTCCTGGACCCCGCGCGCTAACCCAACCCCACACATTCACAGAAAAATAACCACTTCGTTTTTAGGACATATGTGATTATTTTCGTAACGAGTTCCTTCCATTCTAAAAACTTTTAGTGGTCCATCGTTGCGGCTATTGAACGTTTTTTCGTCGCTAAAAATCACTCGATTCCAAAATTCCAAAGGTTCGTTCACATATCGCCTTGCAAATTCCAGACGACGTCTCATATTTTCGTCACTGAGAACTTCTTTCGCAGCAGCATTATACTTCTTTATTCCCATCTCCTTTAATCTTTTTGTGCAGTTATACGGCATCCGGGAAAATGTGTATCTGCTATAGCCCTGAGTATGTAGCAAATGGTTGTTCTGTTACGTAATGAAACAACTCGAGATCTTGAGCACGTGTAGATACTTTAGGTCTACCACTTCCGATGGCTCTTTCCAAAGTGTGTTCAAGATTCCATTTTACTCGGTAATGCCCTACGGTGCTTTTTGGTATATCTAACATACGTGAAATTTCACGCACGCTACGGCCCGCCGCTAATTCCGAAACAATCCGCGCTTTCAAATCAGCACCGAGATGAGGTGGCATTTTCACAACACTTGAAATTTTAAACTAAAATGGAATTTACATTTCTTACTTTATTTATTGGTTCACACTACCCCTTCTCAAACAGTAGGTAATTGTTTATTTATTACATACTTCTAATGACCAATGTAACAACCCTTAGAGCAATATGACTCAAAGGAAGTAAATTAAACAAGCAAGGATATTCTATTGTTATTGAAACTTATTCATAAAGTAAAAGCCATTTCCTTATAATGCTAATGGACAGGATTTTCTTTTAAGTATTAAGATTACAATAGAGGACTTATAAACTTTCGAAAATATCTAATTATAAATATTTACACTGCAATTGCGCTTTTTCCTTAATAATTTCTTAGCAATAACATACACGTTCTTGGTTTTAAGTTGTCATAAATTTGATATGATATAAATTTGTGTTTCTAATATTACATCACAAACTAATCTTTATTCGCCAAAAATTGTTGCTTAAGTTGTAAAGCTTCGTACACACCTGAACAACAAACCGAGCAACAAACATAACAACGAACCGAAAGTCAAACAGAACGACAAACGATCTTTTATGATTTCACAATCCGAACAACAAACGGAACGTTTGTGCTGTTCCCATAATTATTTTCAGTAGTTTTCAGTTCATATATTTATTATTGAGAAGAGAAAATTGCGGAAAACAAGAAGATAGTGCCAACCAAATTTTTACGCACAAAGAAGAGTAAAAATTATAATTTACTTCTGCTTTTTTTTTATTTTGGAAATTTCCCGCCCAAATGATGCTAATAGGGACATCATTTTTTCTTGCATTCTTAAACACTGATTAATTTAAAACATTTTTCTTCTGTCAACTCCATAATATTACCTAAAACACAACAAACCCACAAAAGGGAGGACAAAAATAAATAATTTAATTCTCCCGCATAAGTTTGTTCGCCGTTTTGTTTAGATTCGTCCAAACCTGCAAACGCATTCGCGCGCATTTTCTTTGATGTCGGAGAAAAACCGACAAGTTGCGGGAACGCCGCAAACCGTTCGTGGAACAATCAGGACTTGCGAATCTGTTCTAAAATTCGTACGTAGCACCGTCCAAATTAATGTTCCGATTGCCGTTCGGTTCGTTGTTCTGTTTGTTCCTCGGTTTGTTGTTCAGGTGTGTACGAAGCTTTACAATAAGCATATTAATATGAACTATATCTTATGAAAGGAGAGTTATGTAACTATAATTAACGACTTAACGTTACGTTAGTAGATTCCATTTACTATTTACACATATTTTCTTGGAACATTCGATAATTAACTATCGGGATATGATGACCCTATACTTCGCAGGTTGTGCGCAACTGGATACAAGCAAATAACTTGGAGCTGTTACCCTGGCCAGCAAAAAGCCCAGATTTTAACATTATCGAAAATGTTTGGGCTCGAATACTTGCTGTTATCCGAAGACAACAAGGGCCAAATTTTATACCAGTAAACCGTAATGCACTAATTGCAGCCATTGATACCGCATGGGAAACGATTAATATTAATTATATTGATACCTTGATAGCGTCAATGAGCAGACGCCTCCAAGAATGTATCAATAATAATGGAGGTCACACCCATTATTGATTTCTTATATTTATTTATATAGTAATACCTTTATTTAAAAAAAAGTTTTCATTTAATTTTAAACTATAACTTGGTATCTTAATTATAATTATGTAATAAATTCTTGTCAAAAACTAAATATATACGTTGACAATAAGAATTGCCTTAGTTTTTATTTTCACTTTTTATATTAACTACAGAAAAAATGAAACGTCATAAAATATACATTTTGTAAGGACTAAATATTATGAATAGAGAGTTTAATGATTTTTTTAATAACTTACAATAATTAGTAGGTTAGATTTATTTAAAAATAAGTAATAATCAGTCAACCCAAATAACCATGTTTAGTTTTTGATTTAATTTAAAAGTTATTGCTTGTAGACGTTTTTAAATCAAAATTATTTCTAATTTTATTTTGTAAACATTTCCTAAACAAAATTTTGATTCGATAATTAATCGAGCTATGGTGTTTAATTAGCGATACCTTCAAATATATTCTTTAAAGAAAAAATTAAGTAAGCAACGTAAATTACCTATTTTCTAAAACGTGCTTAGTGTAATGATTCATTCTACAGTCCTTCTATAAGATAACCCCTGCTGAGACTACCTGCTGTTAGAATTGTAAATGATACCCTTAAGCCCGCTTCACAATGTGCAAACTTTTGTTTACAGAAATTGTGGTGTCCAAGTTTTAAATTTCATGAGTGTAC